>CP106723.1:139108061-139601893 GCA_025506655.1 Gossypium rotundifolium | reverse complement strand
AATACTTTGAGGAAGAGTCTAATGTGATTCACATGCAGCCAGAAGAATGCAGTCTCTTGAAGATCCAGGGTAGTTAGAAGTGCCACAGTCAAGAAGTTATCAATAAAATTCAAATAAAGAAAAAATGGAAATCAAATAAGGCTACAGAAGGAAGACAATGATGTCTATTTGAATAGCGCCAGGCAGAAAATATACTAGTGACGAATTGAGGATAGATCGCGAGCAAGTACCTCAATGAAGGCATTAGCAACCATTCCTGCAGCAGAACAATCAAAAACATATATAGAACGTGTTTTTAGCCAAGAATCAAGATCGCTGATAGGCAAGGGAATATACTGTGTATAACTCTGCACAGGAAATGTTCAGCATAGCAAGGAGAAAAACTGGCAAATAGAGCAAAAGAAAAGCAACAAGAATTGATTCCTAACAGTTAAACAAGTGAACACCTTATTAAACAGCCAGATTTCACCATTTGCAGTTGGCTTTGGAACACCATGTCCATTGTAATGAAATAAAACTCTCTGACTTGGCATATCTGCGACATGTATTCAAAAGTTTCTTCACTTCATCCACTGTAGGATCAAGTTCAACCTTACTGCGAGCCTGGCCATGTTTAATAGAAAGACAACTAAGGTGCAGATACCGTTTAGAGCCAAAGGCAAACAATATCCAAACTTAAAATTCATGCATGCTCAATGAATCAACAAGCATTTAGTTCGGTCATATATTAAAATAACACAAAACTTATTAAAGATTTCTTGAGGGATAATCATGAGCATTAAAGCTTCAATAACCATTAAATAGCAAAATAAGAGAGAATTGACTCAAAAACATACCAGTCCAACACTCCATTCTTGCAAGGAGATATTTTTATTACATTGGGTGGATCAACACTGATATTTAAACACAAAACTAGGGCCACACATCCTGTCTTCATCTGCATATGAAGTCGAAGTCAAGTGAATATGGTCAAGCACACCATATCAAGACAAATTAAAGGGAAAATAGTTCTTAGGGGATGGTTTCTAATATTTATTAAGAAGAAACATACTATTATCCAAGAATCAAATTCAGTTCCAAGAAAGAAAATATTACTTAATGTATTGCAAAGAAACCCGAGCAAAGAGGCTGCTGAAAGATAAAAACAGTCTTTTTAATGCACACTTTAGGAAGTAGAATGCTAACAAATTTGGTATAGTATAACACTATTTCAAATTATTTGTATTCTGCATGTTTAGGCTTTATAAATCTCTTTAAGCAGATGTCAAAATCTAAAAGGTAAAAACAGAATACATTTCACCATGGAATGTTCAAAACACTAAGCTAAAGGAGAAGGTATGGGAATTGTTACTTTACTACAAATGAAATTAAAAAGGATTAAAAGAATTGAGTTTATACTCTGAAGGCTCTAGTGTGCAAATACATAAACAACCAACCATTCAAAATATATTCCTTAGTCAGTAGTTCATCACAAGGCAAATGACATACTGGGATCGTAAAAACAACAGCAGATTACTTAATGTACAAAGTATTGAACTCTTCCAGACTCTAATGCTTTGATCTGGAGGAGTACAATGTCTTCATGTCTTCCATTACTTGGTGACCACATCAAATTCAAGGATTTCAAACTTAATTGACAGTACTAATTCCATAATGTTATGCTAGCAGATCTAAGAATCCCCCTCCCTTCTATCCATTGTACTAAAGCCCTGTTAAATTTTTAGTTCTACACCCAAAATGGCATTGATATGAACAAACTTAGCAACACTTCTAATAACCTCTAAACAAAGTCAAATTTTCTTACTTCCGAATATCAATAGGAAATTCTAATTATTTGCACAATCCCATCTTTTCCTACTGCAGTGTAAATATTTTTTTCTTAAACCCATTATTAGATATAATCAGTCAAACGAATGGTAAGCAAAAAAAAGAAGAAAACAAGCTAGAAAGGAAAGGACTTACTCTGTACTTGGGGCGCCATTTGGAAACAAGGCCACTATCAAAAGGTCCAGTTGGCGTGGAAGCTTCAAAGGCAGCATGCTGAAACTTGCATAAAACAACAGTTTGCGGCAAATAAGCCATGGTCGTAGTCATTCTGTGCTGAACCCACAGTTCCAACAGAGATGTCAAAATTTAGGCATGCTGCAACAGTTATCCTCATTTCATCAACATATTTCCTGTAGGAAGGATCAAACACCATGCATTCTGGGCAAGGAGCAAATGGATCAAAAATACCATCCTTCGGGGTTCTAGGACTACTATGGTTGACAGAAACCATTGACTCTCGGTTTATGGTGGTATCAGGATCAAAGTGAGGATGATTTTGTGCATTCAACGAGTGTATAGGGACAATAGTAAAGACAAATAAAAAGAAAATTGTTACTTGACAAACCAAGCCGAATGCTGAAGGGTAGCAGCAGCCGCCGCGCAGTGAAGAAGCAAATAAAAGTGGTAGCACTATCCTCAAAACCACAAAGCTAATGTTCTGAATTTTTTAATTTCATAAGTACTTCCAGATTGGTAGGATCGGCCTCCTGAGCGCACATCATTGCTGCAATAGCCTGTACAGAGATATCTAATCAGTGAATTACATTTTTTCTACACAGTCAAATATTTGGACCCCAATAAAGACCACATAAAACTGCAGATGCATTAATCAAGAATAAACAGAAGTATAAAAAGGTCTTGCATAATCCATGTAAGTCTCAAGATAATGACAAGCAGACACATTAATCATCCAAAACAAATTGCAATAAATGTGAAACATTACACTTCATAGGCTTGATATAAACATAGTTTAAGATGGGACCTTATCCATTCAAATTAATTTTACTCAAGCCAAAACAGTTTTGACATGGTTCAAGAATAAATAGAAGCGATGATAAGTGAAATGTAATGCACTACTAGTTCATGTGACAACAAATGATAATAGGTTAGATCCAGAACATTAGCAGCCAGGCAAAGACTGCAGCCTTAGATCTGGTACTCTGACTGAAGCGTCAGGCCACTAAGATAAACGTAATACCAATCATATTGCAAACTTCAATGTTTAAACGAAAAATAGCTTCTTCTATCCCTTTCCAACATGGCTATATCAAGCCAGCAAATAAAACACAAAATGTAGCGGTACAAGAAAATAGATCCTTTGTGATCAAAAGGTTTTCTTGCTTGCTTAATCAATAGGCTGTTCTGTTTCCTAAAATATGATGGTATTCACAGGGCATTAGACAAGATTAAAAATGATTTAGATTTAGGTGGAATACAAAGGTAAATGGTAAACCTTGCCAGGCAAAGAATCATAACCAAAGATGCTGAACAGATGGCTGAACTAGACAAGCAGTCACATCTCTTAATAGAAATTCTTGTAGTATTAAAGAACACAAAAACAATGCCTTTTGGTGTAAGAATACACATGAACTATCCAACTCTGACAAACGAGAGCAAAGTGGAGTACCTGCTGGTCATCATCATTTTCAGCATGGGTTATTCCTAGCAATCTCCAACCTTCAGCATTCTCAGGATTTTTCATAACTTCAGCCTCTAGGGCAAGCACTGCTTCACTCAAAAGTCCTTTCCTGAATAGCTCTTGACCTTCTTTTAAAGGATTTTGATGACCAATATATGGATTCATATCAGAAAATACATAGACACCCCTTGAAGCGTCCGACAGCTGAGGAACCTACAAGTTTTCACAACCAAAACACATGTAGAATTAAGAGAGGTCATAAAGTGAACTTCTTCAAGGATACCAGACTTACTCATCATATGAATTTGCCCAGTTATCAGACGAACTCTCTACCAAAGCCCCCTTACCAACTTGACGACCAAATTCTCCTGCCCAGTCATCAACATGCAACTTTGAGAATTCATTGACCCATTAATCATCGACAGACTCTTGTTGCAATCTTTCATCACAAAATTCATTGGCCCAATGGTCAGGTCCACGGAAAACCTATTAATCATCAGGTCAAGAACATTTAATGAAATGAAGAAAATTAGAATATTTCAACTAAGAATAAGAGCTTAGCACGGTTTAAGAGTCTCAAAATAATACATAACACACAGAATATCATTAGTTGCACTTTGTATCCTGAATAAACATATCAAAAGACCCTAGTTGTTCTCATACAGTAACAAACTCCTCAGCCCATTGATCAGGTTGAAGAAAATCAAAGAACCACCAACCAGAGTAGCAGATTCTGTATAATAAGAACATTTATACAAATTACAATGTTTTTACCTGGTTTAATACCAAACAAAGATATACAATTACAAGAATCATCAGTGACAGTTTATCTTCTAACTTATTATAATCAATAAGCTCTCACTGCTCAATTTAGTAGCAAACTCCATGACCCATTGGTTTGGCCCATAGAAATACTAAGAACCACCAAAGCGGTGAGTAGCATATTTTATAAATAACAAATATAGATAGTCTCATATAAGATTTACAGGTTTAGTTGATTTGAAAGTTCAACTGAAGATGTAATAATACAGAATCATTAGTCATTCACACTTTATTTGCTAAATTATAGTAGATATACAGACAACAGCACTAACCAAACCATCATTGTCATTTGGGACATTCTCAAATCATCAAAACTAGTTTCAACCACCTAGGGTTGGTGAATCAGATTACTACCTAAGGTCAGTGATGTTAGTGTGAAAAGAAAACTAAATATGCATTGATCCATGGACGGACTAATATGCACCACCTTAGCACCAGATAAAATGGCAGACTTTTCACTCCAAATATGACCATGTTCTTCTAGTTAAAATTGATGTTAATTGATCCCAAAGTCTCTTACATTTTCCTTTCTTGTATAAGGAAAGTGGATTCTATTAGAAAACACACAACAATGACATACAAACTGCTTAAATAGAACTCTTTTACTTGAATCACTTACCACAAAAAGAAAGCAACATCTTCCAAAAGCTGCTTAAAATATGAATTACACAAAATCCGAAGCCACTTTTTTTCAGATAAGATGCTATCCTGGAAGACATGAGATTCTTCAAACAGCTTCGAACCGACATTAAGAAAAACGAGAACACTTACAGATGTAAAGAACACACCCTTTTAACCATAAAGCTAATTTATTAGTCCAAGTAATGTTCTAGAGACCAGAGAATTTACGAAGGACAACATGAAAACTCAAACATCTGTCCTGGATGATTGACTGCAAAGAGATCATCCATCCTATGAAAAATTTTAAGTCAAATGCCTCAGACTGATCAATTAAACTAATTATTGTACAGTTTCCCAGGGAATTAAACTAGACTGATCATCTGATGGTTGACTTAACAATTGGGATACCGGTTTCACAGTAATTATAATCCAGCCAATCAGAGATTTTTCTTTTGCAGGACATCAGACTAGAAAGCAGTTTTTTATACACGAGACCAGTAGGCTATCTGGACTGTCATATTAGAAAGAAAGCCAGCCGAAAAAGTTTAAAGCATTATCTTAAGTGACATAAAAGGGAAAGGAAAGAAGAGACTTTAATTTGGTCAGACCAAAGACTGCAAACACACACAGCTAAACACACCACACTCCAAAAATGAGATGAAAAAAGCAAAAGACAAATGTTGAATCAAAGATTCATACCTGAAATCAGTCTCCAATGAAGCAGGGGTTACAAAAATCGCAACAAAGAAACGGCAGAGAAATGAACCCACCAAAATAGAAGTAAAAAAAAAAAAAATTGATCTGAAACCAAAATAGAAATGAAAAGGCAAAGACAGACGAAGACGAAGTTCAAGATTCATACCTCAAAATCAGTCCCCTATGAAGCAGTGGATTTCAAAACCACAAAACCAGAGTGTAGCGTGTGTGTGTTTTTGGCCTTCGGTTACCCAAAGCGAAAAAATGAGAGGAAAGAAATTGAAAAGATACGGAGAGAGAATCGGTAAAGAAATGGGAGGAGATTTGGATTGAAGAGATATATTTCATGATTTGTTGTGAAAAGAGAAGAAATGAGGAAGAAAAGAAAACAAAGAAGGGAGACTGAGAGAGAGAGAGAAAGAAACGGATAATAAATGTGGTAAATCAGTTTTGGGCCATCTTAACGGTCACTTAGTATTTTATTTGAATTATTAAATTGTTATTTTTATTTAATTTTATTATTTTTATTCAATTTTTTATTTAATTAAAAAGCTATGAATGGAAGAGAGAGAAATTTCAAAGGTGGAGAAGGGAGGGGATTTGAAAAGGCTGAAAAATAATTAATACCTTCTTTAAATTACAAAGAAGGTAAAGAGCCGTTAGAAAAAAAAAAGAGGGGAATCGAGATATCCCTGGAATAGGATATACCTCAACCGGGATACTCCTGAACGGGATAACAGTGAACCGGGATATCCCGGAATGGGATATCCCTGGTCGGAATAAGCATGACAGGTTGCCCGGTCCAGACAAGAAAAAGTACCTGAACCGGCCACTAAAACACGTAAACCGGTACCTAAAAATTCTGAACCGGAATAAGATACGCCGGGATAACCCTAGAATAGAATAGCTTATTCCGAGTCGGAATAGCTTATTCCGAGTCGGAATATGACAGGATAGAGCCGGAACAGAATAAGAAAGAAAATTTTCGAAATAAATAACGTCTAAGTCTCCTGTTTGGCTTCCGGGAGAATGCAGAATGAACAGAATTTGCCGACCAACAGGTGTATGAGTAATAAATTAAAAAAAAACAAAAGAAACAACGAATAGAAACAGTGATTTCTAAACCTGAAAACCAAAAAACCATAAAATAAACCAAGAAATAGAAGTACAAAAGCATAGTTCTTAAATTAAAAACAGAGAACGGAAAAGACAATGTTGAAGCAAAGATTCATACCTTATGAAGGATTCCAAAATCCCAAAACAGAAACGGCAGTGTCCTTGCATTCCTTTGGGCGTCCGTTACAAAAAGCTAAAAACATAAGAGGAAAAATTTGAAATGAGACGGGCAGAATAAAGGAGAGAGTAAATGGAAAAGCAATGTTAGAAAAAAAGGAAAATGAGATTGAGAATAAACTACGAAAATGATGCCCATTATCACAAGACACAGTAACTGAGCAGAAACCCCAAAACCATGCCCATTCTCCAAGCCCAAAAAACCAGGACCACTATCCCGAGTAGCAAAAAACCAATGGCCCAGTAGGACCAGAACAAAAAGAACACGAACCAATTCTCTTTCCTAAATTTGTTGAGACCTATATATTGAAGACAAGGTGATTAAATTCCTGATCACATACCCATAAATTTTCATTTAGAAGGATTGACCATCTCAGAAATATGCAAAAGGAAATGAAGACATAAAGTAAGAAATGCAGTTCCCTTTTCATGAATGTCAAGACAATGAGAGAACATAGCAGGATATAACAAACCTGGTTGCCGTAACTGATACCCACGTTTGCCCAAGCACGCACCTAGTTTGGCTTCAAATCTAGTGCCTAAAGATCCAGACATAGACCAAAAGACTAAATTCAATAGTGCTGAAAATATGGCCACCACAGGCAAAGGGAAGTTCATCATCAAATAATTTTAAATGGACAATCTCAGTAACAGAGGCTAAACAAATCAAACTGCATGTGCAAGATCTGAATGCATTAAAAAAGGCATTTTGAAAGAGATGATGAAGGGTATATGTAAATTGAGGAAGTGCATAATCAAATCATCTAAATTAACCAATAGCTTCAACAAATCAAATAACTAATTACATGGAGCTTAACAGAAGAGCTAGTTTGTCTTCTAAGGTCCAACTAGGTGCAACATGTTATTTGGAGAATCTTTTTAGCAGCCTAAGGTTACAAAGATGGAGCAAGTAAATAATTCAACCCTACAAGAGGGCTGTATAACACACCAATGCATCACTTTACCATATGAATTTGGCACACAGAAGATTGACATGTTGGGTTATCACATGTTTTGCATTTCTTTATGCCATCCTTTCAATTGATTAAGCACAAGCCAAGTCCTAGGCACACTTTTTTGTATAGAAGCAAAAAAGGCCCCTCGATTCAAGAAGCACAAATTTACATATTCACCTTAATTTACTCAAAAAAGTGCTCTTTTTACATCTTGCACCTCAAATGGTTCACGTAGTTACAGCACCCTTGCCAACATTGTCAACACCTTCATAATTCATTTTTTTTATTCTGGCCTAACATGCAAAATAGTGAGCAACACACCATACAAATTGATCCTTAGTAAAATACTAATCCTCATATATTTTGAATTTCACACAGTACAGGTACTCCAACTTAGTAAAGAGAACCCCAAAATTTTAGGATAGGGAAAATAAATTTTTAATTATAAAAAAAGTAATCATGAAATTAACATATCAGGCGGTATACAGATAGGCCACCACTATTCAAGGGGGAATGATGTAGAGGCTACCTGTTGATAAGCTAATATTGCATCAGCACTCTGCACACTGTTGGCTTGTGTTGCACCAAGCTTGTTCCAAAGAGAATAATCATTAGGTTTAATTTCAAAGCAGTTTTGAAAGATGCAATGGCCTTATCATATTCTCTCGACAAATTATACAGAACACCAAGGACAATGTGTACATCAGCATCCTCAGGAGACATCTGAGCAGCTTTGAATAATCTCGCAACCTGTATGGCAGAAAACACTTCGATTAACACCAGACTATAACAATAACATTTTCAAAATGTAATGTTAGGGATAAGCTTCTAGTAATCTTAAGGAAATTATTTCCTGTCATAAGTCCAAAATATAATCACTGCAGTCATGGAAACCATATGCAAAAAGACACTCTTGTAATCACAGCATTCACAACATAAGCAAACTATCCCACAGTAACATTAGAGGAAGCGGCTTACACCCAAACCAAGATTGCAATATCAAGGCATTGTTCCAAAAGACAAAAACCAACCAAAAAAAAAAAAAACAAAGAATTATACCCTAGTGTACTTACACCAGCATAATACAAAAAATTAGCGAGCTCCGGTGGTGCAAGAGTACCATACTTTGGGTGATGACGTAACCATCCATACAGATACTTTAAAGCAGCAGTCTGTTCCAATTCTGAACTTTTCAAACAGTATTATTTGTTTGACACTCAAAATTTTAATCTCATCTTGATTAAAGGGATAATAAGCATTCACTAACCATTTGTATGACTCACACCAAGAGCAAGAAGTACTTCCAGATTGGTAGGATCGGCCTCCTGAGCACACATCATTGCTGCAATAGCCTGTACAGAGATATCTAATCAGTGAATTACATTTTTTCTACAAAATCAAATATTTGGACCCCAGTAAAGACCACATAAAACTGCAGATGCATTAATCAAGAATAACAGAAGTATAAAAAGGTCTTGCATAATCCATGTAAGTCTCAAGATAATGACAAGCAGACACATTAATCATCCAAAACAATTTGCAATAAATGTGAAACATTACACTTCATAGGCTTGATATAGACATAGTTTAAGATAGAACCTTATCCATTCAAATTAATTTTAATTAAGCCAAAAAGGTTTTGACATGGTTCAAGAATAAATAGAAGCGGATGATAAGTGAAATGTAATGCACTACTAGTTCATGTGACAACAAATGATAATAGGTTAGATCCAGAACATTAGCAGCCAGGCAAAGACCGCGGCCTTAGATCTGGTACTCTGACTGAAGCCTCAGGCCACTAAGATAAGCATGATATCAATCATATTGCAAACTTCAATGTTTAAACGAAAAATAGCTCCTTCTATCCCTTTCCAGTAAAAGTTTTCATATATAAGAAATGAACATTGCATGGTACACCAAAGTGGCTATATCAAACCAGCAAAGAATGGTCAACCTTGCCAGGCAAAGAATCATGTTGAGTATTTGTTTGTTATGGTTGAGTATTTTGAGATAGTTATATGTAGCTAACTTTGAGTATTATATTGAGATGGAAATGGTTAATATGTGTATGAGTGTGAATGTGTTGATTTGTTGAATGGATGAAAAGGAATCGGTATGTTTAAGCTAGCATAAAGTTGGATAATTTCACAATTTAGTCCTTGGATAATTTCAACAATCATGGATGAAAAGGAATCGTTATGTTTAAGCTTGGGGAATCCGTGATGTATTGTACAATTAATCGACCTTGCGAACAAACCAGATTATTAGAAAACCAAAATACAATTACTACTGCTTTGACAATCAATATTATACGATATCAAATAAAAGAAATATGGGTATCAGGTTAAACTGGCATCTAATCCTGTTTAACCCGTACATTTAACAGAATTTTAACAATTTATACAAAGGCACAATTGCTTAAAACTAGAAATGAAGTTATGTGGTCTTAGTTGAAAAGCATTATATCCATAAAAGAAATATGGGTATCAGGTTAAACGGACATCTAATCCCCATTTATCTCAAGTTTTAGGGCATTAAAGAATGAATTTAAGCCATGGGATAGTGCATAAGAACATTAAAATTGAAAAGAAAAGATATCGGGATAAGAACATTACCGTCCAATACAATGAAGGGAATAGCGTGTCTATTAGGGACAAGAATCAATGTAATAGCTAATATGAATAATAAAGTAGTTGACTGCAAAAGAGAGGCCATTGCTGGTGAAATCTTGTAGAACCAGAGTTTCTTTCTTTCCCAAAGCATCCAACAAGAACAACCACACCGACATCCAAAGACTTGAAAAGACGAACCGAAACAATATTTCATAGGGCTGAAAACCCAAAATCTACGGATGAAGCAAGTGATTTCAATATCACAAAAAATAAATAAATAAATAACCAGAAACGATTGAGAAGGTGGAGAAGACAAATTTGAAGAGAAAGAGACGGTGAAGAAATGGGAGAGTTAAGCAGAGAGGATTTACCTTGATTGGATTTACCTTATCTCCATTGGATTTACCTTCTGTCTCTATACTCCTACTCTTATCTCCATTGGATTTACCTTCAGTCCCATCATCCTCCTTATAATCAGGACCAATATCCCTTACCCAACTTGCAACATAAAGCCTAGAGGCCTCCTTCAAGACCTAAAGAAGGATGACAGGTTTTTACTACTTATATACTAAAAATAAATGCCTCTTATTCCCTAATGCATAGGCAAATTGAGCATTATTTGACATTCAAGTGGTTAAGTTAGCCATCAAGTAAGTAGAACAGTACATAAAAGTCATTTGATCATTTCAATATCCCAATGATCTAACTTCCACCCTGATCACCAGCTAGCATCTGTGAAATTTCAAATTTCCATTATGCTTCTTTAAAATTTGTTCAATGGAAAAAAAGCAAAAAAAAATATAATATAAAAAGGAAATGGCAAAATCATCATATTTGAGTCGATATTGCTAATAGTTCAAACATAAAGTACTTCCAAACATACGTTCTTGATTTAAAGTAAAAAAACTATTCAATTTTTTCTTCCAAAAAAAGGCTTCAGAATTCGAAAAAGTTCTGCTTACAGCAATAGCAACGACGCAAAAAAGAAAAAAAAAAAAAAGAGGTTAATTAACAAACCAAGCTCACTATTTTACTCTGATGGAGAAATGAAAGAGCCATGCTCTTTAAACTGGCAGTAATATCTAAACTACAATCCAGTACTAATATAGCTTCTCCATCACATAAACCATAAAAAATATACAATTATATAAAGGAAGGGGGGAAACCCAGAATCTAACAGCATTCATCATTAAAACCCAGAAATCAATAAGCAGACAAAACTCTTACTGCAGAAGAGAAATTGGAAAAGAAAAGTACCAAGAAGCGCTCGTGCCAAGTCAATTTGCGGCACTTTTTGATGTGGGGAGGATCATGCAATGAAGAAGGGAAAGCTATTTCTTTGAGATCGTATTGAAGCTAGTCATACAGCTTCCTGCACAGAACTTTTACCTTCATTTTAGGTTGATATAAGAGATACCAAATTTGATTAAGCTAATGAATTATCTTTGTTGTTCCATGGTCTAAATATTTAAGGGAAGCAGGCTATTAACAGGGTTCGGCGGTACTGAGGCCCAAGGGCTTTTGATTTGCTTTTTTTTTTAACTTTTTCATGGTTTTCAGGAGCTAGCTCGGATATGGGAAGGTAAGCTGTTTGGTCCTGCTTAGATCAAAGATAAAGAAACCAAAATTAAAGAACGAAAAATAAACAAAATTCAAACAAAGAAGAAAAAGAGGTTATGCTTTCTTCAATATCAGAAGATGATTGTAAAATAAATAGCTGAGGATTTTGATTCATCACAGCCAGAAAAACTTGAGTTACTAAACTAAACTTTAGGAACGAAGAAAATGAAAAACAAAGTTAAAGAACTAAGAGTTTAATGATAAATATCGAGAAAATCGAGAAAGATCAGAGGAAGATAGAAGGAGGAACCTTGATGATTCTTCGAGGGAGATCACTATTGGCAATTGGAAAAGCTTCAATTGATGAATGAAAAAGGGAAATAAAAAAATATATAATTAGGGTTTTGAGAATAGAGATAGAAAAAAAATCGAGAATAAGAGAAACAGAGGAAAGAAGAAAGGTCCCTTTCCCTTAACTCTGAGCTGATAATTTTTTTGGTTGATAGTCATCAAGTTTCCTCTTTCTATCTTCCTCTGATCCCAATAAATTCTTAGCTCTTTTACTTTGTTTTCCATTTTCTTATAGAGCCATCTGAATGGCAGAAATGATGTTAAGTAATCCAACTTGGAATTTGTACATTAAAATTGAAAATATATGGGAAGAAGAGGGTAAAGTTTCCACAACATGACAACAAAACAATTGTATTACACTATTGCGAAAAACAGTACATGTCCTGAAATCGATGGTATTGCAGCCAGCACAAGTGTGCTACAACCTAACCTGAAGACGACTTTGGACTAGAAGTATCGACAGAAAAACTAGTTGTAGAAGTTGAGGAATTATTTTGTGAACCAAGTTGTATACAGAAATTGTTTGTGAGGCCCCACATGGTTGCATATTAGCCTAATCTTTTGTCTCCCTCTCATCCATCTCAGCAAGATCTTCATGACAACCCAACCTCCTGAACTCATAAACACATTTCTACTCCATTATGTCGAGCACAGGCAAGTAAAGCATGAAAAAAAAAAATATAATGCATGGAATTCAAGATCCTAAAATTATGGAACAATAAAACTGCACTGCCCTTACTTCACTCTTGGGCTTAGCTTAATTAGATGTGGAAACAACAAATATAGATACACAATGAATACAGATTATAGTCTACTAAACAACTGACCTTGACTCGTTCCCATGTATCACCAACGGTGAGGGGCCCATGCTCCTTGAGAATGTCAAAGATGACTCTGGTTATGGTCTTCGTTTGCTCTGGCGACGTTTTCAACTCGATTGGCTTCATTTTCAGCTTGGGTTTCGTTGAAAAGTACCGAATCATACTCCCAAACATCTTGTCTCCCTAAATTTATAGTGTTTTATTTCATTCAAAATAAACTATAACAAGTTTAGTAATTGAGAGAACAAAAAGGAAAACAGATCGAGAAAGGGCATACCTTCAACAAGAACTATGTTTGTTTTATATACTACCCTTTCGGCTTTTGCCCTTTATCATTTGGGCTTTTATAAGTTCTAAATAGGTTGCTTTTAATTCATTTCCAACAGAACACAAACAATCCCAACTAAGTTCATTGATGACCTCCATTCAAAACTATTTTAAAGAAAACATAAATGCATACACGAATCATGACAATCTCCACCGAATATGATCATGAAACCCAAATCGACAAAAACCTTTGCAATTAGCAAATCGGTTGAAATTCTTCAATTCTTCAATTACTATAAATATTAACAAGCATCCCAATTAGATTTTCTTTTTTAAAAACTAAAGTACAGACTTTTTGAGAAAAGTAAGAAACAGAATGTCACAACTCACAACGAATTAAAAAGACCTGTTATTACCATCCAGAAAAACTACCAAATAAACTCTACAAGTGTCACAATTCCCACCAGGTTCCTAGAACTAAAATCAAGCCAACACAGATGCAGTAAACCATTTACATACGGATGCTTTTCGTTTAGGCAATTAGCATTCTGCTAAGCAAAGATTTAAAAGAAATAGAAAATAACACAAAAGCTATAATATTAAACAGAGGGAAACAAACAATCCAAAAATAAAGAACAACATATAGTAGGCGATAAACAAACAAAAATGAAGAACAAGACCGACATCTATAGATTTGAAAGACGGAACGAAACAGTGATTTCTAAAGTTGAAAACCAAAAACCATAAGAAAAACCCACTGAAATACAAGTAAAACACACCTGGAACTCTGAATTAGGATCCTCAATCAACGATGGAAGCTGAGAAAGGCAAATTTCAGCAGCCATGTCCCATGCATCCCTGGAATGTGCAGAAGAAAATTTTAAAATAAACAACTGAAAAACAAGTTGTAAAGTAAGTCAATATCCCTTATAGTACCACGCATAGTGCTGATGGGTTGGTGGCAACATTGGGTAAGAAATTGGAGAACAATTTGCAGAGCGCATAATCCTCTCGGCAAGCAAAAAATTTCTGAACAAACTAGCAACTAGTCTAAACAACCTTCGGAAAAGGTCTGCATCACAAAAAGAAGAGTTGATTAAATAGATTAGAATACAGAAACCGCTTAAATAAAAGAAGGCACACAACTGATCAATACACTGAAAGAACTACCATGAGGGAGAACATTCCAAGCAATTGTGTCTGTCACTGCAGTAAATATCCAATTCAATTCCCCTAGAAGTGTTTTACAGTCATTTTGACGGCCAGGAATTTTATCAATAACTGAAGAGTCAAGAGACTCATGAAGCAATGAACGTGTACAAAACCTGGAAGAGATAACAACCATCAGAAGATTAATAGGCTCATTTTATACAGAATAATTAAATAAATTAAAATCAGATGAGCAACTTATTAAAACTGCTCAATAAGGTGAATACCATGTTTAAAAATCCAGAAACAATACTTTGAGGAAGAGTCTAATGTGATTCACATGCAGCCAGAAGAATGCATTGTTCCAAAAGACAAAAACCAACCAAAAAAACAAAGAATTATACCCTAGTGTACTTACAACAGCATAATCCAAAAAATTAGTGAGCTCCGGTGGTGCAAGAGTACCATACTTTGGGTGATGACGTAACCATCCATACAGATACTTTAAAGCAGCAGTCTGTTCCAATTCTGAACTTTTCAAACGGTATTATTTGTTTGACACTCAAAATTTTAATCTCATCTTGATTAAAGGGAAAATAAGCATTCACTAACCATTTGTATGACTCACACCAAGAGCAAGAAGTACTTCCAGATTGGTAGGATCGGCCTCCTGAGCACACATCATTGCTGCAATAGCCTGTACAGAGATATCTAATCAGTGAATTACATTTTTTCTACAAAGTCAAATATTTAAGCCATGGGATAGTGCATAAGAACATTAAAATTGAAAAGAAAAGATATTGGGATAAGAACATTACCGTGCAATACGATGAAGGGAATAGCGTGTCTATTAGGGACAAGAATCAATGTAATAGATAATATGAATAATAAAGTAGTTGACTGCAAAAGAAAGGCCATTGCTGGTGAAATCTTGTAGAACCATTCTTTCCCAAAGCATCCAACAAGAACAACCACACCGACATCCAAAGATTTGAAAAGACGAAACGAAACAATATTTCATAGGGCTGAAAACCCACAATCTATGGATTAAGCAAGTGATTTCAATATCACAAAAAAAATAATAATAAATAAATAAATAACCAGAAACGATTGAGGTGGAGATGACAAATTTGAAGAGAAAGAGATGGTAAAGAAA
This sequence comes from Gossypium rotundifolium, assembly GCA_025506655.1. Taxonomy (NCBI): domain Eukaryota; kingdom Viridiplantae; phylum Streptophyta; class Magnoliopsida; order Malvales; family Malvaceae; genus Gossypium; species Gossypium rotundifolium. Next base: position 139,586,123 of record CP106723.1, on the reverse strand, counting down.
TGGGAGAGTTAAGGAGAGAGGATTTACCTTCATTGGATTTACCTTCTGTCTCTGTAATCCTACTCTTATCTCCATTGGATTTACCTTCAGTCCCATCATCCTCCTTATAATCGTTTGGTCTAAGATCAGGACCAATATCCCTTACCCAACTTGCAACATAAAGCCTAGAGGCCTCCTTCAAGACCTAAAGATGGATGACAGGTTTTTACTACTTATATACTAAAAATAAATGCCTCTTATTCCCTAATGCATAGGCAAATTGAGCATTATTTGACATTCAAGTGGTTAACCATCAAGTAAGTAGAACAGAACATAAAAGTCATTTGATCATTTCAATATCCCAATGATCTAATTTCCACACTGATCACCACCTAGCATCTGTGAAATTTCAAATTTCCATTATGCTTCTTTAAAATTTGTTCAATGGAACAAAAGCAAAAAAATATATATTATAAAAAGGAAGTGGCAAAATCATCATATTTGAGTCGATATTGCTACTAGTTCAAACGTAAAGTACTTCCAAACATACGTTCTTGATTTAAAGTAAAAAAACTATTCAATTATTTCTTCCAAAAAAAGGCTTCAGAATTCGAAAATGTTCTGCTTACAGCAATAGCAACGAAAAAAAAAAGAAAAAAAAAAAAAAAGAGGTTAATTAACAAACCAAGCTCACTATTTTACTCTGATGGAGAAATGAAAGAGACATGCTCTTTAAACTGGCAGTAATATCTAAACTACAATCCAGTACTAATATAGCTTCTCCATCACATAAACCACAAAAAATATACAATTATATAAAGGAAGGGGGGAAACCCAGAATTTAACAGCATTCATCATTAAAACCTAGAAATCAATAAGCAAACAAAACTCTTACTGCGGAAGAGAAATTGGAAAAGAAAAGTACCAAGAAGCGCTCGTGCCAAGTCAATTTGCGGCGCTTTTTGATGTGGGGAGGATCATGCAATGAAGAAGGGAAAGCTATTTCTTTGAGATCGTATTGAACCTAGTCATACAGATTCCTGCACAGAACTTTTACCTTCATTTTAGGTTGATATAAGAGATACCAAATTTGATTAAGCTAATGAATTATCTTTGTTGTTCCATGGACTAAATATTTAAGGGAAGCAGGCTATTAACAGGGTTCGGCGGTACTGAGGCCCAAGGGCTTTTGATTTTCTTTTTTTTAACTTTTTCATGGTTTTCAGGAGCTAGCTCGGATTTGGGAAGGTAAGCTGTTTGGTCCTGCTTAGATCAAAGATAAAGAAACCAAAATTAAAGAATGAAAAGTAAACAAAATTCAAACAAAGAAGAAAATGAGGTAATGCTTTCTTCAATATCAGAAGATGATCGTAAAATAAATAGCTGAGGATTTTGTTTCATCACAGCCAGAAAAACTTGGGTTACTAAACTAAACTTTAGGAACGAAGAAAATGAAAAACAAAGTTAAAGAACTAAGAGTTTATTGAGAAATATCGGGAAAATCAAGAAGGATCAGAGAAGATAGAAAGAGGAACCTTGATGATTCTTCGAGGGAGATTACTATTGGCAATTGGAAAAGCTTCAATTGATGAATGAAAAAGGGAAATAAAAAAATATATAATTAGGGTTTTGAGAATTGGGAGATAGAAAAAAAATCGAGAATAAGAAAAACAGAGGAAAGAAGAAAGGTACCTTTCCTTAAACTCTGAGCTTATAATTTTTTTGGTTGATAGTCATCAAGTTTCCTCTTTCTATCTTCCTCTGATCATTCTCAATTTGTTTGTTTCCTGAGATTTCTCAATAAATTCTTAGCTCTTTTATTTTGTTTTTCATTTTCTTAAGAGCCATCTGAATGGCAGAAATGATTATAAGTAATCGAAATTGGAATTTGTACATTAAAATCGAAAATATATGGGAAGAAGAGGGTAAAGTTTCCACAACATGACAACAAAACAATTGTATTACACTATTGCAAAAAACAGTACATGTCCTGAAATCGATGGTATTGCAGCCAGCACAAGCGTGCTACAACCTAACCTGAAGACGACTTTGGACTAGAAGTATCGACAGAAAAACTAGTTGTAGAAGTTGAGGAATTATGGACAGCTCTAGTGTGGCTGATACTTTGGGGCGCCATTTGGAAACAAGCGTGGAAGCTTCAAAGGCAGCATGCGGAAACTTGCATAAAACAACAGTTTGCGGCAAATAAGCCATGGTCGTAGTCATTCTGTGCAGAACCCACAGTTCCAACGGAGATGTCAAAATTTAGGCGGCGTGCAACAGTTATCCTCATTTCATCAACATATTTCCTGTAGGAAGGATCAAACACCATGCATTCTGGGCAAGGAGCAAATGGGTCAAAAATACCATCCTTCGGGGTTCTAGGACTACTATGGTTGACAGAAACCATTGACTCTCGGTTTATGTTGGTATCAGGATCAAAGTGAGGATGATTTTGTGCATTCTTCACTTCGATGGGTGGAGAATTAAATTTATAGGGGAACTCTCCAATTCCTCTGATCGCATCAGAGGTGATAGGCCCTAGAGAAGATTCCGTATTACCCTGTCTAGTAGTTGCCGAAGGATCAATAATTACCCTATCAGTTTCGTCTGTGCAAACTTTATCTGAGTTTTTAATTAACTTGAGAGAATTGTGTTTGCATTTGCTGGCACAATTTCCAGAATCCATTGATCCAATCATAAAACAAAGCCTAGGCAGCTGCAACGAAGGGAATAATAATATTATTATTATTGAAAAAAACGACAAGAGGAGATGTCATGTTGGCGAATCTTTTGAGACGGCGGATGAATAAGAAATTCTAACCCTACTCCCAACCCTAAAGCACCGTTTCAAAACTAAGTTTTTGTGTTTTAAACTACATCCTGTATTCGTTTTTAGATGTAAAAACCCTAGATTCAAAAGTAACACTAAGGCAAAAGGAAAACAGAGGATCAAATATGCAAAGATGAGCACAAGTCAGAATCCTTCTTTCATTTGAATTAGGAAATGCAATTCGAGGAATTTTGTACTCAACCCAGAAAGCAGAAAATCCTAATAATCTTAGAGTAACAGAAAAGTAAATTAATGAAAAATAAGAGAGAGCTATTTCATTTTAAGTCACAGAAACCCTAGAAAAAAAAGCCCAACAAAATCAGAGTGTATAGGGACAATAGTAAAGACAAATAAAAAGAAAATGCTTACATGACAAACCAAGCCGAATGCTGAAGGCGAACAGAAACAGTAGCAGCAGCCGCTGCGCAGCGAAGAAGCAAATAAAAGTGGCAGCACTATCCTCGAAACCACAAAGCTAATGTTCTGAAATTTTCAATTTCATAAGTACTTCCAGATTGGTAGGATCGGCCTCCTGAGCACACATCATTGCTGCAATAGCCTGTACAGAGATATCTAATCAGTGAATTACATTTTTTCTACACAGTCAAATATTTGGACCCCAATAAAGACCGCATAAAACTGCAGATGCATTAATCAAGAATAACAGAAGTATAAAAAGGTCTTGCATAATCCATGTAAGTCTCAAGATAATGACAAGAAGACACATTAATCATCCAAAACAATTTGCAATAAATGTGAAACATTACACTTCATAGGCTTGATATAAACATAGTTTAAGATGGGACCATATCCATTCAAATTAATTTTAATTAAGCCAAAACGGTTTTGACATGGTTCAAGAATAAATAGAAGCGATGATAAGTGAAATGTAATGCACTACTAGTTCATGTGACAACAAACGATAATAGGTTAGATCCAGAACATTAGCAGCCAGGCAAAGACTGCAGCCTTAGATCTGGTACTCTGACTGAAGCCTCAGGCCACTAAGATAAACGTAATACCAATCATTTTGCAAACTTCAATGTTTAAACGAAAAATAGCTCCTTCTATCCCTTCCCAGTAGAAGTTTTCATATATAAGAAATGAACATTGCATGGTACACCAACATGGCTATATCAAGCCAGCAAATAAAACACAAAATGTGGCGGTACAAGAAAATAGATCCTTTGTGATCAAAAGGTTTTCTTGCTTGCTTAATCAATAGGCTGTTCTGTTTCCTAAAATATGATGGTATTCACAGGGCATTAGACAAGATTAAAAATGATTTAGATTTAGGTGGAATACAAAGGTAAATGGTAAACCTTGCCAGGCAAAGAATCATAACCAAAGATGCTGAACAGATGGCTAAACTAGACAAGCAGTCACATCTCTTAATAGAAATTCTTGTAGTATTAAAGAACACAAAAACAATGCCTTTTGGTGTAAGAATACACATGAACTATCCAACTCTGACAAACTAGAGCAAAGTGGAGTACCTGCTGGTCATCATCATTTTCAGCATGGGTTATTCCTAGCAATCTCCAACCTTCAGCATTCTCAGGATTTTTCTTAACTTCAGCCTCTAGAGCATGCACTGCTTCACTCAAAAGTCCTTTCCTCAATAGCTCTTGACCTTCTTTCAAAGGATTTTGATGACCAATATATGGATTCATATCAGAAAATACATAGACACCCCTTGAAGCGTCCGGCAGCTGAGGAACCTACAAGTTTTCACAACCAAAACATTCATGTAGAATTAAGAGAGGTTATAAAGTGAACTTCTTCAAGGCTACCAGACTTACTCATCATATGAATTTGCCCAGTTATCAGACGAACTATCTACCAAAGCCCCCTCACCAACTTGACGACCAAATTCTCCTGCCCAGTCATCAACATGCAACTTTGAGAATTCATTGACCCATTGATCATCGACAGACTCTTGTTGCAATCTTTCAGCACCAAATTCATTGGCCCAATGGTCAGGTCCACGGAAAACCTATTAATCATCAGGTCAAGAACATTTAATGAAATGAAGAAAATTAGAATATTTCAACTAAGAATAAGAGCTTAGCACGGTTTAAGAGTCTCAAAATAATACATAACACGCAGAACATCATTAGTTGCACTTTGTATCCTGAATAAACAAATCAAAAGACCCTAGTTGTTCTCATACAGTAACAAACTCCTCAGCCCATTGATCAGGTTGAAGAAAATCAAAGAACCACCAACCAGAGTAGCAGATTCTGTATAATAAGAATATACAAATTACAATGTTTTTACCTGGTTTAATACCAAACAAAGATATACAATTACAAGAATCATCAGTGACAGTTTATCTTTTAACTTATTATAATCAATAAGCTCTCACTGCTCAATTTAGTAGCAAACTCCATGACCCATTGGTTTGGCCCATAGAAATACTAAGAACCACCAAAACGGTGAGTAGCATATTTTATAAATAACAAATATAGATAGTCTCATATAAGATTTACAGGTTTAGTTGATTTGAAAGTTCAACTGAAGATGTAATAATGCAGAATCATTAGTCATTCACACTTTATTTGCTAAATCATAGTAGATATATAGATAATAGCACTAATCAAACCATCATTGTCATTTGGGACATTCTCAAATCATCAAAACTAGTTTCAACCACCTAGGGTTGGTGAATCAGATTACTACCTAAGGTCAGTGATGTTAGTTCCATTTTAGTCTACATAGGCAAGGTGGAAGAAAAAAAAGGAGGAAACTGCTAAACGGAATTTATGACTGATTATCAGGACATATTAATCTATAAGCTTCTTTAGCTTCCACAATATCTCTACTTGCCTCATCATGAGCAAATTCATCAGCCCAAGAAGCACCTCCATTGTACTGTTGCTGATATTCTGTTGCCCAGTTCTCTGATGCTGGTTTGACCTGATTATCATCAATGATAAGTTCATCACAACTCATCTTGAATACAAATTGAAGAAATTTTGAATTCTGCATGCCCCAAAACATACAGCACATAAGTGCATATATTAACTCATGCATAGTAACGATTGTATCATTAAGAGCTATCTTGACACATTGCAAGTAATTAGCCAAAGATTCATACCTGAAATCAGTCTCCAATGAAGCAGGGGTTACAAAAATCGCAACAAAGAAACGGCAGAGAAATGAACCCACCAAAATAGAAGTAAAAAAAAAAAAAATTGATCTGAAACCAAAATAGAAATGAAAAGGCAAAGACAGACGAAGACGAAGTTCAAGATTCATACCTCAAAATCAGTCCCCTATGAAGCAGTGGATTTCAAAAACCACAAAAACCAGAGTGTAGCGTGTGTGTGTTTTTTGGCCTTCGGTTACCCAAAGCGAAAAAAATGAGAGGAAAGAAATTGAAAAGATACGGAGAGAGAGAATCGGTAAAGAAATGGGAGGAGATTTGGATTGAAGAGATATATTTCATGATTTGTTGTGAAAAGAGAAGAAATGAGGAAGAAAAAGAAAACAAAGAAGGGAGACCGAGAGAGAGAGAAAGAAACGGATAATAAATGTGGTAAATCAGTTTTGGGCCATCTTAACGGTCACTTAATATTTTATTTGAATTATTAAATTGTTATTTTTATTTAATTTTATTATTTTTTATTTAATGAAAAAGCTATGAATGGAAGAGACAGAAATTTCAAAGGTGGAGAAGGGAGGGGATTTGAAAAGGCTGAAGAATAATTAATACCTTCTTTAAATTACAAAGAAGATAAAGAGCCGTTAGAAAAAAAAAGAGGGGAATCGGGATATCCGTAGAACAGGATATACCTGAACCGGGATACTCCTACACAGGATAACACTGAACCGGGATATCCCTAGAATGGGATATCCCTGGTCGGAATAAGCATGACAGGTTGCCCGGTCCAGACAAGAAAAAGTACCTGAACCGGACACTAAAACACGTAAACCGGTACCTAAAAATTCTGAACCGGAATAAGATACGCCCTGAGAATAGCTTATTCCGAGGCGGAATAGCTTATTCTGCGGCGGAATAGCTTATTCCGAGGCGAAATAGCTTATTCCGAGGCGGAATACGACAGGGATGGAGCCGGAACAGAATAAGAAAGAAAATTTTCGAAATAAATAACGTCTAAGTCTCCTGTTTGGCTTCCGGGAGAATGCAGAATGAACAGAATTTGCCGACCAACAGGTGTATGAGTAATAAATTAAAAAAAACAAAAGAAACAACGAATAGAAACAGTGATTTCTAAACCTGAAAACCAAAAAACCACAAAATAAACCAAGAAATAGAAGTACAAAAGCATAGTTCTTAAATTAAAAACAGAGAACGGAAAAGACAATGTTGAAGCAAAGATTCATACCTTATGAAGGGATTCCAAAAATCCCAAAAACAGAAACGGCAGTGTCCTTGCATTCCTTTGGGCGTCCGTTACAAAAAAGCTAAAAAACATAAGAGGAAAAATTTGAAATGAGACGGGCAGAATAAAGGAGAGAGTAAATGGAAAAGCAATGTTAGAAAACAAGGAAAATGAGATTGAGAATAAACTACGAAAAAGATGCCCATTATCACAAGACACAGTAACTGAGCAGAAACCCCAAAACCATGCCCATTCTCCAAGCCCAAAAAACCAGGACCCCTATCCCGAGTAGCAAAAAACCAATGGCCCAGTAGGACCAGAACAAAAAGAACACGAACCAATTCTCTTTCCTAAATTTGTTGAGACCTATATATTGAAGACAAGGTGATTAAATTCCTGATCACATACCCATAAATTTTCATTTAGAAGGATTGACCATCTCAGAAATATGCAAAAGGAAATGAAGACATAAAGTAAGAAATGCAGTTCCCTTTTCATGAATGTCAAGACAATGAGAGAACATAGCAGGATATGACAAACCCGGTTGCCCTAACTGATACCCACGTTTGCCCAAGCACGCACCTAGTTTGGCTTCAAATCTAGTGCCTAAAGATCCATACATAGACCAAAAGACTAAATTCAATAGTGCTGAAAATATGGCCACCACAGGCAAAGGGAAGTTCATCATCAAATAATTTTAAATGGACAATCTCAGTAACAGAGGCTAAACAAATCAAACTGCATGTGCAAGATCCGAATGCATTAAAAAAGGCATTTTGAAAGAGATGATGAAGGGTATATGTAAATTGAGGAAGTGCATAATCAAATCATCTAAATTAACCAATAGCTTCAACAAATCAAATAACTAATTACATGGAGCTTAACAGAAGAGCTAGTTTGTCTTCTAAGGTCCAACTAGGTGCAACATGTTATTTGGAGAATCTTATTAGCAGCCTAAGGTTACAAAGATGGAGCAAGTAAATAATTCAACCCTACAAGAGGGCTGTATAACACACCAATGCATCACTTTACCATATGAATTTGGCACACAGAAGATTGACATGTTGGGTTATCACATGTTTTGCATTTCTTTATGCCATCCTTTCAATTGATTAAGCACAAGCCAAGTCCTAGGCACACTTTTTTGTATAGAAGCAAAAAGCCCCTCGATTCAAGAAGCACAAATTTACATATTCACCTTAATTTACTCAAAAAGTGCTCTTTTACATCTTGCACCTCAAATGGTTCACGTAGTTACAGCACCCTTGCCAACATTGTCAACACCTTCATAATTCATTTTTTTATTCTGGCCTAACATGCAAAATAGTGAGCAACACACCATACAAATTGATCCTTAGTAAAATACTAATCCTCATATATTTTGAATTTCACACAGTACAGGTACTCCAACTTAGTAAAGAGAACCCCAAAATTTTAGGATAGGGAAAATAAATTTTTAATTATAAAAAAAGTAGTCATGAAATTAACATATCAGGCGGTATACAGATAGGCCACCACTATTCAAGGGGGAATGATGTAGAGGCTACCTGTTGATAAGCTAATATTGCATCAGCACTCTGCACACTGTTGGCTTGTGTTGCACCAAGCTTGTTCCAAAGAGAATAATCATTAGGTTTAATTTCAAAGCAGTTTTGAAAGATGCAATGGCCTTATCATATTCTCTCGACAAATTATACAGAACACCAAGGACAATGTGTACATCAGCATCCTCAGGAGACATCTGAGCAGCTTTGAATAATCTCGCAACCTGTATGGCAGAAAACACTTCGATTAACACCAGACTATAACAATAACATTTTCAAAATGTAATGTTAGGGATAAGCTTCTAGTAATCTTAAGGAAATTATTTCCTGTCACCGTATGTAAAACTCTAAGTCCAAAATATAATCACTGCAGTCATGGAAACCATATGCAAAAAGACACTCTAGTAATCACAGCATTCACAACATAAGCAAACTATCCCACAGTAACATTAGAGGAAGCGGCTTACACCCAAACCAAGATTGCAATATCAAGGCATTGTTCCAAAAGACAAAACCAACAAAAAAAACAAAGAATTATACCTAGTGTACTTACACCAGCATAATACAAAAATTAGCGAGCTCCGGTGGTGCAAGAGTACCATACTTTGGGTGATGGCGTAACCATCCATACAGATACTTTAAAGCAGCAGTCTGTTCCAATTCTGAACTTTTCAAACAGTATTATTTGTTTGACACTCAAAATTTTAATCTCATCTTGATTAAAGGGATAATAAGCATTCACTAACCATTTGTATGACTCACACCAAGAGCAAGAAGTACTTCCAGATTGGTAGGATCGGCCTCCTGAGCACACATCATTGCTGCAATAGCCTGTACAGAGATATCTAATCAGTGAATTACATTTTTTCTACAAAATCAAATATTTGGACCCCAGTAAAGACCACATAAAACTGCAGATGCATCAATCAAGAATAACAGAAGTATAAAAAGGTCTTGCATAATCCATGTAAGTCTCAAGATAATGACAAGCAGACACATTAATCATCCAAAACAATTTGAAATAAATGTGAAACATTACACTTCATAGGCTTGATATAGACATAGTTTAAGATAGAACCTTATCCATTCAAATTAATTTTAATTAAGCCAAAAAGGTTTTGACATGGTTCAAGAATAAATAGAAGCGGATGATAAGTGAAATGTAATGCACTACTAGTTCATGTGACAACAAATGATAATAGGTTAGATCCAGAACATTAGCAGCCAGGCAAAGACCGCATGCCTTAGATCTGGTACTCTGACTGAAGCCTCAGGCCACTAAGATAAGCATGATATCAATCATATTGCAAACTTCAATGTTTAAACGAAAATAGCTCCTTCTATCCCTTTCCAGTAAAAGTTTTCATATATAAGAAATGAACATTGCATGGTACACCAAAGTGGCTATATCAAACCAGCAAAGAATGGTCAACCTTGCCACGCAAAGAATCATGTTGAGTATTTGTTTGTTATGGTTGAGTATTTTGAGATAGTTATATGTAGCTAACTTTGAGTATTATATTGAGATGGAAATGGTTAATATGTGTATGAGTGTGAATGTGTTGATTTGTTGAATGGATGAAAAGGAATCGGTATGTTTAAGCTAGCATAAAGTTGGATAATTTCACAATTTAGTCCTTGGATAATTTCAACAATCATGGATGAAAAGGAATCGTTATGTTTAAGCTTGGGGAATCCGTGATGCATTGTACAATTAATCGACCTTGCGAACAAACCAGATTAAACTGGCATCTAATCCTGTTTAACCCGTACATTTAACAGAATTTTAACAATTTATACAAAGGCACAATTGCTTAAAACTAGAAATGAAGTTATGTGGTCTTAGTTGAAAAGCATTATATCCATAAAAGAAATATGGGTATCAGGTTAAACGGACATCTAATCCCCATTTATCTCAAGTTTTAGGGCATTAAAGAATGAATTTAAGCCATGGGATAGTGCATAAGAACATTAAAATTGAAAAGAAAAGATATCAGGATAAGAACATTACCGTCCAATACAATGAAGGGAATAGCGTGTCTATTAGGGACAAGAATCAATGTAATAGCTAATATGAATAATAAAGTAGTTGACTGCAAAGAGAGGCCATTGCTGGTGAAATCTTGTAGAACCAGAGTTTCTTTCTTTCCCAAAGCATCCAACAAGAACAACAACACCGACATCCAAAGACTTGAAAAGACGAACCGAAACAATATTTCATAGGGCTGAAAACCCAAAATCTACGGATGAAGCAAGTGATTTCAATATCACAAAAAATAAATAAATAAATAACCAGAAACGATTGACAAGGTGGAGAAGACAAATTTGAAGAGAAAGAGACGGTGAAGAAATGGGAGAGTTAAGGAGAGAGGATTTACCTTCATTGGATTTACCTTATCTCCATTGGATTTACCTTCTGTCTCTATACTCCTACTCTTATCTCCATTGGATTTACCTTCAGTCCCATCATCCTCCTTATAATCAGGACCAATATCCCTTACCCAACTTGCAACATAAAGCCTAGAGGCCTCCTTCAAGACCTAAAGAAGGATGACAGGTTTTTACTACTTATATACTAAAAATAAATGCCTCTTATTCCCTAATGCATAGGCAAATTGAGCATTATTTGACATTCAAGTGGTTAAGTTAGCCATCAAGTAAGTAGAACGGTACATAAAAGTCATCTGATCATTTCAATATCCCAATGATCTAACTTCCACCCTGATCACCAGCTAGCATCTGTGAAATTTCAAATTTCCATTATGCTTCTTTAAAATTTGTTCAATGGAAAAAAAGCAAAAAAAATATTATAAAAAGGAAATGGCAAAATCATCATATTTGAGTCGATATTGCTAATAGTTCAAACATAAAATCATCATACAGCTTCCTGCACAGAACTTTTACCTTCATTTTAGGTTGATATAAGAGATACCAAATTTGAGGTTGATATAAGAGATACCAAATTTGATTAAGCTAATGAATTATCTTTGTTGTTCCATGGTCTAAATATTTAAGGGAAGCAGGCTATTAACAGGGTTCGGCGGTACTGAGGCCCAAGGGATTTTGATTTTCTTTTTTTTTTTTTAACTTTTTCATGGTTTTTAGGAGCTAGCTCGGATATGGAAAGGTAAGCTGTTTGGTCCTGCTTAGATCAAAGATAAAGAAACCAAAATTAAAGAACGAAAAATAAACAAAATTCAAACAAAGAAGAAAAAGAGGTTATGTTTCTTCAATATCAGAAGATGATTGTAAAATAAATAGCTGAGGATTTTGATTCATCACAGCCAGAAAAACTTGAGTTACTAAACTAAACTTTAGGAACGAAGAAAATGAAAAACAAAGTTAAAGAACTAAGAGTTTAATGATAAATATCGAGAAAATCGAGAAAGATCAGAGGAAGATAGAAGGAGGAACCTTGATGATTCTTCGAGGGAGATCACTATTGGCAATTGGAAAAGCTTCAATTGATGAATGAAAAAGGGAAATAAAAAAATATATAATTAGGGTTTTGAGAATAGAGATAGAAAAAAAATCGAGAATAAGAGAAACAGAGGAAAGAAGAAAGGTCCCTTTCCCTTAACTCTGAGCTGATAATTTTTTTGGTTGATAGTCAACAAGTTTCCTCTTTCTATCTTCCTCTGATCCCAATAAATTCTTAGCTCTTTTACTTTGTTTTCCATTTTCTTATAGAGCCATCTGAATGGCAGAAATAATGTTAAGCAATCCAACTTGGAATTTGTACATTAAAATTGAAAATATATGGGAAGAAGAGGGTAAAGTTTCCACAACATGACAACAAAACAACTGTATTACACTATTGCGAAAAACAGTACATGTCCTGAAATCGATGGTATTGCAGCCAGCACAAGCGTGCTACAACCTAACCTGAAGACGACTTTGGACTAGAAGTATCGACAGAAAAACTAGTTGTAGAAGTTGAGGAATTATTTTGTGAACCAAGTTGTATACAGAAATTGTTTGTGAGGCCCCACATGGTTGCATATTAGCCTAATCTTTTGTCTCCCTCTCATCCATCTCAGCAAGATCTTCATGTGCCTCTTGCTTGTAAGTCCTCACAACCCAACCTCCTGAACTCATAAACACATTTCTACTCCATTATGTCGAGCACAGGCAAGTAAAGCATTGAAAAAAAAATATAATGCATGGAATTCAAGATCCTAAAATTATAGAACAATAAAACTGCACTGCCCTTACTTCACTCTTGGGCTTAGCTTAATTAGATGTGGAAACAACAAATATAGATACACAATGAATACAGATTATAGTCTACTAAACAACTGACCTTGACTCGTTCCCAAGTATCACCAACGGTGAGGGGCCCATGCTCCTTGAGAATGTCAAAGATGACTCTGGTTATGGTCTGCGTTTGCTCTGGCGACGTTTTCAACTCGATTGGCTTCATTTTCAGCTTGGGTTTAGTTAAAAGTACCGAATCATACTCCCAAACATCTTGTCTCCCTAAATTTATAGTGTTTTATTTCATTCAAAATAAACTATAACAAGTTTAGTAATTGAGAGAACAAAAAGGAAAACAGATCGAGAAAGGGCATACCTTCAACAAGAACTATGTTTGTTTTATATACTACCCTTTCGGCTTTTGCCCTTTATCATTTTGGGCTTTTATAAGTTCTAAATAGGTTGCTTTTATGTATTCATTTCCAACAGAACACAAACAATCCCAACTAAGTTCATTGATGACCTCCATTCAAAACTATTTTAAAGAAAACATAAATGCATACACGAATCATGACAATCTCCACCGAATATGATCATGAAACCCAAATCGACAAAAACCTTTGCAATTAGCAAATCGGTTGAAATTCTTCAATTCTTCAATTACTATAAATATTAACAAGCATCCCAATTAGATTTTCTTTTTTAAAAACTAAAGTACAGACTTTTGAGAAAACTAAGAAACAGAATGTCACAACTCACAGCGAATTAGAAAGACCTGTTATTACCATCCAGAAAAACTACCAAATAAACTCTACATGTGTCACAACTCCCACGGGTTCCTAGAACTAAAATCAAGCCAACACAGATGCAGTAAACCATTTACATACGGATGCTTTTCGTTTAGGCAATTAGCATTCTGCTACAAAGATTTAAAAGAAATGAAAATAACACAAAAGCTATAATATTAAACAGAGGGAAACAAACAATCCAAAATAAAGAACAACATATAGTAGGCGATAAACAAACAAAATGAAGAACAAGACCGACATCTATAGATTTGAAAGACGGAACGAAACAGTGATTTCTAAAGTTGAAAACCAAAAACCATAAGAAAAACCCACTGAAATACAAGTAAAACACACCTGGAACTCTGAATTAGGATCCTCAATCAACGATGGAAGCTGAGAAAGGCAAATTTCAGCAGCCATGTCCCATGCATCCCTGGAATGTGCAGAAGAAAATTTTAAAATAAACAACTGAAAAACAAGTTGTAAAGTAAGTCAATATCCCCTATATTACCACGCATAGTGCTGATGGGTTGGTGGCAACATTGGGTAAGAAATTGGAGAACAATTTGCAGAGCGCATAATCCTCTCGGCAAGCAAAAAATTTCTGAACAAACTAGCAACTAGTAAATCCTGTCTAAACAACCTTCGGAAAAGGTCTGCATCACAAAAAGAAGAGTTGATTAAATAGATTAGAATACAGAAACCGCTTAAATAAAAGAAGGCACACAACTGATCAATACACTGAAAGAACTACCATGAGGGAGAACATTCCAAGCAATTGTGTCTGTCACTGCAGTAAATATCCAATTCAATTCCCCTAGAAGTGTTTTACGGTCATTTTGACGGCCAGGAATTTTAGCAATAAGTGAAGAGTCGAGACTCATGAAGCAATGAACGTGTACAAAACCTGGAAGAGATAACAACCATCAGAAGATTAATAGGCTCATTTTATACAGAATAATTAAATAAATTAAAATCAGATGAGCAACTTCTTAAAACTGCTCAATAAGGTGAATACCATGTTTAAAAATCCAGAAACAATACTTTGAGGAAGAGTCTAATGTGATTCACATGCAGCCAGAAGAATGCATCAATATCACAAAAAAATAATAATAAATAAATAAATAACCAGAAACGATTGAGGTGGAGATGACAAATTTGAAGAGAAAGAGATGGTAAAGAAATGGGAGAGTTAAGGAGAGAGGATTTACCTTCATTGGATTTACCTTCTGTCTCTGTAATCCTACTCTTATCTCCATTGGATTTACCTTCAGTCCCATCATCCTCCTTATAATCGTTTGGTCTAAGATTAGGACCAATATCCCTTACCCAACTTGCAACGTAAAGCCTAGAGGCCTCCTTCAAGACCTAAAGATGGATGACAGGTTTTTACTACTTATATACTAAAAATAAATGCCTCTTATTCCCTAATGCATAGGCAAATTGAGCATTATTTGACATTCAAGTGGTTAACCATCAAGTAAGTAGAACAGAACATATAAGTCATTTGATCATTTCAATATCCCAATGATCTAATTTCCACACTGATCACCACCTAGCATCTGTGAAATTTCAAATTTCCATTATGCTTCTTTAAAATTTGTTCAATGGAACAAAAGCAAAAAAATATATATATTTGAGTCGATATTGCTACTAGTTCAAACGTAAAGTACTTCCAAACATACGTTCTTGATTTAAAGTAAAAACTATTCAATTATTTCTTCCAAAAAAGGCTTCAGAATTGAAAATGTTCTGCTTACCTTAATAGCAACGACGCATAAAAAGAGAGGAAAAAAAAAAAAGAGGTTAATTAACAAACCAAGCTCACTATTTTACTCTGATGGAGAAATGAAAGAGCCATGCTCTTTAAACTGGCAGTAATATCTAAACTACAATCCAGTACTAATATAGCTTCTCCATCACATAAACCACAAAAATATACAATTATATAAAGGAAGGGGAAACCCAGAATTTAACAGCATTCATCATTAAAACCTAGAAATCAATAAGCAAACAAAACTCTTACTGCGGAAGAGAATTGGAAAAGAAAAGTACCAAGAAGCGCTTCGTGCCAAGTCAATTTGCGAAGCTTTTTGATGTGGGGAGGATCATGCAATGAAGAAGGGAAAGCTATTTCTTTTGAGATCGTATTGAACCTAGTCATACAGATTCCTGCACAGAACTTTTACCTTCATTTTAGGTTGATATAAGAGATACCAAATTTGATTAAGCTTAATGAATTATCTTTGTTGTTCCATGGTCTAAATATTTAAGGGAAGCAGGCTATTAACAGGGTTCGCGGTATTGAGGCCCAAGGGCTTTTGATTTTCTTTTTTAACTTTTCATGGTTTTCAGGAGCTAGCTCGGATTTGGGAAGGTAAGCTGTTTGGTCCTGCTTAGATCAAAGATAAAGAAACCAAAATTAAAGAATGAAAAGTAAACAAAATTCAAACAAAGAAGAAAATGAGGTAATGCTTTCTTCAATATCAGAAGATGATAAATAAAATAAATAGCTGAGGATTTTGTTTCATCACAGCCAGAAAAACTTGGGTTACTAAACTAATATACTTTTGCAAACAATAAATATTAAGGCCTACCTAGCTCAGGCAGCCCTCTGTTCATGGAAATCAAAGGTATACACATGTCCCGTTGGAGCCACAGCCCTTGCAAACGATGTTGTTAATGAGCCACTACCGGTCCCAGATTCAAGAACCAAACAACCCGGAACTACTTCCAAGTACATAATCACAAAGCTAATATCCGCAATATAAAGAATCTGAGTCCTATGACTTAGAACCAAAGTCCATAACTCCGGTGTCGGAGCCAAGAGGTAAACGAATCCACCTTTGTTCCTGAAAATTATAGACCCAAATGGCTGCCCGATCCAATCTGAATGTTTAAATACACCGAAACGATTTTGAAGAACCGAATTCTCACACTTTAACAGCTTTCATAGTATCATGCCTCTCATATACAATAATCAAATCTCCATATCTAATGCAGCGATTGAAAGATATCTACATCGAGGAATCAACAAGCAATATCCTTAAAAGACGGAAAACACATTCAATTGAATACACAGATGATGTTGGTCTAGTATGCAATTTCTGTACCAAAATTTACTCCCCAAAACGAAAATATTTACCACATATCCAAAGTTCCATTAAGAATACACTATCACCTAGAATGCCAGGAAGACCCGAATTCATTAATATATATATGTATATAAATGAAAAGAGCATCACAATTGTCAATGGAGATACTCATTATATCTGTAGTTTCTAAAGGTCACTTTGAATACAGGAAAATTCTCAGGACATGTATCATTCTTGTGATTTCATGCCAACCCAGCTCCACCAAATCTCTAAACTTGTATCTACAATAGGTATGCTGGAGAAGTACTCACATGGATCTCCGATTATGCATTTATCAGTCATCAAGTTGAATTTTATCAGTATTGCCTTCTTGCTATGCTTTAGAAGAATCTTCCTTTTCTCCATGACCTGCTAGATACCTTCTTGATATCCTTCTAAGAAACCCTTAAGAGCATCTCTATATGCCCACCCTTATACCTTTCATTTTCTTTGATTTAGATTTGTCAAAATTTTGAAGACAAAAATATTAGCTTCACACGGTTTTTGTAATAAATTTAATTTGTTTGAGATTGTGTATCTTATTCATTTTAAGGCTTTGTTTAAAATTGTTTATTAATTTATATCTACCTCTTTTGTGTTTCATATTAGTTTTTATTGAAAAGATCTTAAATTAATTTTTTTACAAAATTCTTTTGTAATTGTTTTAATATAGAAATTAGTTAATTTTTTATAGAATTTACATAAATAGTTTACAATGATAAACATAATAAAAATCTTAATTGAAATATATAGAGTTTTCTTTAAAAAATTTTCTATTTTTGATTTTACATGACAACATGTCTTTGAAGAATATGGTTAATTTGAATATTAAATTGACAACAAAATAATTCTAATTATTTTTCGATAAAGAAGCGGATGAAAATTTTATATGAGAATGTGTTATACTATTTAATATTATGACAAAACTTTCATAATCCTTCAAAGTTGCTAATGGTAAAATGAATAATTACTTATACAATACCAAATGTTGAAATCTGTAATATGGAATCACATACTAAACATATTTTTTAATGATTAAAAATATTACGCAAAATCTAACAACCTCTTAGTACAATGACAAGAACATTACGTAGTAGTAATTGAGAGCTTGGAGACCCTTCCCTCTCTCCCAATAATCCTAAACAACCATTTAATCAATTTCCACTAAAGTTTTAAACAAATTGAGTAAACTATTTGTTTTATATCCTAATACATTTTGTAAGAGAAAAAGCATGAGGTAACTCTACCTTATGAAAATTCTCAGGACATGTATCATTCTTCTGATTTCATGCCAACTCAGCTCCACCAAATCTCTAAACTTGTATCGACAATAGGTATGCTGGAGAAGTACTTACATGCATCTCCGATTATGCACTTATCAGCCATCAAGTTGAATTTTTATCAGTATTGCCTTCTTACTGTGCTTTAGAAGAATCTTCCTTTTTCTCCATGACCTGCTGGATACCTTCTTGATATCCTTCTATGAAACTCTTAAGAGCATCTCTATATGCAGAAGCCCTTGTCATGTATAACCTCTGTAACGCAGGCCTCAAAGTCTCCATCCCTCCTCTTGCAGCAATTGCTATTAAATCATTTCCATAGACAACATCAAAACAATGTAAAATTCAACAAGATAGACTATAATACCGGGAAAATAAGAGAGAAAAAAGGGTGAGACGAGAGAAATTTGGCCTAAAAAATTTTAGTTGAAAAAGAGAAGCTGTACCAACAAGGTAAAAGATGACAGAATAAGTAGGAAATTATCATGAGTTAAAAATTTTCTTTCTAAAATCAATTAAAGAAATATATATTAAGAAGTTGAGAAAATCGAATGTTGGCAGATGGCACATCATGCTATCATTCTTCAGAGTGATACCAAAAAGAAGAAAAAAAGGTACCTAGGTAGCATAAGATAATGGTATGATCGTCACTGCAATGGCTCTAGACAATGAAACCCAGATAACTAAGACTGCTAGGAGATAAACAGTAATTTATTATCTTCCTTAAGAACTGAACCTTGGCCTGGTGAAGAAGGGATTCACCAAAAATATGCCAATGGAAGCGTAAAATATAAGACTTGAACACAGGTGCCAATAACATACTAAAACAAAATGCAGTCACGGATGACTCTGAGCAGCAAGGGGAAAAAGAAAGCAAAGAAAAAATTCCATGCTACCTACAGACAAGTTCTACTAAGAAAGGAAATTGAAATGAAAACCTATCTGAACTCAAGCATTACGGGACTTTGTTCCTTGACCTCCATAAGATGTCTCAAGCACGAATCTAACGGTTTATTGCACGATAATATGCCATATTTTGCACGTCATGCTATATACTTCTTGATTCATTACAGACAACTTATACATCAGAACATTTCAAGATAAGAAACCACAAAGTAAAGTTCCTCACCAATATCCTCCAAGGTCGAAGGTTCTGTCTCTGTACTCCTACTCTTATCTCCATTGGATTTACCTTCAGTCCCATCATCCTTCTTATAATCGTTTGGTCTAAGATCAGGACCAATATCCCTTACCCAACTTGCAGCATAAAGCATAGAAGCATCCTTCAAGACCTAAAGAAGGATGACAGGTATTAACTACTTATATACTAAAATAAATGCCTCTTATTCCCTAATGCATAGGCAAATAATAGGTTCTTGAGCATTATTTGACATTCAAAGTGGTTAAGTTAACCATCAAGTAAGCAGAACAGTACATAAAAGTCATTTGATCATTTCAATATCCCAATGATCTAATTTCCACCCTGATCACCAGCTAGCATCTGTGAAATTTCAAATTTCCATTATCCTTCTTTAAAATTTATTAAATCAAACAAAAGAAAAAATATATATATTATAAAAAGGAAGTGGCAAAATCATCATGTTTGAGTAGAAATTGCTAATAGTTCAAATGTAAAGTACTTCCAAACATACGTTCTTGTTTTAAAGTAAAAAACCATGCATTTTTTTCTTCCAAAAAAAGGTTTCAGAATTCTAAAATGTTGTGCTTACAGCAATAGCAACGACACACACACACACACACACACACACAAAAAAAAAAAAAAAGAGGTTAATTTACAAACCAAGCTCACTATTTCACTATGATGGAGAAATGAAAGAGCCATGCTGTTTAAACTGGCAGTAATATCTAAACTACAATCCAGTACTAATATAGCTTCTCCATCACATAAACCATCAAAAAAATACAATTATATAAAGGAAGGGGGGAAACCCAGAATCTAACAGCATTCATCATTAAAACCCAGAAATCAATAAGCAAACAAAACGGTTTTCCGAGAAGAAAATAAAAGGAAAGCAAACCGTGATCATGATTTTGCTGCCAAAATGGAGGAGAAGAGCTGAGAAAGCACGTGAGAAAACACTTGTACGGCAAAGGGAGAAGCGACGGAGTCCTTGATGGTGAGCGCAGGCACAAGCTTGACTTCTAGAGTGAGAAGATATTCTGCTGCAGTCGCTGAATAAGTTAACCAAATACAATGAGAATAAAAAAGATGATACAAATGCATGAAAACTCAAGGTAGAATATAGCTGTCGATCCCAACAAAATTCCTTGTTACAACAAGGAAGCTAGGATCCTGAGCGCATGTATACAAGAAAATCAACAAGCGCTAAATGATGAGACTTGTGAGATAGACCAATTCATAGTCATATAAATGGCATTTCAAGCATAACCTGCCAGTTTTCTACTAAGCCCAAAAGGTGATGCAACAGATTCGAATACAACCATGTTATAGACTATATATAAAATATATATTATATATTATATATATGACCTGAAGAGCAGATACATTGGTTGGAAAACCATATATGAACACAACCATTTCCCACGGGCGCCGGCTCTTTGTCCTCCAAGCACCACTCCCTATTTCCCCATTGTGCTGTCTTATTCAACCAGTGGGTTCACAGTAAATCTGCAATTGGGCAACACTGCCGTTAGATAAATAGTTCAAACTGCAAACTGTTAGGTCAGCTTGAATTTTTTACTAGAGAACCTCATAGCAAAGGAAAACAACTGCTCTTGGAAGTGATAACCTCTTTCCATGAGTGGTCTTGCGTACAAGACATGTTATTACCATCCAGAAAAACTACCAAATAAACTCTACCTGCGTCACAACTCCCACCGGGTTCCTAGAACTAAAATCAAGCCAACACAGATGCAGTAAACAATTTACATACGGATGCTTTTTGTTTAGCAATTAGTATTCTGCTAAGCAAAGATTTAAAAGAAATAGAAAATAACACAAAAGCTATAATATTAAACAGAGGGAAACAAACAATCCAAAAATAAAGAACAAAGTATAGTAGACGATAAACAAACAAAAATGAAGAACAAGACCGACATCTATAGATCTGAAAGACGGAACGAAACAGTATTTCTAAAGCTGAAAACCAAAAACCCTAAGAAAAACCCACTGAAATACAAGTAAAAAAGCATGGAGCTGAAACTAAAAAAGAGATTGATACCTGAAATGAGTCTCCGTTGAAGCAGCGAATTTTAAAAATAACAAAAACCAGATACGCCAGAGAAAACTTAGGGTTTCTCTTTCACGAAAACTCTCTTCCTACTCTAGCGTGTGTTTTTTTGGCCTGTGGATACCCAAAGCTAAAAAAGAATGACAGTAAAATGTTGAAAAGAGAACGAGAGGAGAGAGAATCGCCGAAGAAATGGGGAGCAATGCATTGGATAGATATATTTGAGGATTTAAATTTCGAATGATGGAAAGGAAGCTGGCCAGATCGGAGGTAAGACGCTGGAAATTGTGTGGAGGCAGCGGCAGCGGTTTGTTAGAAAGGAATAAAGGAGGAGAGAGAAAAGAAGAAAATAGTAGAAAAAGGGATATCCATGGAATGGGGTATACCTGAATCGGGGTATCCTTCTTTATGAAATCCCAAGTGGGGATATCCCCAGAATGAGATATCCCTGTCAGGAATAATTACGACAGGTGTCCCGGTTCAAACACGTAAAAAATCTGAACCGGGTGCCAAAACAACTGACCAGGCATTAAAACTACTGAACCGGAACGGGGTATAATGGGATATTACTGGTATACTTTATCCCGATAAGAGATATCCCTAAGGCAGAATAAAAATAAAAATTTTGTACAACAAGACACTAGAAAAATCTGTTCCGACGCGGGATTCTCAGATTCTGTTTTGTCGTGTTGTTCTCTATGGATACACAAGATAAGTAGGGTTTAAGTAGATTTGGATTCAAGATTCCGTCTTCATCTTCATTTTCCTGAGCAAGCTACGGAGCAGGCAAGTCATTCTTTCTTCCTCGTTGCACTTTGTCTATTTAATAATTGCATTATCTTTATGCCATTGCAATAAAATTGTAAGGATTTTTCTTTGTTTTGGGGACTTTTTTCCGGCTCATTCTTTTGTTAAATTTTAGAGATTGTAACCTACCTGCTAAACTTGGGGCCTTCTTCTTTTCCCCTTTCATTTTAGCTGTCATTCTGATTTCCCATTCGCTTTCATTTTCTTACCTTTCTTCCTTTACCTCATCTGGATTTTGTGGTTTTCTAATTAACTGATTCGCTTCCTTGAGAAAGAGGACTGCTCAGTTGTTAATTCACAACTATTTTGTCCTTTCTTCATGTTTATAAAAAAAAAAAAAGGAAAAGAAAGCTAAATAATATATGGATGTGTAGGAGGAGTTTTCAACCTTTCATTAATGGAATTCGAGATAACTGACACCAAGGAAAATGAAAACAAGGAGCGCGAACTAGTTGTTCCAGTAATAGGTGCTTCTAACTTGAACGATGGAGATCATCCTGTTAGTCCACCGCTTCAGCAACATCCTTCCTCTCCTTCCCCCTCTCCTTCCCCCGTGCCCATGGCGGCTAACTCCATAACCTATCACACGGGGCATGCCAATGCTGATAGCAACATTCAACCACATTCTACTCCAGCTCACCACTCAACGTGCTTACTTCCTGTTTCCAATGATCAATCGTCACTGAAGCCTGATGTAGACACCACAAGCAATGTGAAATCTGAATCGTCTTCTATTTTTCATTTCAAGACCCACACTGATTCTACCTCCGATCATATTCAAGCTGCTGAAGCTACAACTGATGTCAAACCGAAACCTCTTCTGTCTCACCTCCTAAACTCACAGAAAATGCCAAAACTGAAACTTCTTCTGCATTAACTCAAAGCAAAACGAATTATGATTGTAACCCCATACCAACTTGCCTTGATGAACCTGAGTCACTTACCCCTTCTCCATTATTTTCTGATATGGAACTACTGAAGGAGAAAGTGGAAGATTTGAAGAATGGGGATAATAAAACGGAGTTGCCTATACACCCTGTTAATGGGAGCAACAATTCTGAGCTCTCATTTTTTTTGGATGACATTCATTTTTCCGATGGCAATGAGTCAGGAACAGAAGAGGAGCAATCAGTCTTCATGAAGCAACTGGAAATTTTCTTCAAAGAGAGAGGCATGGAATTTAAGCCTCCTAAATTTTATGGGGAAGGGCTGAATTGCCTTAAGTAAGTTTATTGGTAATTGCATTACCGCTTTCATTTTGCAATTGCGATATGTTGGGAAGTTTCTATTTGACTGACATTTATACACTTTTATGGCGGATAAGGTTGTGGAGAGCTGTTACTAAATTGGGTGGCTATGACAAGGTATGTGTGTTTTGCCTTGATTTACTTTTAAATTTATAAATTTAACATGCCGTGTACCATTCTACTTCAATGAATTGTATATGGTTTTAGGGTGCCAAGTTAAGGAACGCACTATGATTAGACTCAAGTGGAATAATTTTAATTTACCTTGTGCTTGAAATATTCAGTCTTGGCTCCAATTCATTTCCTCCAGCAAATTTCTTTTGTATTTGGATCTTGTTTGGCATTTTGTATACAAACTGTTTGGAAGGTACATATTGTTTTGACAATATGCTGTTTCAGTGGAATCTTAGTCCAAAATCTTGTTTTTGCTATTTTATGTGGGTTAAATTCTACTCTAGAGAATTGTTTTATCTTGCAAGTTATGCAAGGTCTTTGTTTATATTAGATGAGTCATTGGCAAATGCTACATTTGTACTTATACAAGCCATTACTTTTTTGAGAACTTAGGTCAGGAAAGTGCATACAAAATTCAGCATGGTTTATTGTACAACATATTCATTCTGAACTCAGTCCTCTTGGGAAACACGCGCGTGAACACACATGCAAATGCACCTACCCACCCACACCCACACACTTGCACTCACTCACAAATACACATGCATACACACACACACTCACTCACATGCACACATGCATGCACATACTCATTTTTAAAGAACTTCTCTTAAACTGTGTGCTATGTATATCATGCAACTGTTTGTTGTGTGGAACTGTGGACTTCTAAGGTAACAACACTCTATAAATTTAACTCTTCTTACGCATTATTTTTCTGTTGCAAATGTGGATTAAACGACTTTTTGCCTTTGGATAGGTAACTTCATGTAAACTGTATGCAAGTTGGAGAATCTTTCAAGCCCCCAAAGTAAAGGGCAAGATGAAAAGTTATTTTTAGTCTTGTGTAAATATCCTTATTTAAGAGATTGATAATGTGGTTAAATCAATTACTTATAAAATCTTTTATGAACTGTTGTTCTTAAAAATATTGCTCATTAAGAAGTGAAGATGTTGTATTTGCTATATTGAGTTCTCCCCTTTCCCCCCCAACCTAACCCGAGTATCCACAATATTTATATCTTTTCTGTTTCCATTTATGCAGGACCTGTACTACTGTTTCATGGACATTTCGTGGTTTCTATGAGAAGGTATTTACATTGCAACTCATGCATGCTTGGGCAAACAGTTTTACTTCTCATCTTTTGTTTGTTTACTTTCCCTAATGGGTCATGCAAATCATGTTGTATGGAATAAAAGAAAAAAAAGGGGGGGAGGCAGGAACTTCCTTTCAGATCTTCCTGCTCCATTACTGGCACATTGAATGGAGGGCTTTTTTGGTGACATATCTTGGCATGGTATGCCATGTCATAAGCAGCTCTGTGACATCATAATTTTCTTTGTGACTCACATATATTCTATGCAGGATTGAGTTTTAAGCCTTGTTTCCTTCATATAATTTAGACAGGTCTATGCCTTGTTTTAATGCTTGTTCAGGCACTCCTTGATTATGAAAGGCATAAGGCTCGTGGGGGTGAGCTTAATGTACCTATTTCATTGCAATCAGAGGCTATGAATGTTGATAATCAGGTAATATGAACAATCTTTTCATCTCAATCAGAGTATTTGGATGTTGAGAATCAGGTAACATGAACTTTCTTTCACCTTCAGATTATAATTTCGTTAAAAATAAAGAATTTAGATTGTGGTAACTATATGTAAAATTTGTATGGTGATATTCTATGCTATCCAAAATTTATTACATACTGCATCCCCAGTTAGAATAAGTTTTATGAGGTTTATCTTTCTTAAGTACTCCTTTCAACACTCTTTTTGGCGCTCTTTGTAATTAGGCTTCAGGATCTGGTAGAGCACGAAGGGATGCAGCAGCACGTGCTATGAGGGGTTGGCACTCACGTCATTTTCGTAATGGTAAAGTCAGTGAACCAATAACTAAGGTGTGTATGAAAATGTGGTGAGCAATCCAGCCCCCCAAAAAAAAACACCTCCTATTTATCATTATAGTCGGAAAAAGATGAAAAGAAGAGCTGTGCTTCTATTTCTGTGTGTTTTCATGTGTAATCTTTTGATGATATATATTCCAATTTATCCTTTTCTTGTAGGATAAGAATTCTATTTCTCAACAAAAGCGTGAGAAACAGCTTAAAAGCCTGGGTATATCATTTAAGTCCTTTAAACTGATTTTTCTTTCTGGCTGTTTTAAAGCTGGATTCTTGCATATTAATGCAGGCCTGCTTAAACGCAAGAAACCATCGATTTGGACTGTGCTGTCAAGGCTTCATGTACTAAAGTATTAAAGGAACAGTTAAGATCCATGATATGTTTTATGGGTTTTTACTTTCTACCACGGGCATTAACAATTTGTTTGAGGTGAAATAATTTTGTGTAACTTCTTTGAATGTAACATGTTGACTATATTTCTTAATTGGCTAGTGTGGAGACAGCAGTGGTTGATATTGGATCCCCAGCAGATTGGGTTAAGATCAATGTGCAAAAAACTGTAAGTTTCTATGCCCCTGGTCTCCAGAAGTGGTATGGTTTCTGGTTTTTTAAAAGTTTAACTTGTTTTGGTTATGCAGAAAGATTGTTTTGAGGTCTATGCTTTAGTTCCAGGCCTTCTTCGTGAGGAGGTCAGTGAACAAACTCGTAAAACTATGTAATTTTCATTTTCTTCTTGTGCACATGGTAAGAACCAATTCTACACAAAAATGCCTTGCATTGAAACAATCGTCATTCAAAGATTGGCCTTAAAATGCAGCTTTACTAAGCATTTGGCTTTATGGAGCATGTGAATGTGAGGTGCTGCTTTGGGACTTATATTTCATGGTAGTAGCTAATACCATTTTCTAGGCAATGAAGCTAATGCTAAATTTCTGCACTGCCTAAGGAAGTTCTTATGTGGTTATCTTGCAATTTCAGGTGCGTGTTCAATCTGATCCTGCAGGACGCCTGGTGATAAGCGGTGAACCTGAGCATCCAGATAATCCTTGGGGTGTCACACCATTCAAAAAGGTGTGTACAAGAAGCTAAAAGAAAATAACGTATTCTAAGAATATTGTTACAATTGTTTTACTGACTGAATAAACTTTCATTTGCATCTTTATCTAGATTTTCATTATCATGAATACATCAGCATGCAATGTTTTGTTCTCTTCTTTTAGTTTCACATCCATGATACTGATTTTCTCTAAAGAATAATTATATGAATGAAAAGACTTTAAAGTTGATTGATACCATTTATTTCATATAAAAGAACATTTTAAGGTATCCTTGTTTCCTGTCTGCTTGTTCAGTCTAGTATTCATCAAAATTGATTAAACTTGAAATGCCTCTAATAAAATGATCTTTCAAACCTCCCGACAGCTATTTTATTTTGATTCATCTGCATAGGCATCTTTGTTTCATTAATTAAGCTTTTATTTGAAATAATTTGATTATATGTTCAGCTTTTAAAGTGCCATTTAAGAAATCAATCACTATGTTCATTTATATGACCAGTCAGACTCAAAGCTGCTATTATAGCAAATGTTAGGTTAGGGACAATCTAGAACTTTTTTGCTAAATTCTTTATTGAACTCAAATTTTATGGTGGCCACAATGCACTGCCCTAGTAATTCATTACTGCTGTTATTCCACCATTGTAACTTGCATTAAACCAGCACCTAAGTTTTTGTTATTTTACCATTTAACTTGCATTAAACCAGCACCTAATTATTATTTAGAATTTTTGTTAGAAGTAGCTGCCGAAACGGAAGCTAGCACCTAAATGTTTCATGTCTGCACATCTGCTTTCACTTTATTTATTTATTTGCCTCATTTTAAGGGTTTTCTTTTTTCTTTTTCTTTTTTGTGGTGTTAGGTTGTCAACTTGCCCTCGAGGATTGATCCACTTCAGACAGCAGCGGTTGTAACCCTTCATGGACAGTTGTTTGTACGTGTTCCATTTGAGCAAAGCTGAGTAGTGGGGGTAAGGTGTGGATGATTGAAAGCCTGTGTCTTATTTGTGCGTCCGTCCATGTAGTGTTTATTCTCGTTTTCAAAGTAGTGTAGTTTCACTTATGTCGCCATTTAGTTGAAGCCCTCCTTATAGTTTACATTATGTGAGATACAGATATTATGATCTTAGGAGCCTCTGAGTCACGGAATTTGAGACGTCTGTTGAGAATAGGATTAACCCCTCATAGACAAAATTCCATTGTCAAATTGACATGACGCTCCTATGTATTTGATTGTAATGGACAAGTAACCACGGTATATCTATAACGAGAGGTAATCTATATAAAAAAATTATAAGTAATTTACCAACAATTATATATTTATATTATTTTATAATTGTAACGTATTCTTTAAAAGGATATAATTTATTTTTCTGGGTTACTTTTGATTTAAAAATAATTTAGCAAAATTTAATTGATTAAATTTACTTTTTACTAATAAAATATATCAAAATCATTTTAATTTTAATTCTAAGCTGATTTGGTTCTAATCTAACTAATACATTTTAATCAAGCTAAGTTGACAACTATGCTTTGTTTTTAGCTAAAAATTATGATGCCTTCAAAGGAAAAATAATTTGGACTTTGGAATTTATATTATAAAATATATAAATTAGTTTTATAAAAAATTATATAATTTTTAAATTTTTAATTTTGACATTTTAATTAGTTTGCCTTTTAATTAAATTTTTATACACATACCTTTTTCCCTTTTTAATGAATTTACGTTTTTATATTTTTCAAACATTTCATAGAAAAATATTTTTATTACCAAAGCTGAGCCATTGCGTAGGATTTTCAGGGATTTCATCTACTTTAAAATTGTTAAAAAATATTAAAGCAATTATTAAGAAAAGTATTAAAAATACCAATATTTCATTGCAAGACAATTATTAGAGATGCCCAAAAAAATACGTGTTCAATGACAATTAATACAAACTACATTTCCAAGGTTCATTTACTAAAATATCTAGATTAATACATTACATTTTCGGTAAAACTAATTACTAAAAAGCATAAATCCCCAAAACCCTCCGACTTAAAACAAACCCTAAAACACAAATCTTGCCTCAACCTACTTATGTCTGAGTAGAGAAAATTACAATAATAATAATAATTTGCAGTGTTTTACGAGTGTGACAGGTCTAATTATAATATTTTAAAATTCTAAAATTCTAAAAATTATAAACAATATATAAAGTTAAAATTCTAAAATCTTTCTAAATTTTATAAATTAATTTTTTAAAGAATATGAAACTATTTATACTTATTTTAATTTGACAAATTTTAATTTTTAATTTAATTCAAATAATTTTATTTAATTCGACTCTATTTAAATTTCATTTTATTTTACTCGATTTAAAAATTTTCAAATTTAAATATAAAATATGATTAGTTAACTTAATTAACTCAAAAGGTTTTACTCCATTTAATCGACCTTTCTAATAAGGAAGACCAATAATGGTGAGAAAGTGTTATTTGAACCTATATACCTGATTGTCGGTTTTGTTCCGTGAAACTGGAAGGAGGTGGCTAGCTGGTGAGCAATTGTGGACCAGAGAGGAGGAGAGCAGTACGAGGCAAAGTTAAAAAGTTAAAACACAAGGAAGGTAACAGGAAGGAGGGCTTGAATCTCTTAGAACGGGAAGGATCGATGAAGATAAAATATTGCATTGGTTTGGTTTGTTAAGATTTTGGATGGTTGGTCCAAAGTCAGGGACATGGACACCTGAATGTAATGTAAGAAGATGCTTCATAAGAAGATGCTTCATACTTGTGCCACTGCCCACTGGGCCACACCAACTGGTAACTCCTTTCTCTTTCCCTCTTACCTACTTTATCATTTCTTGTTTCTGATTCTAATTTATTCAAATCATCCAAAAATGTTTTATCAACCCACTTAGTGTCGCTCTGACTCCGATACTTTCCTGTTTAAGCAGCTTAAGCCAATATAAATGCTTCAAAAGGTCGGCAAATATTTGTCTATACTATGCTAAATACACCCTCCAGCCCCTCTCTGTCCACCACTTCACCTTCAAACTTGCTAACTTTATTTTCATTCCAAAGTCCATCCGTTGTTTCTTCTTTTTAAATATTGTTTCTTCATCCCCAAGCCTCTTATTGTCTCCCATAAAACAATGGGGGAGTGAAAAAGAAAGGTGTGGTGGGTGGAATTCGCGCTTTTCTTCTTGCATTATTCACTTTTCCATCTGTTTACGGCCACATTATATCAGGCATTTCACAAATTTTGGTCCAATATAGATCAATTCAGAGCAGCAATTAACTATAACCACTTATCTCTGCTTCTCTTGTACTTTTCAATAGATGTTGGTCATAAGAACAAGGGTTGCAGTATTCCTATTCTATTACAAAATTAAAAAAAAAAAAACTTTAACTGTTGTGTCAGAGCCTCAGAGGTGTGTGTCTACCGCCATAATTTCTAATATTAGATCGATGTGCATTACTGACTGTGATCCTGAGAACATATACAATTAACAATTAATTAAGGTCTAGGTCTCAGAGATACCTCGAGGTACCCTCATGTGAATCAAGAAAAGTACAAGTAGTATCCTAGCTCCAAAAGATGATGGGGTTACGGGCTTAGCTTAGTTGTTACATTGAATGTGTATTGTTAGGGTAAATGACCACTTCGGTTAATGGGCTAGAAAGGGCCACATTTGTGATGCAAGCGCCCTTTAGAGGAAAAAAAGGGTTATCTTATTGTAGCATCCTTTCTCGGCTTGCTTAATTATGTATAAGGCTTTGTTTAGGTGTGCAAATTTACATGTAGCATAATTTAAGTAAGTTAAAATTTTCATCCTTGAGCAGGAGTAGTGGCTTGTTTTTGAAAAAGTTAGAAGAGTCGATACGATGAGGATTCTTGATTTGTTTGTCGTTGCTTCTATGCCAATAATGAAGGTGCTCATGCTGACAGCACTTGGTTCATTTCTTGCCTTGGATCGTATAGATGTTATGGGGGAGAGTGCAAGGAAGCAACTGAATAATGTAAGTGAAAATGTATATGCTTTAAGATTTCCGTTGTATGCTTACTATTTGTCACTGAATATGTGATGGGAAAAGTTCAAAATGATTTGTTAATCTGAGGAACTTCAAAACTAAGAACCACGCTTTTGTCTTCGATGATCAGGTTGTTTTTTTCGTGTTTAATCCTGCATTGGTCTCTAGCAGCTTGGCAAAACGGTTACCTTTGAGAGCATTGTATTGTTGTGAGTACATCTATATTTATTTATAGGGTAGTAACTATTTGCTTCGGGTGTTGGGTAATTTTTCTTCTTCCGATTCAATGTTGTAAAGCGCAGGTGGTTCATGCCGTTCAATATCCTGCTTACATTTATTATTGGCACAGCAATTGGATGGTTACTAGTAAAATTACAAAAGCTCCTCAACATCTAAGGGTCTTATCCTGAGTTGCTGTGCAGCAGGTATGTAATATACATACAAAGTCATACAAACAACATATATATATATATATATATATTATCTACTTGATTTTAGATATACATGTTGAAGCTGACTGACACTCTAAACTGATTGACAAATATGTAATGGCCAGGGCGTCGTGTGCATGGGTTTCCTACAGAAATCTTGTGTTGGTTTTATCTTAGGTTGTTTTTGTTAGTATCGCCTTTTTTTCACACTGCACAGATGACACTGGAGGGAGAATTTAGGGAAAAATTAACAACGCTTCAGAATCAGTTATTAGAGACATTAATTTATACCTGCCATGCACAATTGGACCTGAATCACGTTCTATTATTAATTTTACTTCCTTCACATAAACCCTAGTAGTTACATTTTGGGTTAATTTTAAATTGAACAGGAAACGTGGGACACTTGCCCTTAATTGTCGTTCCAGCAATCTGTAGGGAGAAAGGTAGTCCTTTGGAGCTCCTGACATTTGCCATACGTATGGAACGGCTTATGCTTCACTTTCCATGGCGGTATAATAATTATTCATTTATGGGTAAACTACTAAAATAGTCACTTTTGTTTCCTCAAGTTACATTTTAATTACTTATGTTAAAATGTTATGTTTTAGTCACTTACGTTAACGTGTTGTAATATTTTAGTTATTGAACCGTTAATTGCCATTAACGGTATAACGGTAAGTGACGTAGAACATTAAATTATCATTTCGAACAAAAATTTTAGATTAAATTATACAATTTATCCTCATATTTTTTCATTTTGAATTTTTTTTCTTTTATGCGCTTTTAACTTTCCTTTTTTTTCTCTTTATTTTTCATTCTCTTTTACTTCTTCCTCTATTTTCTTCTCTTCTCCATCTCTTTTAACGTAAAAGAAAAAAAAATTGCTCAAAATGAAAAAGAATTAGAGACCAATTGTATAATTTAACCTAAAATTTTTGCTTGAAATGATGATTTAACGTCTCATGTTAGTTTACCGTTACACCGTTAACAACAATTAACGCTCAGTGACTAAAATGTTACAACACGATAACGTAAGTGATTAAAACGTAATATTTCAAACATAAATGACTAAAATGTAACACGAGTAAAATAAAAGTTACTATTTTGATAGTTTACCCTTCATTTCTCTATATCTAATTATCTGCTTTTATTACTTGCTTTTGTTAATTCGGCCATAGCCAAAGCCATTAATTGTCTCAAACAGCAGTTATTTGCATGCTGGAGCTGAGTAGTTTATTGGCGTGCATGTGCGGTGTGCCTACCTTTCTGATGTCTCACTGCTCCCAATTCCACCTCCACCACCAGACTATCGCTAGAAATTAATAGAAAGAAACATCAGTTTATTAAGTTCCTTAATTTCTTTTTATATTACTTCTTTCTGATACTTCCAGATTGGAGCCATTTACTTGTGGTCATTCGTGTACAACGTTGTCAGAGTTTCCTCAGCAAAGGTCAACAAAGAAGTTAACGGAGATGATTCAACTAGAGTTATGAAGTCTACTGGCACAGGAGGCATGCCATCGCCAACCTTACCTGATCAACAGAATTACTCCGAATCTCTTCTTCCTTCCAAAAATTGCTCCATCTCTGTGTATACACATGAATTGTCGTTTTCATGCGCCAAATCAAAGGAACTGTCAAGGTTACTTGCTAGCTTCTATCTATCTATCTATCTATCTATATATTCTCTAGCATTATCCGTTTCTATCGTTAAGATGCTTTTTTTTCTTTTTCTTTTTTGGCTCATCAATCACCATATATATATAGTCACTGATAATGATATCAAATCCTACGTAATCTGTTCATGAAACCAATTACCAATGTTCTCATACCACCCAACCATGTTTGAAATCTATTTTTCCAGATATGACAAGTGACGAGTGTGGATGAGGAATACATACATGCATTAACATGTATATATGTGCTAGAAAAATCACGGAATGGGGATAAAATTAACCGATATATGTGATAGAAAATACAGAGAATGCATAACCATGCATGTTGTTTACACCATGAACTTGATCATCAACTATGATATTATTCTTTTCTCGATAAACCAGTAAAAGAGAATTAGGAACAACCGTTGATTCCATTAGCAGAATGCATGCTAGTAATTTGAAAGTGATGCTATTTGAAGGTACCGAATCTTTTACATTTGGATGTATAATCTTGTACCAAAACATTCATGCAATACCTATTCATGCACTGCACGGCACTGAAAGAGAGTCGAATTGAAATCCTACGACATGACAGACTACGGCACTCTGTTCATTTAATATCTGGAAGATCTCCCGTGCTGTACGTTGTCAGTTGAGGAGTTTCATTTTTATCTATCTGGATCACAATTTGATTTCTTGTAATATTTTGTTGCAGGTATCGGATTTCGACAAGATCTGGCAGTATTTAAGGATAATTTCTCGAAAACTCAATTTGAAGGCTATATTTGCACCTTCAACTACTGCTGCGGTATCTTATTGAACGCTTTATTAGTTCCAGTATATTTTCTGTAATCACCTGTTCTTTCTAGTTGCAACTAATATAGCAAACATAAATATTACTCAAGTAAGATATTCTCCTATATATCCGATTCCAGTCCATGCAATCCATGGCTCTAGCTAGCTAGGGACTACTCTGTTTCATTAGATCCGGAACATGGAGAAAAGGTTGACAAGTTGTTGATTGAATCTAGCAAGGAGGTGAATATAAGATAGCAACTTTCTTGCTTTGGGGTCACCTGTGAATAGCTATGACTAATGCTTTCCTTAGCTGAACAACTTTAATTTGATTTGATGCATATTGGCCATCATATATATACTTAGTTGTATGGGAAAAATAGCATTATATTTGATGTATACAATGATTTACTATTTCCTTGATATATCATGTGAAGGTTTCCTGACAAGGAATCTTGTGACTCGCTGACTTCCTGGCGTTGTTGTTTCCTTGCGCAGTTTATTGGGTTCACTATAGGTCTAGTTCCACAAATTCGAAATCTAATAATTAGTGGTAATGCTCCCTTCCATGTGGTTCAAGACTCTGCTTCTCTGCTGGGGTATGCGTTATCTATAACTTCCATCATTTACTAAGCTGATTATATTACATCATAATTATGAAAATGTCAGTCTTGTCAAGCTTGTAGAAAACCTTATCTTGTTTGATTTGTATTTTGATGCTGTCAATCTCTAAAGGCAGAATTTTTCCTACTTAAATTTCATTTCTCGACCTTAACGCACTCCCTTCTTTTCGCTTTGAACGTTTGATTTGCAGGATGCAGCCATCCTGATCGTGACCCTGATAGTGGGAGGAAACCTTCTAAGAGGCAAGTGGTAGTTCGATCACATGATGCTATATTATAGTTGTATTGTGTTGGTCATCCATAACCATATTCGTAGTCGTCAACCGAATATATACATGTTTGTTTGCAGTACTGGTCCCATTTTAACTTGAATTTTTGGTGATACTGATCAGGTTTGAAAGGACCGGCTGGTATTTGCATGTCACTGGTAATTGGAGTAATTGCTGTTCGGTATGTTTTGCTCCCTTGTTGGGCATTGTCATCATAAAGACTGCAGTCCGGTTTGGTTTGGTGCACTCCGATCCATTATATCAGTTCATTCTTCTGCTACACTACGCACTTCCACCAGCAATGAATATAGGTAGGTAGGGAAGCAGATCAGTTCAATTGGCTGGAGTTGATTTGATATATATAAGTAATACAAAATTAATTTTGTACGAATATATTATGAAGAGGATAATAAGTGTGCAACCACATGCAGGCACAATTACCCAACTATTTAGAGCCGGAGAGAGCGAATGCTCTGTGATAATGCTGTGGACATACGGGTTAGCCTCGATTTCACTTACACTCTGGTCGACTGCGTTCCTATGGTTAGTGAGTTGATTAAATTGGTAGTTGTTCTCAAAGTACCCAATTATTTTGGAGTTGTAAGCTTGTTACGTATCGTTATCTTTACGACTTATTATGGCTATCTATCCTCCAATTCTAATGCCAAACTCCGATCTCTATCCTGAACAGTGGCGTCTTTTATGCATTTAATACATGTTTTTTCTACTTTAATGTTTCATTAGAAAATAAACTAAAATGGTAAAAATATTGTAGAGACTGCATTGCATTCTAACTCCTATTGAAAAGATGGACAAACCGATCTTTATATATTAGATGAAAGAGCAAAATAATACTACAATTAAAATAAACGGTAAGATAAATGCATTTTGGCGCACTCAAATCATATATTCATGCATTGATAACAATGTCAATACCGATCAAGATAAGGCTCAATCAGTTCTACAATTAAATGTTTATTTTGATATTTTATATATAAAGTATAATAACTAATGTAGCTCTTGACCTTTACGCTTTTATTCAAATTGGTCCTTAATTTTTTTAACTTTACTCTTTTATTTGAGTAAATTGGTGTTTTATACATGATCAAATGTTAAATGATAGTGTGATTTAGAGCTCTTTTGGATGAGCTTTTATCTCCGGTGCGTTGGGAATGTTAGGGAAAAATAAAAGTGATTAAAACGCACTTTAATTTTGGGAGTGTTTGAAACATCATGGAGTTGTTTTAAATGTGCTGATCACCAAAATTTTTTTCTGGAGGTTACAACTCCGAAAAAAAGTAGTTCAATCAAAATGGTTATTTACATTTTAATCCATTATTTTATTTTTGTTTTCATAAAATTTTTAGTTTAATTTTTCAGAAATACCGAGTTTATATATTAATTAAAAATGAATACATTATTTTTTACATAATAAATATATAAAATTAATTTTCCTATAACTTTTAAAAAAATTCTATATAATAATTAAACACATTTTTATCATAAAATTAGTATTAAATAATAAAATAAATATCACATGAATAATATTAAAATTCATTAGTAAATAATTATTTAATATGTAATTTTAATAAAATTTAATATGTAATTAAAATTTTATTATATGCATAGATTTTAATTAAAATAAAAATAATCTAAATTGATTATATAATTAATTAAAATATTTATAATAAAATATCAAAAGACATATTTCAATATTTTTTAAAGAAAAGTAAAATAAATACAAATTTTATTATTATATGTTCTATTTCAATGCATTTAGCTTTCAATTGGAGGAGTTTCATTATAGACGACCTCTTAGCAAGGTGGAGGTATGTCTAACAAATCTATCCATTTGGGTAATGGATAAAGATCTTTGAATAATTGTATTGTTTGTATGCTTTTGGTTCCATTTGGATGATGTATAAAATATCTTTGAATAATTGGAGCTTTTTCTAGTATGGATGATGTATAACAAATACATTTATTTGATTTTTGAAGCATGGACGGCAGCGGCAAAAATGGAAATGAGTTTGTTTCAATTTCTTTCTCTTGTATTCTATTGGCCATTAAACAATTTTTTTTTTTTTTTTACTTACATCCCATTTTCTATCTATATAATCTATAATTTTTCCATATTATATATAAAACATATAATTTTTTAGGCATGATACGTATGGCAAATCTGAATGTTTAAATACACCGAAACGATTTTGAAGAACCGAATTCTCACACTTTAACAGCTTTCATAGTATCATGCCTCTCATATACAATAATCAAATCTCCATATCTAATGCAGCGATTGAAAGATATCTACATCGAGGAATCAACAAGCAATATCCTTAAAAGACGGAAAACACATTCAATTGAATACACAGATGATGTTGGTCTAGTATGCAATTTCTGTACCAAAATTTACTCCCCAAAACGAAAATATTTACCACATATCCAAAGTTCCATTAAGAATACACTATCACCTAGAATGCCAGGAAGACCCGAATTCATTAATATATATATGTATATAAATACGAAAAGAGCATCACAATTGTCAATGGAGATACTCATTATATCTGTAGTTTCTAAAGGTCACTTTCGGAATACAGGAAAATTCTCAGGACATGTATCATTCTTGTGATTTCATGCCAACCCAGCTCCACCAAATCTCTAAACTTGTATCTACAATAGGTATGCTGGAGAAGTACTCACATGGATCTCCGATTATGCATTTATCAGTCATCAAGTTGAATTTTTATCAGTATTGCCTTCTTGCTATGCTTTAGAAGAATCTTCCTTTTTCTCCATGACCTGCTAGATACCTTCTTGATATCCTTCTAAGAAACCCTTAAGAGCATCTCTATATGCCCACCCTTATACCTTTCATTTTCTTTGATTTAGATTTGTCAAAATTTTGAAGACAAAAAATATTAGCTTCACACGGTTTTTGTAATAAATTTAATTTGTTTGAGATTGTGTATCTTATTCATTTTAAGGCTTTGTTTAAAATTGTTTATTAATTTATATCTACCTCTTTTGTGTTTCATATTAGTTTTATTGAAAAGATCTTAAATTAATTTTTTTACAAAATTCTTTTGTAATTGTTTTAATATAGAAATTAGTTAATTTTTTATAGAATTTACATAAATAGTTTACAATGATAAACATAATAAAAATCTTAATTGAAATATATAGAGTTTTCTTTAAAAAATTTTCTATTTTTGATTTTACATGACAACATGTCTTTGAAGAATATGGTTAATTTCGAATATTAAATTGACAACAAAATAATTCTAATTATTTTTCGATAAAGAAGCGGATGAAAATTTTATATGAGAATGTGTTATACTATTTAATATTATGACAAAACTTTCATAATCCTTCAAAGTTGCTAATGGTAAAATGAATAATTACTTATACAATACCAAATGTTGAAATCTGTAATATGGAATCACATACTAAACATATTTTTAATGATTAAAATATTACGCAAAATCTAACAACCTCTTAGTACAATGACAAGAACATTACGTAGTAGTAATTGAGAGCTTGGAGACCCTTCCCTCTCTCCCAATAATCCTAAACAACCATTTAATCAATTTCCACTAAAGTTTTAAACAAATTGAGTAAACTATTTGTTTTATATCCTAATACATTTTGTAAGAGAAAAAGCATGAGGTAACTCTACCTTATGAAAATTCTCAGGACATGTATCATTCTTCTGATTTCATGCCAACTCAGCTCCACCAAATCTCTAAACTTGTATCGACAATAGGTATGCTGGAGAAGTACTTACATGCATCTCCGATTATGCACTTATCAGCCATCAAGTTGAATTTTTATCAGTATTGCCTTCTTACTGTGCTTTAGAAGAATCTTCCTTTTTCTCCATGACCTGCTGGATACCTTCTTGATATCCTTCTATGAAACTCTTAAGAGCATCTCTATATGCAGAAGCCCTTGTCATGTATAACCTCTGTAACGCAGGCCTCAAAGTCTCCATCCCTCCTCTTGCAGCAATTGCTATTAAATCATTTCCATAGACAACATCAAAACAATGTAAAATTCAACAAGATAGACTATAATACCGGGAAAATAAGAGAGAAAAAAGGGTGAGACGAGAGAAATTTGGCCTAAAAAATTTTAGTTGAAAAAGAGAAGCTGTACCAACAAGGTAAAAGATGACAGAATAAGTAGGAAATTATCATGAGTTAAAAATTTTCTTTCTAAAATCAATTAAAGAAATATATATTAAGAAGTTGAGAAAATCGAATGTTGGCAGATGGCACATCATGCTATCATTCTTCAGAGTGATACCAAAAGAAGAAAAAAGGTACCTAGGTAGCATAAGATAATGGTATGATCGTCACTGCAATGGCTCTAGACAATGAAACCCAGATAACTAAGACTGCTAGGAGATAAACAGTAATTTATTATCTTCCTTAAGAACTGAACCTTGGCCTGGTGAAGAAGGGATTCACCAAAAATATGCCAATGGAAGCGTAAAATATAAGACTTGAACACAGGTGCCAATAACATACTAAAACAAAATGCAGTCACGGATGACTCTGAGCAGCAAGGGGAAAAAGAAAGCAAAGAAAAAATTCCATGCTACCTACAGACAAGTTCTACTAAGAAAGGAAATTGAAATGAAAACCTATCTGAACTCAAGCATTACGGGACTTTGTTCCTTGACCTCCATAAGATGTCTCAAGCACGAATCTAACGGTTTATTGCACGTATAATATGCCGCATATTTTGCACGTCATGCTATATACTTCTTGATTCATTACAGACAACTTATACATCAGAACATTTCAAGATAAGAAACCACAAAGTAAAGTTCCTCACCAATATCCTCCAAGGTCGAAGGTTCTGTCTCTGTACTCCTACTCTTATCTCCATTGGATTTACCTTCAGTCCCATCATCCTTCTTATAATCGTTTGGTCTAAGATCAGGACCAATATCCCTTACCCAACTTGCAGCATAAAGCATAGAAGCATCCTTCAAGACCTAAAGAAGGATGACAGGTATTAACTACTTATATACTAAAAATAAATGCCTCTTATTCCCTAATGCATAGGCAAATAATAGGTTCTTGAGCATTATTTGACATTCAAAGTGGTTAAGTTAACCATCAAGTAAGCAGAACAGTACATAAAAGTCATTTGATCATTTCAATATCCCAATGATCTAATTTCCACACTGATCACCAGCTAGCGTCTGTGAAATTTCAAATTTCCATTATCCTTCTTTAAAATTTATTAAATCGAACAAAAGAAAAAATATATATTATAAAAAGGAAGTGGCAAAATCATCATGTTTGAGTAGAAATTGCTAGTAGTTCAAATGTAAAGTACTTCCAAACATACGTTCTTGTTTTAAAGTAAAAAACCATGCATTTTTTTCTTCCAAAAAAAGGTTTCAGAATTCTAAAATGTTGTGCTTACAGCAATAGCACACACACACACACACACACACACACACAAAAAAAAAAAAGAGGTTAATTTACAAACCAAGCTCACTATTTCACTATGATGGAGAAATGAAAGAGCCATGCTGTTTAAACTGGCAGTAATATCTAAACTACAATCCAGTACTAATATAGCTTCTCCATCACATAAACCATCAAAAAAATACAATTATATAAAGGAAGGGGGGAAACCCAGAATCTAACAGCATTCATCATTAAAACCCAGAAATCAATAAGCAAACAAAACAGTTTTCCGAGAAGAAAATAAAAGGAAAGCAAACCGTGACTGCGATTTTGCTGCCAAAATGGAGGAGAAGAGCTGAGAAAGCACGTGAGAAAACACTTGTAAGGCAAAGGGAGAAGCGACGGAGTCCTTGATGGTGAGCGCAGGCACAAGCATGACTTCTAGAGTGAGAAGATATTCTGCTGCAGTCGCTGAATAAGTTAACCAAATACAATGAGAATAAAAAAGATGATACAAATGCATGAAAACTCAAGGTAGAATATAGCTGTCGATCCCAACAAAATTCCTTGTTACAACAAGGAAGCTAGGATCCTGAGCGCATGTATACAAGAAAATCAACAAGCGCTAAATGATGAGACTTGTGAGATAGACCAATTCATAGTCATATAAATGGCATTTCAAGCATAACCTGCCAGTTTTCTACTAAGCCCAAAAGGTGATGCAACAGATTCGAATACAACCATGTTATAGACTATATATAAAATATATATTATATATTATATATATGACCTGAAGAGCAGATACATTGGTTGGAAAACCATATATGAACACAACCATTTCCACGGGCGCCGGCTCTTTGTCCTCCAAGCACCACTCCCTATTTCCCCATTGTGCTGTCTTATTCAACCAGTGGGTTCACAGTAAATCTGCAATTGGGCAACACTGCCGTTAGATAAATAGTTCAAACTGCAAACTGTTAGGTCAGCTTGAATTTTTTACTAGAGAACCTCATAGCAAAGGAAAACAACTGCTCTTGGAAGTGATAACCTCTTTCCATGAGTGGTCTTGCGTACAAGACATGTTATTACCATCCAGAAAAACTACCAAATAAACTCTACATGCGTCACAACTCCCACCGGGTTCCTAGAACTAAAATCAAGCCAACACAGATGCAGTAAACAATTTACATACGGATGCTTTTTGTTTAGGCAATTAGTATTCTGCTAAGCAAAGATTTAAAAGAAATAGAAAATAACACAAAAGCTATAATATTAAACAGAGGGAAACAAACAATCCAAAAATAAAGAACAACGTATAGTAGACGATAAACAAACAAAAATGAAGAACAAGACCGACATCTATAGATCTGAAAGACGGAACGAAACAGTATTTCTAAAGCTGAAAACCAAAAACCCTAAGAAAAACCCACTGAAATACAAGTAAAAAAGCATGGAGCTGAAACTAAAAAAGAGATTGATACCTGAAATGAGTCTCCGTTGAAGCAGCGAATTTCAAAAATAACAAAAACCAGATACGCCAGAGAAAACTTAGGGTTTCTCTTTCACGAAAACTCTCTTCCTACTCTAGCGTGTGTTTTTTTGGCCTGTGGATACCCAAAGCTAAAAAAGAATGACAGTAAAATGTTGAAAAGAGAACGAGAGTGAGAGAGAATCGCCGAAGAAATGGGGAGCAATGCATTGGATAGATATATTTGAGGATTTAAATTTCGAATGATGGAAAGGAAGCTGGCCAGATCGGAGGTAAGACGCTGGAAATTGTGTGGAGGCAGCGGCAGCGGTTTGTTAGAAAGGAATAAAGGAGGGAGAGAGAAAAAGAAGAAAAATAGTAGAAAAAGGGGATATCCATGGAATGGGGTATACCTGAATCGGGGTATCCTTCTTTATGAAATCCCAAGTGGGGATATCCCCAGAATGAGATATCCCTGTCAGGAATAATTACGACAGGTGTCCCGGTTCAAACACGTAAAAAATCTGAACCGGGTGCCAAAACAACTGACCAGGCATTAAAACTACTGAACCGGAACGGGGTATAATGGGATAGTACTGGTATAGTTTATCCCGATATGAGATATCCCTAAGGCAGAATAAAACACTAGAAAAATCTGTTCCGACGCGGGATTCTCAGATTCTGTTTTGTCGTGTTGTTCTCTGTGGATACACAAGATAAGTAGGGTTTAATTAGATTTGGATTCAAGATTCCTTCTTCATCTTCATTTTCCTGAGCAAGCTACGGAGCAGGCAAGTCATTCTTTCTTCCTCGTTGCACTTTGTCTATTTAATAATTGCATTATCTTTATGCCATTGCAATAAAATTGTAAGGATTGTTCTTTGTTTTGGGGACTTTTTTCCGGCTCATTCTTTTGTTAAATTTTAGAGATTGTAACCTACCTGCTAAACTTGGGGCCTTCTTCTTTTCCCCTTTCATTTTAGCTGTCATTCTGATTTCCCATTCGCTTTCATTTTCTTACCTTTCTTCCTTTACCTCATCTGGATTTTGTGGTTTTCTAATTAACTGATTCGCTTCCTTGAGAAAGAGGACTGCTCAGTTGTTAATTCACAACTATTTTGTCCTTTCTTCATGTTTATAAAAAAAAAAGGAAAAGAAAGCTAAATAATATATGGATGTGTAGGAGGGGTTTTCAACCTTTCATTAATGGAATTCGAGATAACTGACACCAAGGAAAATGAAAACAAGGAGCGCGAACTAGTTGTTCCAGTAATAGGTGCTTCTAACTTGAACGATGGAGATCATCCTGTTAGTCCACCGCTTCAGCAACATCCTTCCTCTCCTTCCCCCTCTCCTTCCCCCGTGCCCATGGCGGCTAACTCCATAACCTATCACACGGGGCATGCCAATGCTGATAGCAACATTCAACCACATTCTACTCCAGCTCACCACTCAACGTGCTTACTTCCTGTTTCCAATGATCAATCGTCACTGAAGCCTGATGTAGACACCACAAGCAATGTGAAATCTGAATCGTCTTCTATTTTTCATTTCAAGACCCACACTGATTCTACCTCCGATCATATTCAAGCTGCTGAAGCTACAACTGATGTCAAAACCGAAACCTCTTCTGTCTCACCTCCTAAACTCACAGAAAATGCCAAAACTGAAACTTCTTCTGCATTAACTCAAAGCAAAACGAATTATGATTGTAACCCCATACCAACTTGCCTTGATGAACCTGAGTCACTTACCCCTTCTCCATTATTTTCTGATATGGAACTACTGAAGGAGAAAGTGGAAGATTTGAAGAATGGGGATAATAAAACGGAGTTGCCTATACACCCTGTTAATGGGAGCAACAATTCTGAGCTCTCATTTTTTTTGGATGACATTCATTTTTCCGATGGCAATGAGTCAGGAACAGAAGAGGAGCAATCAGTCTTCATGAAGCAACTGGAAATTTTCTTCAAAGAGAGAGGCATGGAATTTAAGCCTCCTAAATTTTATGGGGAAGGGCTGAATTGCCTTAAGTAAGTTTATTGGTAATTGCATTACCGTTTTCATTTTGCAATTGCGATATGTTGGGAAGTTTCTATTTGACTGACATTTATACACTTTTATGGCGGATAAGGTTGTGGAGAGCTGTTACTAAATTGGGTGGCTATGACAAGGTATGTGTGTTTTGCCTTGATTTACTTTTAAATTTATAAATTTAACATGCCGTGTACCATTCTACTTCAATGAATTGTATATGGTTTTAGGGTGCCAAGTTAAGGAACGCACTATGATTAGACTCAAGTGGAATAATTTTAATTTACCTTGTGCTTGAAATATTCAGTCTTGGCTCCAATTCATTTCCTCCAGCAAATTTCTTTTGTATTTGGATCTTGTTTGGCATTTTGTATACAAACTGTTTGGAAGGTACATATTGTTTTGACAATATGCTGTTTCAGTGGAATCTTAGTCCAAAATCTTGTTTTTGCTATTTTATGTGGGTTAAATTCTACTCTAGAGAATTGTTTTATCTTGCAAGTTATGCAAGGTCTTTGTTTATATTAGATGAGTCATTGGCAAATGCTACATTTGTACTTATACAAGCCATTACTTTTTTGAGAACTTAGGTCAGGAAAGTGCATACAAAATTCAGCATGGTTTATTGTACAACATATTCATTCTGAACTCAGTCCTCTTGGGAAACACGCGCGTGAACACACATGCAAATGCACCTACCCACCCACACCCACACACTTGCACTCACTCACAAATACACATGCATACACACACACACTCACTCACATGCACACATGCATGCACATACTCATTTTTAAAGAACTTCTCTTAAACTGTGTGCTATGTATATCATGCAACTGTTTGTTGTGTGGAACTGTGGACTTCTAAGGTAACAACACTCTATAAATTTAACTCTTCTTACGCATTATTTTTCTGTTGCAAATGTGGATTAAACGACTTTTTGCCTTTGGATAGGTAACTTCATGTAAACTGTGGCGGCAAGTTGGAG
This sequence comes from Gossypium rotundifolium, assembly GCA_025506655.1. Classification (NCBI taxonomy): domain Eukaryota; kingdom Viridiplantae; phylum Streptophyta; class Magnoliopsida; order Malvales; family Malvaceae; genus Gossypium; species Gossypium rotundifolium. Next base: position 139,541,910 of record CP106723.1, on the reverse strand, counting down.
AATCTTTCAAGCCCCCAAAGTAAAGGGCAAGATGAAAAGTTATTTTTAGTCTTGTGTAAATATCCTTATTTAAGAGATTGATAATGTGGTTAAATCAATTACTTATAAAATCTTTTATGAACTGTTGTTCTTAAAAATATTGCTCATTAAGAAGTGAAGATGTTGTATTTGCTATATTGAGTTCTCCCCCTTCCCCCCCAACCTAACCCCGAGTATCCACAATATTTATATCTTTTCTGTTTCCATTTATGCAGGACCTGTACTACTGTTTCATGGACATTTCGTGGTTTCTATGAGAAGGTATTTACATTGCAACTCATGCATGCTTGGGCAAACAGTTTTACTTCTCATCTTTTGTTTGTTTACTTTCCCTAATGGGTCATGCAAATCATGTTGTATGGAATAAAAAAAAAAAAAAAGGGGGGGAGGCAGGAACTTCCTTTCAGATCTTCCTGCTCCATTACTGGCACATTGAATGGAGGGCTTTTTTGGTGACATATCTTGGCATGGTATGCCATGTCATAAGCAGCTCTGTGACATCATAATTTTCTTTGTGACTCACATATATTCTATGCAGGATTGAGTTTTAAGCCTTGTTTCCTTCATATAATTTAGACAGGTCTATGCCTTGTTTTAATGCTTGTTCAGGCACTCCTTGATTATGAAAGGCATAAGGCTCGTGGGGGTGAGCTTAATGTACCTATTTCATTGCAATCAGAGGCTATGAATGTTGATAATCAGGTAATATGAACAATCTTTTCATCTCAATCAGAGTATTTGGATGTTGAGAATCAGGTAACATGAACTTTCTTTCACCTTCAGATTATAATTTCGTTAAAATAAAGAATTTAGATTGTGGTAACTATATGTAAAATTTGTATGGTGATATTCTATGCTATCCAAAATTTATTACATACTGCATCCCCAGTTAGAATAAGTTTTATGAGGTTTATCTTTCTTAAGTACTCCTTTCAACACTCTTTTTGGCGCTCTTTGTAATTAGGCTTCAGGATCTGGTAGAGCACGAAGGGATGCAGCAGCACGTGCTATGAGGGGTTGGCACTCACGTCATTTTCGTAATGGTAAAGTCAGTGAACCAATAACTAAGGTGTGTATGAAAATGTGGTGAGCAATCCAGCCCCCCCCCCCCCAAAAAAAACACCCTCCCTATTTATCATTATAGTCGGAAAAAGATGAAAAGAAGAGCTGTGCTTCTATTTCTGTGTGTTTTCATGTGTAATCTTTTGATGATATATATTCCAATTTATCCTTTTCTTGTAGGATAAGAATTCTATTTCTCAACAAAAGCGTGAGAAACAGCTTAAAAGCCTGGGTATATCATTTAAGTCCTTTAAACTGATTTTTCTTTCTGGCTGTTTTAAAGCTGGATTCTTGCATATTAATGCAGGCCTGCTTAAACGCAAGAAACCATCGTATTTGGACTGTGCTGTCAAGGCTTCATGTACTAAAGTATTAAAGGAACAGTTAAGATCCATGATATGTTTTATGGGTTTTTACTTTCTACCACGGGCATTAACAATTTGTTTGAGGTGAAATAATTTTGTGTAACTTCTTTGAATGTAACATGTTGACTATATTTCTTAATTGGCTAGTGTGGAGACAGCAGTGGTTGATATTGGATCCCCAGCAGATTGGGTTAAGATCAATGTGCAAAAAACTGTAAGTTTCTATGCCCCTGGTCTCCAGAAGTGGTATGGTTTCTGGTTTTTTAAAAGTTTAACTTGTTTTGGTTATGCAGAAAGATTGTTTTGAGGTCTATGCTTTAGTTCCAGGCCTTCTTCGTGAGGAGGTCAGTGAACAAACTCGTAAAACTATGTAATTTTCATTTTCTTCTTGTGCACATGGTAAGAACCAATTCTACACAAAAATGCCTTGCATTGAAACAATCGTCATTCAAAGATTGGCCTTAAAATGCAGCTTTACTAAGCATTTGGCTTTATGGAGCATGTGAATGTGAGGTGCTGCTTTGGGACTTATATTTCATGGTAGTAGCTAATACCATTTTCTAGGCAATGAAGCTAATGCTAAATTTCTGCACTGCCTAAGGAAGTTCTTATGTGGTTATCTTGCAATTTCAGGTGCGTGTTCAATCTGATCCTGCAGGACGCCTGGTGATAAGCGGTGAACCTGAGCATCCAGATAATCCTTGGGGTGTCACACCATTCAAAAGGTGTGTACAAGAAGCTAAAAGAAAATAACGTATTCTAAGAATATTGTTACAATTGTTTTACTGACTGAATAAACTTTCATTTGCATCTTTATCTAGATTTTCATTATCATGAATACATCAGCATGCAATGTTTTGTTCTCTTCTTTTAGTTTCACATCCATGATACTGATTTTCTCTAAAGAATAATTATATGAATGAAAAGACTTTAAAGTTGATTGATACCATTTATTTCATATAAAAGAACATTTTTAAGGTATCCTTGTTTCCTGTCTGCTTGTTCAGTCTAGTATTCATCAAAATTGATTAAACTTGAAATGCCTCTAATAAAATGATCTTTCAAACCTCCCGACAGCTATTTTATTTTGATTCATCTGCATAGGCATCTTTGTTTCATTAATTAAGCTTTTATTTGAAATAATTTGATTATATGTTCAGCTTTTAAAGTGCCATTTAAGAAATCAATCACTATGTTCATTTATATGACCAGTCAGACTCAAAGCTGCTATTATAGCAAATGTTAGGTTAGGGACAATCTAGAACTTTTTTGCTAAATTCTTTATTGAACTCAAATTTTATGGTGGCCACAATGCACTGCCCTAGTAATTCATTACTGCTGTTATTCCACCATTGTAACTTGCATTAAACCAGCACCTAAGTTTTTGTTATTTTACCATTTAACTTGCATTAAACCAGCACCTAATTATTATTTAGAATTTTTGTTAGAAGTAGCTGCCGAAACGGAAGCTAGCACCTAAATGTTTCATGTCTGCACATCTGCTTTCACTTTATTTATTTATTTGCCTCATTTTAAGGGTTTTCTTTTTCTTTTTCTTTTTGTGGTGTTAGGTTGTCAACTTGCCCTCGAGGATTGATCCACTTCAGACAGCAGCGGTTGTAACCCTTCATGGACAGTTGTTTGTACGTGTTCCATTTGAGCAAAGCTGAGTAGTGGGGGTAAGGTGTGGATGATTGAAAGCCTGTGTCTTATTTGTGCGTCCGTCCATGTAGTGTTTATTCTCGTTTTCAAAGTAGTGTAGTTTCACTTATGTCGCCATTTAGTTGAAGCCCTCCTTATAGTTTACATTATGTGAGATACAGATATTATGATCTTAGGAGCCTCTGAGTCACGGAATTTGAGACGTCTGTTGAGAATAGGATTAACCCCTCATAGACAAAATTCCATTGTCAAATTGACATGACGCTCCTATGTATTTGATTGTAATGGACAAGTAACCACGGTATATCTATAACGAGAGGTAATCTATATAAAAAAATTATAAGTAATTTACCAACAATTATATATTTATATTATTTTATAATTGTAACGTATTCTTTAAAAGGATATAATTTATTTTTCTGGGTTACTTTTGATTTAAAAATAATTTAGCAAAATTTAATTGATTAAATTTACTTTTTACTAATAAAATATATCAAAATCATTTTAATTTTAATTCTAAGCTGATTTGGTTCTAATCTAACTAATACATTTTAATCAAGCTAAGTTGACAACTATGCTTTGTTTTTAGCTAAAATTATGATGCCTTCAAAGGAAAAATAATTTGGACTTTGGAATTTATATTATAAAATATATAAATTAGTTTTATAAAAAATTATATAATTTTTAAATTTTTAATTTTGACATTTTAATTAGTTTGCCTTTTAATTAAATTTTATACACATACCTTTTTCCTTTTTAATGAATTTACGTTTTATATTTTTCAAACATTTCATAGAAAAATATTTTTATTACCAAAGCTGAGCCATTGCGTAGGATTTTCAGGGATTTCATCTACTTTAAAATTGTTAAAAAATATTAAAGCAATTATTAAGAAAAGTATTAAAATACCAATATTTCATTGCAAGACAATTATTAGAGATGCCCAAAAAATACGTGTTCAATGACAATTAATACAAACTACATTTCCAAGGTTCATTTACTAAAATATCTAGATTAATACATTACATTTTCGGTAAAACTAATTACTAAAAGCATAAATCCCCAAAACCCTCCGACTTAAAACAAACCCTAAAACACAAATCTTGCCTCAACCTACTTATGTCTGAGTAGAGAAAATTACAATAATAATAATAATTTGCAGTGTTTTACGAGTGTGACAGGTCTAATTATAATATTTTTAAAATTCTAAAATTCTAAAAATTATAAACAATATATAAAGTTAAAATTCTAAAATCTTTCTAAATTTTATAAATTAATTTTTTAAAGAATATGAAACTATTTATACTTATTTTAATTTGACAAATTTTAATTTTTAATTTAATTCAAATAATTTTATTTAATTCGACTCTATTTAAATTTCATTTTATTTTACTCGATTTGAAAAATTTTCAAATTTAAATATAAAATATGATTAGTTAACTTAATTAACTCAAAAGGTTTTACTCCATTTAATCGACCTTTCTAATAAGGAAGACCAATAATGGTGAGAAAGTGTTATTTGAACCTATATACCTGATTGTCGGTTTTGTTCCGTGAAACTGGAAGGAGGTGGCTAGCTGGTGAGCAATTGTGGACCAGAGAGGAGGAGAGCAGTACGAGGCAAAGTTAAAAGTTAAAACACAAGGAAGGTAACAGGAAGGAGGGCTTGAATCTCTTAGAACAGGAAGGATCGATGAAGATAAAATATTGCATTGGTTTGGTTTGTTAAGATTTTGGATGGTTGGTCCAAAGTCAGGGACATGGACACCTGAATGTAATGTAAGAAGATGCTTCATAAGAAGATGCTTCATACTTGTGCCACTGCCCACTGGGCCACACCAACTGGTAACTCCTTTCTCTTTCCCTCTTACCTACTTTATCATTTCTTGTTTCTGATTCTAATTTATTCAAATCATCCAAAAATGTTTTATCAACCCACTTAGTGTCGCTCTGACTCCGATACTTTCCTGTTTAAGCAGCTTAAGCCAATATAAATGCTTCAAAAGGTCGGCAAATATTTGTCTATACTATGCTAAATACACCCTCCAGCCCCTCTCTGTCCACCACTTCACCTTCAAACTTGCTAACTTTATTTTCATTCCAAAGTCCATCCGTTGTTTCTTCTTTTTAAATATTGTTTCTTCATCCCCAAGCCTCTTATTGTCTCCCATAAAACAATGGGGGAGTGAAAAAGAAAGGTGTGGTGGGTGGAATTCGCGCTTTTCTTCTTGCATTATTCACTTTTCCATCTGTTTACGGCCACATTATATCAGGCATTTCACAAATTTTGGTCCAATATAGATCAATTCAGAGCAGCAATTAACTATAACCACTTATCTCTGCTTCTCTTGTACTTTTCAATAGATGTTGGTCATAAGAACAAGGGTTGCAGTATTCCTATTCTATTACAAAATTAAAAAAAAAAAAAACTTTAACTGTTGTGTCAGAGCCTCAGAGGTGTGTGTCTACCGCCATAATTTCTAATATTAGATCGATGTGCATTACTGACTGTGATCCTGAGAACATATACAATTAACAATTAATTAAGGTCTAGGTCTCAGAGATACCTCGAGGTACCCTCATGTGAATCAAGAAAAGTACAAGTAGTATCCTAGCTCCAAAAGATGATGGGGTTACGGGCTTAGCTTAGTTGTTACATTGAATGTGTATTGTTAGGGTAAATGACCACTTCGGTTAATGGGCTAGAAAGGGCCACATTTGTGATGCAAGCGCCCTTTTAGAGGAAAAAAAAGGGTTATCTTATTGTAGCATCCTTTCTCGGCTTGCTTAATTATGTATAAGGCTTTGTTTAGGTGTGCAAATTTACATGTAGCATAATTTAAGTAAGTTAAAATTTTCATCCTTGAGCAGGAGTAGTGGCTTGTTTTTGAAAAAGTTAGAAGAGTCGATACGATGAGGATTCTTGATTTGTTTGTCGTTGCTTCTATGCCAATAATGAAGGTGCTCATGCTGACAGCACTTGGTTCATTTCTTGCCTTGGATCGTATAGATGTTATGGGGGAGAGTGCAAGGAAGCAACTGAATAATGTAAGTGAAAATGTATATGCTTTAAGATTTCCGTTGTATGCTTACTATTTGTCACTGAATATGTGATGGGAAAAGTTCAAAATGATTTGTTAATCTGAGGAACTTCAAAACTAAGAACCACGCTTTTGTCTTCGATGATCAGGTTGTTTTTTTCGTGTTTAATCCTGCATTGGTCTCTAGCAGCTTGGCAAAAACGGTTACCTTTGAGAGCATTGTATTGTTGTGAGTACATCTATATTTATTTATAGGGTAGTAACTATTTGCTTCGGGTGTTGGGTAATTTTTCTTCTTCCGATTCAATGTTGTAAAGCGCAGGTGGTTCATGCCGTTCAATATCCTGCTTACATTTATTATTGGCACAGCAATTGGATGGTTACTAGTAAAAATTACAAAAGCTCCTCAACATCTAAGGGGTCTTATCCTGAGTTGCTGTGCAGCAGGTATGTAATATACATACAAAGTCATACAAACAACATATATATATATATATATATATTATCTACTTGATTTTAGATATACATGTTGAAGCTGACTGACACTCTAAACTGATTGACAAATATGTAATGGCCAGGGCGTCGTGTGCATGGGTTTCCTACAGAAATCTTGTGTTGGTTTTATCTTAGGTTGTTTTTGTTAGTATCGCCTTTTTTTCACACTGCACAGATGACACTGGAGGGAGAATTTAGGGAAAAATTAACAACGCTTCAGAATCAGTTATTAGAGACATTAATTTATACCTGCCATGCACAATTAGACCTGAATCACGTTCTATTATTAATTTTACTTCCTTCACATAAACCCTAGTAGTTACATTTTTGGGTTAATTTTAAATTGAACAGGAAACGTGGGACACTTGCCCTTAATTGTCGTTCCAGCAATCTGTAGGGAGAAAGGTAGTCCCTTTGGAGCTCCTGACATTTGCCATACGTATGGAACGGCTTATGCTTCACTTTCCATGGCGGTATAATAATTATTCATTTATGGGTAAACTACTAAAATAGTCACTTTTGTTTCCCTCAAGTTACATTTTAATTACTTATGTTTGAAATGTTATGTTTTAGTCACTTACGTTAACGTGTTGTAATATTTTAGTTACTGAACCGTTAATTGCCATTAACGGTATAACGGTAAGCTGACGTAGAACATTAAATTATCATTTCGAACAAAAATTTTAGATTAAATTATACAATTTATCCTCATATTTTTTTCATTTTGAATTTTTTTTCTTTTATGCGCTTTTAACTTTCCTTTTTTTTCTCTTTATTTTTCATTCTCTTTTACTTCTTCCTCTATTTTCTTCTCTTCTCCATCTCTTTTAACGTAAAAGAAAAAAAAATTGCTCAAAATGAAAAAGAATTAGAGACCAATTGTATAATTTAACCTAAAATTTTTGCTTGAAATGATGATTTAACGTCTCATGTTAGTTTACTGTTACACCGTTAACAGCAATTAACAATCAGTGATTAAAATGTTACAACACGATAACGTAAGTGATTAAAACGTAATATTTCAAACATAAATGACTAAAATGTAACCCGAGTAAAATAAAAGTTACTATTTTGATAGTTTACCCTTCATTTCTCTATATCTAATTATCTGCTTTTATTACTTGCTTTTGTTAATTCGGCCATAGCCAAAGCCATTAATTGTCTCAAACAGCAGTTATTTGCATGCTGGAGCTGAGTAGTTTATTGGCGTGCATGTGCGGTGTGCCTACCTTTCTGATGTCTCACTGCTCCCAATTCCACCTCCACCACCAGACTATCGCTAGAAATTAATAGAAAGAAACATCAGTTTATTAAGTTCCTTAATTTCTTTTTATATTACTTCTTTCTGATACTTCCAGATTGGAGCCATTTACTTGTGGTCATTCGTGTACAACGTTGTCAGAGTTTCCTCAGCAAAGGTCAACAAAGAAGTTAACGGAGATGATTCAACTAGAGTTATGAAGTCTACTGGCACAGGAGGCATGCCATCGCCAACCTTACCTGATCAACAGAATTACTCCGAATCTCTTCTTCCTTCCAAAAATTGCTCCATCTCTGTGTATACACATGAATTGTCGTTTTCATGCGCCAAATCAAAGGGAACTGTCAAGGTTACTTGCTAGCTTCTATCTATCTATCTATCTATCTATATATTCTCTAGCATTATCCGTTTCTATCGTTAAGATGCTTTTTTTTCTTTTTCTTTTTTGGCTCATCAATCACCATATATATATAGTCACTGATAATGATATCAAATCCTACGTAATCTGTTCATGAAACCAATTACCAATGTTCTCATACCACCCAACCATGTTTGAAATCTATTTTTCCAGATATGACAAGTGACGAGTGTGGATGAGGAATACATACATGCATTAACATGTATATATGTGCTAGAAAAATCACGGAATGGGGATAAAATTAACCGATATATGTGATAGAAAATACAGAGAATGCATAACCATGCATGTTGTTTACACCATGAACTTGATCATCAACTATGATATTATTCTTTTCTCGATAAACCAGTAAAGAGAATTAGGAACAACCGTTGATTCCATTAGCAGAATGCATGCTAGTAATTTGAAAGTGATGCTATTTGAAGGTACCGAATCTTTTACATTTGGATGTATAATCTTGTACCAAAACATTCATGCAATACCTATTCATGCACTGCACGGCACTGAAAGAGAGTCGAATTGAAATCCTACGACATGACAGACTACGGCACTCTGTTCATTTAATATCTGGAAGATCTCCCGTGCTGTACGTTGTCAGTTGAGGAGTTTCATTTTTATCTATCTGGATCACAATTTGATTTCTTGTAATATTTTGTTGCAGGTATCGGATTTCGACAAGATCTGGCAGTATTTAAGGATAATTTCTCGAAAACTCAATTTGAAGGCTATATTTGCACCTTCAACTACTGCTGCGGTATCTTATTGAACGCTTTATTAGTTCCAGTATATTTTCTGTAATCACCTGTTCTTTCTAGTTGCAACTAATATAGCAAACATAAATATTACTCAAGTAAGATATTCTCCTATATATCCGATTCCAGTCCATGCAATCCATGGCTCTAGCTAGCTAGGGACTACTCTGTTTCATTAGATCCGGAACATGGAGAAAAGGTTGACAAGTTGTTGATTGAATCTAGCAAGGAGGTGAATATAAGATAGCAACTTTCTTGCTTTGGGGTCACCTGTGAATAGCTATGACTAATGCTTTCCTTAGCTGAACAACTTTAATTTGATTTGATGCATATTGGCCATCATATATATACTTAGTTGTATGGGAAAAATAGCATTATATTTGATGTATACAATGATTTACTATTTCCTTGATATATCATGTGAAGGTTTCCTGACAAGGAATCTTGTGACTCGCTGACTTCCTGGCGTTGTTGTTTCCTTGCGCAGTTTATTGGGTTCACTATAGGTCTAGTTCCACAAATTCGAAATCTAATAATTAGTGGTAATGCTCCCTTCCATGTGGTTCAAGACTCTGCTTCTCTGCTGGGGTATGCGTTATCTATAACTTCCATCATTTACTAAGCTGATTATATTACATCATAATTATGAAAAATGTCAGTCTTGTCAAGCTTGTAGAAAAACCTTATCTTGTTTGATTTGTATTTTGATGCTGTCAATCTCTAAAGGCAGAATTTTTTCCTACTTAAATTTCATTTCTCGACCTTAACGCACTCCCTTCTTTTTCGCTTTGAACGTTTGATTTGCAGGGATGCAGCCATCCCGATCGTGACCCTGATAGTGGGAGGAAACCTTCTAAGAGGCAAGTGGTAGTTCGATCACATGATGCTATATTATAGTTGTATTGTGTTGGTCATCCATAACCATATTCGTAGTCGTCGACCCGAATATATACATGTTTGTTTGCAGTACTGGTCCCATTTTAACTTGAATTTTTTGGTGATACTGATCAGGTTTGAAAGGACCGGCTGGTATTTGCATGTCACTGGTAATTGGAGTAATTGCTGTTCGGTATGTTTTGCTTCCCTTGTTGGGCATTGTCATCATAAAGACTGCAGTCCGGTTTGGTTTGGTGCACTCCGATCCATTATATCAGTTCATTCTTCTGCTACACTACGCACTTCCACCAGCAATGAATATAGGTAGGTAGGGAAGCAGATCAGTTCAATTGGCTGGAGTTGATTTGATATATATAAGTAATACAAAATTAATTTTGTACGAATATATTATGAAGAGGATAATAAGTGTGCAACCACATGCAGGCACAATTACCCAACTATTTAGAGCCGGAGAGAGCGAATGCTCTGTGATAATGCTGTGGACATACGGGTTAGCCTCGATTTCACTTACACTCTGGTCGACTGCGTTCCTATGGTTAGTGAGTTGATTAAATTGGTAGTTGTTCTCAAAGTACCCAATTATTTTGGAGTTGTAAGCTTGTTACGTATCGTTATCTTTACGACTTATTATGGCTATCTATCCTCCAATTCTAATGCCAAACTCCGATCTCTATCCTGAACAGTGGCGTCTTTTATGCATTTAATACATGTTTTTTCTACTTTAATGTTTCATTAGAAAATAAACTAAAATGGTAAAAATATTGTAGAGACTGCATTGCATTCTAACTCCTATTGAAAAGATAGACAAACCGATCTTTATATATTAGATGAAAGAGTAAAATAATACTACAATTAAAATAAACGGTAAGATAACAGCATTTTGGCACATTTGAATCATATATTTATGCATTGATAACAAATTTTCATGCATTAATAACAATGTCAATACCGATCAAGATAAGGCTCAATCAGTTCTACAATTAAATGATTATTTTGATATTTTATATATAAAGTATAATAACTAATGTAGCTCTTGACCTTTACGCTTTTATTCAAATTGGTCCTTAATTTTTTTAACTTTACTCTTTTATTTGAGTAAATTGGTGTTTTATACATGATCAAATGTTAAATGATAGTGTGATTTAGAGCTCTTTTGGATGAGCTTTTATCTCCGGTGCGTTGGGAATGTTAGGGAAAAATAAAAGTGATTAAAACGCACTTTAATTTTGGGAGTGTTTGAAACATCATGGAGTTGTTTTAAATGTGCTGATCACCAAAATTTTTTCTGGAGGTTACAACTCCGAAAAAAAGTAGTTCAATCAAAATGGTTATTTACATTTTAATCCATTATTTTATTTTTGTTTTTCATAAAATTTTTAGTTTAATTTTTCAGAAATACCGAGTTTATATATTAATTAAAAATGAATACATTATTTTTTACATAATAAATATATAAAATTAATTTTCCTATAACTTTTAAAAAAATTCTATATAATAATTAAACACATTTTTATCATAAAATTAGTATTAAATAATAAAATAAATATCACATGAATAATATTAAAATTCATTAGTAAATAATTATTTAATATGTAATTTTAATAAAATTTAATATGTAATCAAATAAATTAAAAATTTTATTATATGCATAGATTTTAATTAAAATAAAAATAATCTAAATTGATTATATAATTAATTAAAATATTTATAATAAAATATCAAAAGACCTATTTCAATATTTTTTTAAAGAAAAGTAAAATAAATACAAATTTTATTATTATATGTTCTATTTCAATGCATTTAGCTTTCAATTGGAGGAGTTTCATTATAGACGACCTCTTAGCAAGGTGGAGGTATGTCTAACAAATCTATCCATTTGGGTAATGGATAAAGATCTTTGAATAATTGTATTGTTTGCATGCTTTTGGTTCCATTTGTATGATAATATCTTTGAATAATTGGAGCTTTTTCTAGTATGGATGATGTATAACAAATACATTTATTTGATTTTTGAAGCATGGACGGCAGCGGCAAAAATGGAAATGAGTTTGTTTCAATTTCTTTCTCTTGTATTCTATTGGCCATTAAACAATTTTTTTTTTTTTACTTACATCCCATTTTCTATCTATATAATCTATAATTTTTCCATATTATATATAAAACAAATATTTTTTAGGAAATTGGATTTTAATTTGTTTAAATATACTTTTGCTAGTTTTTTTTAAATTTTATATAATATATCAATTCTAAAATTTTGAAATATAACGTTTTGCATGTATTTTTCATTTTTCTTATTTTTTCGTATTGTATTATATATTACTTTGATTATTATTTTCATGTTTTATTGTTTCATATAACCATATAGTCTAAAATTTACTAAATTATAATTCATCCCAAAATATTACTAAATAATTTTATTAGGAAATTTGTTATTTACGTTATAATTGAGTTATTTAAGTCAAGTAATTAAATAAAATATTTCTCTATATTCACATCCTTTTCATTTTGTTTTAATAATTAAACCATGGATTATGTATTTATTTTCTCAATCAAATATGAAAAGGCTTTTTTTATCAACACAAAATTATCAAAATTTAAAGCGGCTTATCTGTAAGTGTGACAAGCTAATTGTAATATTTATGTTACAACTAAAGTTGTCCATTAGTCGGGTCAGGCTGAGTTCTAGCAAAATTTTAGACTAGATTGATAGGCTCGGGTCTGGCCCAACATATGGGCCTAAATTATTGCATAAGTCTAGCCTGAATAAAAATGCTAAAACTCGAGCTCAACCCAGTTCGACCATATTAATTTTTAAAATTTATTTTATATGATTTTAAAAACCATATTAATTTTTAAAATTTATTTTATATGATTTTTTAAAATACAATACACTAAAAATATTAAAACAAATATTTGCTAACAATTTTAAAATAAATTTTAAAAGTTAACACTAAGATAAATGTAACTTAATAAACAAATGCTTCTAAAACAATAGCAAAATTGACAATAAAGTAAGTGTTATAAAATATTCAAATATTAACAACAAAATAATAGTAACATAATAGTGAAATGATAGCAAAACAATAGAAAAAAATGGAAAAACAGCAGCAAAACTATGAAAAAAAAAAGCAAAACAGCAAGGGTTTTTTTTTTTTTGCAAATTTGAGCTAAGTCGGGCGAGGCCTAGGCAAAAAAAAAAAATTACTTGAAGCTCGACCCGTTTTCTAAATGGGCTTTATTTTTTGGTTCAATTCTATTTTTTTTACTTACTTTTTTGTCCAAACTCTCCCATTTTTCGAGCGACCCCGCTTGACCCATAAACCACTTTAGTTACAACGAAACATGAAGTATTCCATAGTCCCACTGCAACAATTAAATAAAGTAATTTATTATGTAACAAGAAATAATTAAATTATGCAAAACTTTAATACATAAAAGCATATTGCATACTTTACTAAATCACGCCCATTTTCTCAATGTAAACAAAATTCACCCAATTAAATATCAAATATTCGGTATTAACATAATTTTTTCAATAAAAAGTGCCAAAAATAACTATAAAAAATCTATATAATTTAGAGGTTACAGGTAGCAGCTCAAATGGTTAAAACGTCACTTCTTCCCCTTTTTATCATAGGATTGATTCACCCATCCGCAAAACATCCCTTTTATTTTTCTTTTAAATTTGACCCAAATTTTGGGATAATTGCTCTTGAGGCCTCTAGGGTTTCAAACCCAATGAATTTAGCCAAAAAATTTTCCTAATTAGACTAGGTTTCTTGTTTTATTTTCAATCCCAATTAGAATTTTATTTCCTCTTTCTATATCTTCTCTCTTTTCTTTTCCACCCTCCTATTGGCAAAATATTTTCTTCCCAATTGCTAAAGTTATTTTGCTTCCCATAATGGAATCAATTCCCAATAAATCGACTCTCTATCGATTGTTGAACTTTTCATTAATAGCTTTCGTAATTCCATCAAGTTCAATAAGCACATCTTGATTCAAAGTTTAGATTCCGAATTTTTGTAATATTTCTAATTGAAACTAATCATTCATTCAATCTAATCAATCTTTTTCAGTTTTTGCCAAATATTTCGATAAAATCTTGATAAATCTTGAAATCAAATGTTAACCCGTGTATAAATGTTGTTTGAAGGACCCGTTTTAGGTACCCTATATTAGACTTAAACATGAGGAACATCACTCGAGGTCCCGAAGATAGGTGTGTGTTCTTTTACAAGCAAATCGGGGCAAAATCATGCTTAGGATAGGGCCACACGGCCCCTCACACAGTCATATCCCCCTGAAACCCTAGGTTTATCGATTCTCGCACGGCTTAAGACCCTCCACGCGACCTGCCACACGGTCATGTCTCCTCTATAGGTTGATTTTACAATATTCACACGGCCTAGCCACATGGTTGTGTAACCCATCCACACGGTTCGATCACACATCCGTGTGTCTTATGCTTTCATATTTTATAGTTTTTGCCTAACATTTTATGTTTTGTACAGATTAGTCCCTGAATGGTCCCCGAATTGTTTTTAGTGTTTTATTTTATTCAATTAAGCCTCTGATAATATGAATAATGCTAGAATCCATGATATAATTGATTGAATCATTATTGTGAATGTAGGATATGTGATTGCTACATATCTAATGTTACTATATTTCTAATGTACTGATATTGTTAAATTGAACATATGATAAACAAGTTTGTTGCTACTATTATGATTTGTTATAAGCATAATAATTGCTATTGTATATGTAAGGCCCAAATTTATGCCCGAGCCCAAGAAGAAATAGTCAAAAAAATACAAGCCCAAATAGACCCAAACCAAAATTTCAATCCAAAAAACACAACCCACAAAATCTAAACAGAACAGAAATAAAGAGAAGAAACCCTAGCAGAAGACCAACAGTCCTAACTCAGCACGCCGTCAGCCACGTTGTCCACCCCTCCGAGTCGTGCGCGATTCCAGTGCTAGTATGAAGAGCCCCACTCCTCCACGACTCTCACCTACAAACAGAAGAGTAACAACACGATCAAATAGCTAGAGTTTTAGGATTTTGATAAGGCTATAAAAGCCTTCGGGAATTATTGTAAGGGGAGGTTTTTTTTGGGAAAATAAAGAGGAATACAAATATTGTGGAATACAATAAAAAAGGATTCAAAAAGTCAGATTTGCAAGGTTTTTTTTTTCTCTTGTTTTTATTTTTATTTTTATTTTTTCTTTTTTTTCTATATTTATCGTTTTAATATATATACATATCGAAATTAAAAAAAAGAAAAGAAAGCTTACCTTTTAGATTTCCGGCCATCACATGGATGGCAGGCTTACCTGAGCCTCATCGGTGGTACGGAAATCGCTGGGAGCCAAGCGAGAGCCCTCTGCTTTTGTTTCGAAAAAAGAGAATGAGAAATTTCAAAAGATTTTTTTCTTTTATATTGTTTTTAAACAGCACTGTTTTGAGCTTTTGGTCGAGGCCAAACGCGTCGTTTTGGGCCTCGACCAGCGACCGACCCAGACGAGGACAAGATCCACGTGTTTTTGCTAGGAGGGGCTAATAATTGCGTTTAGCCCTCCGCTTTTCTTGGTTTTAAAATCGGTTTTTTTCCTTTCGATTTGACCCCAAAATTTCTTTTGATTTCAATTAAGTCCTCGGTTGAGTCTTTGCGTTTCTGAGTGGGGTTTATTTCCTTTTGGTCCCTATAAGTTTGCGCACATTTCAATCCTCCTTTATCATTATTTGTTTTTAAATTCGCCCAAATATTACATTTTAGCCTAATTTAGTCCCTTTTAATTATTTTTCGCTATTTTATCATTAAATCAATCATTTTTGAATATTTTGGTTACGATATTATTAAACTATATTTTTCTAGTATCTTTATTATTATTATATATTATTTTACTTACCTTTTTTTATTTTTTATATTGTTATTATATCCATATTCTACCAAACAGTCCCTCCATTTTACATATATTATTATTAATATTATTAAATTATATTATATCCATTATTATTATTTCTATTATATTCATTGTTATTTTCAATATGGTTACTATTATTTTATTATTATATTAATTATGTGTATATATATATGTCTCTATTATTTTTATTTTTATTACCATGGTTATTATTTTATGTTTTCTTTATCAATATTAATATTGCTACTTTTGTTATTTTTGTTACCTTCATTATTTTTATTTTTTTGGTAATTTACTATTGAAATTTATATATTTTGTTCTTATTATCCCATGTCGATCAATGATTTTGAATGACACCTTAACGTTTTACCCTTTTTTTCCAAAATTCATAAAAAGGATTTTACAAAGGTAACATTACGTGATTGGAAGTTAGAAATCGTGCTCAATCGTCTTTGGGCTTCGATTTTTTCGTTCGTCCGGATCACTAAATGTCCTTTAAAGATTTCGATTGTATATTTTTTGAAAGTAAGGCCTTTGTTTTGTGTTTGGAAGTTCAAGAAATTCGTGCTCAATCGTCTTTGGGTTTCGATTTTTGTCCATCTAAACAACGAGATATCCTTCATGATTTTTTTTATCGTATTTCTTAAATAAGGCAATATTTCATGATTGGAAATCAAAGAATCGTACCCAATCGTCTTTGGGTTTCGGTTTTAGTTTAGCCAAATAGTGAGATGCCCTTTTCAAATTGCACTACATGTATTTTGGAAATCATAAAATGATCTTGGGATCGAGAGTTTGAAGCATCGTGCCCTATCGTGCTGGACATGATATTTCAGCTTTTCGGAACAAGAGAGTTTTGATATCCAATACGAGTCCTCCAAAAATTTTTCCATATTTTAAAATATGTTCTAATTTTTGATATTAAGGACATTAATCAATCAATACGGTACCAATTTTGGGCGTTATGAGGTGCTAACCCTTCGTATGTAAATGAGCTCGAGCCCGTTTTATTAAAATTCGTAGACCAAAATGTTTTATAAGTGGCCCAATCTGATTTCAAAAAGATTGGTGGCGACTCGTTTTTCTTTTAAAGTCGGCCCATTTTCCAAACAAAAAATGGTTAAACGACTTGGCGACTCCAATCGGGAACTATAAGAGAGTCAAGCCGTAAAATTTATTGATTAATGTCCTTTTATCGAAAATAAATTTTTTTTTTGGATTTCGTTTCTTTCACTACATGAACTCGTGTTACATCACATGTCTGTATGGTTTGAAACCCATAGGATATTTCTGCATTCATATTGCATGACCGTTGTGGTCACATCTTTTAAGTGGGAGCGAGAAACTATACTTTCGTGAGGTTTTCACCTCCGCATGGGCTAGGGACCGCTTCCGGGATACATTCGTACTTATGGTTCCGTGAGGTTTTCACCTCCGCATGGCCATAGGGAAATGTATTCCCCTGAACCGAACTCGATCTATATGAGCCTATAATGGGTGAGGATTGAGGAATCACTGGTTCAGGTACCCTTTTCTTTCTTTAGAACCAAACCACATATAGTGAACCCTAAGAGCCCACCCTAGGTAGAGCCATGCTAAACCTTAGGGGCTACCTATGTAGTGGTTAGACATTTTTCACTTGTTTTAGTTACTTTTATGTGATACTAACTTGTTTTATTTTGGTCATATTTGCATGTCATTTCATACTTAAAAGGCGCCGATTCTGTTTTAATTACTAAGTTAGAATACTTGTTATGGGGACTGATTCCTTGATAAAGTAGAGGATAATGCGGCCAGACGTATATGGTCGAGAGCGACACGACTTGAGAAGGGGATAGCCTAGCAAGAAGGCTACACATCGAATTATTGGACTTCACTCGCATCAGTGTGACACAGAATGAGCTCTAAGAACTAAGAGATATATGGGCTTGTTGGGATGAAACAACTAGGCAACTTTTCTATCTTAATTATGGTGATCTACCCTACTTGCTCGACATCAAAGTGGACAAACACTTGTTTGGCTATGACTCAATATTGGAATCCCATTTACAATTTGCTTTTACGTTTGGGAAGTGGACTTGGTGCCTACCGTGGAGGAATATCTGACTTTCTTTGTCAGATCAAAAGGCTCGGGTTGACAAAATTTACTTTAAGGCCGCTAATGCATCGACTTTTGTAAAGAAGTGATGAGTATCACCGGGATGAGCGAACAGTGAGTCATGGCACGAATTCAGCAGAAGGGTGAAGGGAAATGCATTCCTTGGGTAAGCTTGAGAGACCTGATGGTGGCACACCCGGATGTTAGGAGGAAAGTTGACATTTTCGCCTTAAGTATCTATGGCTTGGTAATTTTTTCCCAAGGCTTTGAGACATGTAGATGAAGTAGTTATTGATTTGTTCGATAGTCTTGACAAAAAGATTACGCCGGTACCAGCGATTCTCGATGAAACGTTTAGATCTTTGAACTCGTGCCGGAGAGCAGGTGAGGGAAGATTCATGGGATGCGCACAACTGTTGTTGGGGTGGTTCCATAGCCATTTCTGAAAAGTAGATAGAACTCTTTGTCGGGTCTTTTTTGTAAATTATTCCCCATTAAAGGAGTTGGCTGTCGCGCCCAGGAGGGATGACATATCAGAAGAGAACTGGATCGCACTTCTTCAGAATCTTTAGGAAAAGGATGTGGAATAGAGAGCTCTTTGGTTCGTTCCCGATGAAATTCTCTACCGGTGTGAGAGTTATGATTGGGTTCCTCTGTTAGGGATCTGGGGAGCTATTAGGTATGCTCTTTTGCTAGTGCTAAAGCAATACCAATCCAGACAGTTTATACCGGTAACGCATGGGTTAGCTCAGTTTAAATTTTCGTATAGTGGGAATAATTATAAGAAGAGAGTTCGAGAAGTTTCTGATGCGTGGAAGCAGATTCACCGAATAAAAAGAGTTGCTATAAATCCAATGGCAACCCTCAAATATAATACATGGTGGAGCAGAAGAGTAAACGATAATATCCCCGAACTGACACAGGATGCTGCTCGATCGATAGAAGAATACCTGCAAATAGTCCCTTCTGAGTTGGAGATCATGAAGCAGGACTTTGAAAGGAAAAATTCAGAGTTAGGAAAAAAGATAGAACAACTAGAAGAGGAAAAATGAATCTGATGTTAGATATTGATATCCAGAAATTAGAGGCCGAGAAGCTGAGAAAAGGAAAAAGGAAGGCCGAAGAAGATTTGGATAGCTTGAAGACCGATTACAAGAAGTGGCATCTATCAATGAGGACTGCTGGGCTGGGTAAAACCTCGGAACAATGGCGTCAAGAAGTTCAGGAGGAGAAGGCCAAGGTCGACCAGTGGAAGAAGAGATTTCATGGCGTTCAAGCACAAAAGGATGTCCTGGAAAAGGCATGGGTGAGCCAAAGCAAAATAAGATGCTAAGAGCTCGAGTAGCGTAATTAGAGAGGGCATTGTGTCAAAGTCGCAACTCTACGGCAACGTTGGAATCAAGCCTAAGCCAGATTGAAGAATTAAAAGGAAAGGCGGTGGAGCTCGAAACGGTGCTGCAAAATAGTGAGCTCCAGATCCAACTATTGGAGGCAGATAACCAGCGAGGGAAAGAACAACTTCAACGATCTCAGAACCAAGTCAGAGAAAGAGACTACCTTATGGGCGAAGCTGTGGTTCAGATACGAGAGGTGGTCGATCATCTACAAACCTTAGCGGTTCAGGCTGATGTGTTAAGTATATTTTATGAGTCAAAGTCAGACCAGGGTCGAGAGCTAGCTTCACTTCTTGAGAAAGTCAAAACTTTGGGCATAAGGGCTAGGTCGTATATGTGACTCTGTTTTATGTAAAGGATTTTGTCTTTTTCAATGAGTATTCTAAAAGAAATTGAATCAGAATCGACTCTTTTTATTTTTGCATTCATTCATTTGCATTGCATTTCATGCATTTGCATTACATCACATCATTTGTATTAAAATCATAAGACAACATTTTTAATTAGAGGTTGTATTATAGTGATCCTGGAACATCATTACTACACATGAGTGTAGAAACGGTTAAAGACATGTTAAAAGCCTTGAGCATCAACACCGTATTCGATGAGAGATCGAATGAAGGAAACCTAGGAGGCATTCGCCCCTACGAGCCTGAAAGTGTTTTGAATAACTGGACTGTGAAGGAAACTCCCGTAGTTTCTAGAGCTAACACAGAGTAATGTTCGAAACACACTTGTTGTTTTAAGCCTAGAAACAATAAGAATCTTTTGTGAATTAGGCTCCTGTTCAAACATCTTTATTTTCAATAAAAATGTATTTTTGTGTTTCATGCCGAGCAAATATTCTCTCATTTTTCTCCATGTCATACTATACATTCTTTTATTTTTTGGGATGTCTTCCATTCTTCATCATCCTAAGAATCGCTTATTCTTTGGAATTTACATTCGTACATACGATAGGTACCTAAATATCAAGACCTGAGCAACGCTGTTACGGACTCGCTTTTGAGTGAAATATGGGTCTAAAAAGATCTGAATATTTTGAAGATGTCAGAGATTACAACTTACCCATTGATCTATTAAGGATGGTAAAACAAAATGAAATAGACTCTATCGTACAAAGGGTCAGTGGACGTTGTGAGTCTGGAAAAGGAGTGAAGATCGAAACATTGCCCACCATAGAAACAAAACGAGATGACATTGAGTTATTCAAAGAATTCAAAGATGTCTTTGTATGATCGCATCAAGATATGCCTAGGTACGGTGAGGCTACCATGAAAGGGAGATTTCGTCAGTATTGCCGTAAATGCCAAGTTGAGAAGACATGACTTATATGTTTTTTTATATGTGGGGCATAGATGTTACGGGGATGATTTCGTCAAAAGTATCTAGTTGACGCCTATTCATTTTCGTGATTGTCAATTATTCCACTAAGAGGGTGATGGTCGGTTCCTATGACAAAGTTACAGGGTCAATCATCAAGTTCAATTTCAACTTCGAGTTTAAGTTCAAATTTAAAAAAAAAACAAAACAAAACAAAACAAAAGAAAAAGAAAAAGAAAGAAAGAAGAAAAGAAAAGAAAGAAATCATCCAAAAAAAAAAGATTTTGAAAGATGATGGAAACCTGTAAATATTGGCATAGACTAGTTACCATTTACCTCTATGCTTCTCGAATGTTGGCGAGGACATCCACCGGGCAACATCCTTCTTATTGGTTTATGGATGGATACTGATCTTGCCCATCGAAGTTGAAATTCTTACTCTTTAGATTTTGTCGAACTAAAGTTGAATGAAGCGAATGGGTTCACTCTTTGTATGGCCGATTGGAAACCGATCGAGAAGTGGCTAAGAGCTATTCGCCATGGTCAAGCTGTACGAAGCGGATGATGCGAGCTTACAATAAGAAAGTCCGCCCAGTATTCCATGAAGGAGACTTGGTATTCAAGCAGATCCTCCTATGCAAAAGGACTTAGGGAAAGTGGATGCCTAGTTGGGAAGGACCTTATGTTGTAAAGAAGGCCTTTTCCGGACGAGCTTTGATGCTAGCCGAGATGGATGACAAAAAGTCGCCAAATCCAATTAATGCAGACTCATTCAAGAAGTACTTCGCTTGAAAGTGGGCCAAGATGAAAATCCACAAAGGGCATCTTGAATCCAAAAAAAACGAGAGGCCAAGGTGAAAACCCGAAGGGCACTTTGAGACCAAAGGGACTTTGAGTCGAAAACCCAAAAAGGAAGACTCAAGTTGTGATCAAATCATGATGGGGCATACAGTAGTTTTGCCACGCTTGAATTGACAATGATGAAGTATGTTACATCTTGGGGCATCGACAAAGTACTCTGAATCCCCTAAACACATATTGAGCTTAAATGGTCATCAAGAAGTTTGAACAAAGAAGCTCAGTCGGTGATATCTGGGGCACCTAATTGCCATCTTACCCATTCTTAATTTGCTCGTTCCAAAATACACTACCAATAAATTTCCTTCTTGATTGCATTTGCTATCTTATTTGTTTCGAGCTATGCTCCTAATTAATTTCTTTCTTGTCCATTATTATGATCTTTTCCAAGCATTTTTCATTGAAATAACGATTACTGAACTAATAATGCTTTCACAAAATAAGTTTAGTGTATTACTCTGAAAGTCTCTAAATAATACAAGAATCCGAAACAGGAAATTATTTAGAACTAACCAGGCTTAAAGGGCTCGGAGCACTTGAGAAAAGGGCCTAAGCAGTGTTAGAGGTATCAGCTGAATAAAGAAGACATACGTCAGGGGTCACCTTAATAAGCAGCAAGCAATGACAGCCCAAATGTTAAAAATAGATCATTCTCATGACATTTTGCATCCATTCATAACATTCATGATACATATGGTTAGGAGCATATTTCATGACATCCTAATCATTTGGCATAAGCATATACCCCATGAAATCAATTCTACAGGTAGGTTCCCTAGAGGACAATGTAGCAAAGTTGATGGGAGTTCAGAAGAGCACAGATCTTATCCCCCGAAAGGCGAGTGGAACGGATCGAGAACGACGAGCCTTAATTCCCTAAGCGATGGCGTAACGGGCCAAAAATATCGAGACCTTATTCCACCGGCGAGAGTGGAGCAATTGAAAACATTGAGCCTCAATTCCCTAAGCAGTAGGGTAGCAGGCCAAAAATTACAGATCTTATCCCACTGAGCAGGAGTGGAACAGATCGAGCACGTTGAGCACTAATTCCCTAAGCAGTAGGGTAACGGGCTGAAAATATCAGACCTTATCCCACCGGCGAGGAGTGGACCAGTCAAAACATTGAGCCTCAATTCCTTAAGCGATGGGGTAGCAAATAAAAGCAAGAGATCTTATCTCCACCGCTTGGCGAGAGGAGCAGATCAAGATTCGACCTTATCTTCACCGAGCATGAGTGGGAAAGCTAAAGATAGTAGATCCTATCTCCACCTGGCGGCGAGTGGAGCGGATTGAAGATAATGAGATCTTATCTCTACCGGCGGAGTAGAGCGGATCGAAAGTAGCAGATCTTATCTCCACCGAAAGGGAGTGGAGCAGATCAAGATTCCACCTTATCTTCCTTTGGGCGAGGAGTGGGCGGGCTAAAGATAGTAGATCCTATCTCCACCGAAAGGAGAGTGGGCGGATTGAAGATAATGATCTTATCTGCGGCGGGGTAAGAGAGATCGAAGCAGAGATCTTATCTCCACCTGGCGAGGTGGGCGGATCGAAGATTGAAGCCTTATCTCCACCTGGCGAGGAGTGGAGATAAAGATAGTAGATCCTATCTCCACCGGCGAGAGTGGGCGGATTGAAGATAACAGATCTTATCTCTACTGAGCAAGAGTAGAGCGGATCGAAGCAGAGATCTTATCTCCACCGGCGGGGTGGAGCAGATCGAAGATTGAAGCCTTATCTCCACCGGCGAGAGTGGAGCAGGCTAAAGATAGTAGATCCTATCTCCACCTGGCGAGTGGAGCGGATTAAAGATAACAGATCTTATCTCTCTTGGCGAGTAGTAAGCAGATCGAAAATAGAGATCTTATCTCCACTGGCGGAGTGGAGCGGATCGAAGATTCGACCTTATCTTCACCGAAGCGAGTGGAGCGGGCTAAAGATAGTAGATCCTATCTCCACTGGCGAGGAGTGGAGCGGATTGAAGATAACAGATCTTATCTCTTGGCGAGGAGTAAGCGGATCGAAAGTGTGATCTTATCTCCACCGGCGAGTGGAGCGGATCGAAGATTCCAAACCTTATCTTCTTTGGTAGGAGTGGGGAGGGCTAAAGATAGTAGATCCTATCTCTACCTGGCGAGGTGGGCGGATTGAAGATAACAGATCTTATCTCTACTGGCGAGGAGTAGAGCGGATCGAAAGTAACAGATCTTATCTCCACGGCGGGAGTGGAGCAGATCAAGATCCCACCTTATCTTCACTGAGCAGGAGTGGAGCAGGCTAAAGATAGTAAATCCTATCTCCACTGAGCAGGAGTGGAGCGGATTGAAGCAGCAGATCTTATCTCCACTGAGCAGGAGTGGAGCAGATCGAAGATTATAGCCTTATCTCCACTGAGCAGGAGTGGAGTAGGCTAAAGATAGTAGATCCTATCTCCACTGAGTAGGAGTAGAGCAGATTGAAGACAACAGATCTTATATCTACTGAGCAGGAGTAGAGCAGATCGAAAGTAGCAGATCTTATCTCCACTGAGCAGGAGTGGAGCAGATCGAAGATTATAGCCTTATCTCCACTGAGCAGGAGTGGAGCAGGCTAAAGATAGTAGATCCTATCTCCACTGAGCAGGAGTGGAGTGGATTAAAGATAACAGATCCTATCTCCACTGAGTAGGAGTGGAGCGAATCGAGACAAAATTCCTATACCTCTGAAGATGCAGCAGATGGAATGAAGCTACCTGAAGAAATGAGGCTTCAAGAAGCCAAGATTCAACAAGATGAGGCAAAATTGGTCCTTCCAAAAGTCTTTGCTCTATTCTCGATACACGATAACGAGCAAAGAGGGGCAGCTGTAAGGCCCAAATTTATGCCCGAGCCCAAGAAGAAATAGTCAAAAAAAATACAAGCCCAAACAGACCCAAACCAAAATTTCAATCCAAAAAACACAACCCACAAAATCTAAACAGAACAGAAATAAAGAGAAGAAACCCTAGCAGAAGACCAACAGTCCTAACTCAGCACGCCGTCAGCCACGTTGTCCACCCCTCCGAGTTGTGCGCGATTCCAGTGCTAGTCTGAAGAGCCCCACTCCTCCACGACTCTCACCTACAAACAGAAGAGTAACAACACGATCAAATAGCTAGAGTTTTAGGATTTTGATAAGGCTATAAAAGCCTTCGGGAATTATTGTAAGGGAGGTGTTTTTTGGGAAAATAGAGAGGAATACAAATATTGTGGAATACAATAAAAAGGATTCAAAAAGTCGATTGCAAGGTTTTTTTCCTCTTGTTTTATTTTATTTTTATTTTTTCTTTTTTCTATATTTATCGTTTTAAATATATATACATATCGAAATTAAAAAAAAAAGAAAGCTTACCTTTTGCGATTTTGGCCACCATGGCGTAATACTGGAGCCTCATCGGTGGGCTCCAGAAATCGCCTGGGGAGCCAAGCGAGGAGCCCTCTGCTTTTGTTTCGAAAAAAAGAGAATGAAAAATTTCAAAAGATTTTTTTCTTTTATCTTTTTTTTAAACGGCACCGTTTTGAGCTTTGGGGTCGAGGCCAAACGCGTCGTTTTGGGCCTCGACCATGACCCGACCAGACAGGACAAGATCCGTGTTTTTGCTAGGAAGGGCTAATTGCGCGTTTAGCCCTCCGCTTTTCTTGGTTTTAAAATCGGGTTTTTTCCTTCCGATTTGACCCCAAAATTTCTTTTGATTTCAATTAAGTCCTCGGTTGAGTCTTTGCGTTTCTGAGTGGGGTTTATTTCCCTTTTGGTCCCTATAAGTTGCGCGCACATTTCAATCCACTCCTTTATCATTATTTGTTTTAAATTCGCCCAAATATTACATTTTTAGCCTAATTTAGTCCCCTTTTAATTATTTTTCGCTATTTTATCATTAAATCAATCATTTTTTGAATATTTTGGTTACGATATTATTAAACTATATTTTTCTAGTATCTTTATTATTATTATATATTATTTTACTTACCTTTTTTTATTTTTTATATTGTTATTATATCCATATTCTACCAAAGCAGTCCTCCATTTTACATATATTATTATTAATATTATTAAATTATATTATATCCATTATTATTATTTCTATTATATTCTTTGTTATTTTCAATATGGTTACTATTATTTTATTATTATATTAATTATGTGTATATATATATGTCTCTATTATTTTTATTTTTATTACTATGGTTATTATTTTATGTTTTCTTTATCAATATTAATATTGCTACTTTTGTTATTTTTGTTACCTTCATTATTTTTATTTTTTTGGTAATTTACTATTGAAATTTATATATTTTTGTTCTTATTATCCCATGTCGATCAATGATTTTGAATGACACCTTAACGTTTTACCCTTTTTTTCCAAAATTCATAAAAAGGGATTTTACAAAGTAACATTACGTGATTGGAAGTTCGAGAAATCGTGCTCAATCGTCTTTGAGCTTCGATTTTTTTCGTTCGTCCGGATCACTAAATGTCCTTTAAAGATTTCATTGTATATTTTTTGAAAGTAAAGCCTTTGTTTTGTGTTTGGAAGTTCAAGAAATTCGTGCCCAATCGTCTTTGGGTTTGATTTTACATCCATCTAAACAACGAGATATCCTTCATGATTTTTTTATCGTATTTCTTAAATAAGGGCAATATTTCATGATTGGAAATCCAAAGAATCGTACCCAATCGTCTTTGGGTTTGATTTTAGTTTAGCCAAATAGTGAGATACCCTTTTCAAATTGCACTACATGTATTTTGGAAATCATAAAATGATCTTGGGATCGAGAGTTTGAAGCATCGTGCCTATCGTCTTTGGACATGATATTTCACTTTTGAATAAGAGAGTTTTGATATCAATCTGAGTCCTCCAAACATTTTCCATATTTTAAAATATGTTCTAATTTTTGATATTAAGGACATTAATCAATCAATACTGGTACTAATTTTGGGCGTTATGAGGGTGCTAACCCTTCCTCGTATGTGAACCGACTCCGAGCCCGTTTTATTAAAATTAAGTAGACCAAAATGTTTTATAAGTGGCCCAATCACACTTCAAAAAAGATTGGTGGCGACTCCGTTTTTCTTTTTAAAGTCGGCCCGTTTTCCAAACAAAAAAATGGTTCCGACAGTATATACTTGATATATACAATTGTACTTAATTGTTTTAGCATATCATGTTGCATTGCATGGGGTGGGACGTTTGTACGGAGGAAGTAGTCGGCAATTCATCTACTCGACTAGTGGTTTATCCACAACGTATTCTAGTCTGTAGTCATCTGTTCGACCAATATTTTAGTCAATAGACATATGCTCAACCAGTGGTTTATCCACAACATATTAGCAGCTTTTATTTGCACAGAGGATGGTTCATCAACCAATATATTTATCATTAGCAGTTCATTTGCAATGATTAGTGGTTTATCCACAACGTGGTGTAAAGGTAGAGCAATTCTAGGGAACTCCTACTGTGGTGTGTAGTGAAGGGGTAGGACATTTTAACAGTTAAATTGAAGTTGCATTGCATTCATAAGCAATTACATGGCTACAAACGTTGAAATATTATGTTGATTAGTTTATCTGAATTATCAATATTCGGTATTGCTAATTAATTGTGATTTATTCTATAATTTGATAATTTGCATGACTTGTCTGTTGTTTGCATTAGTTTCATTATGACAGAATTCACACTGAGCTTCATAGCTCAGTCCTCATTTTATTTCCATCTTTACAGATAACCCACCAGGTTAGGATGTAGACGTAACATACAGAGGACTCGAAAACATTTCATTTTTATGAAAGTATTATTAGGCTTATTTTTATGATTTCTATTATTTTGGAACTGTAGTATTTTATTTATGTTGTGCCATGAGACTCATATTTAGGGATTAACATATGGTTTTTATTTAATTAATGTTTGAAATATAGTTTTATTAAAACCAAGTAAAAATCACTTTTTACAGTACCATATTAAAATTAAAAATTGTGAATAATAAATACATGAAAAATTAACTAAACTTTTCTTAAAGAAGTCACCGTTACTTAGGAAAGTTAAACTAAAACGTTTTGTTTATAACTCACCAGCTTGTTTGAATATAGATTGAATTTTCTTCTAAAAATAAATAAATGTTTTAGATTGACTGTTTTATAAACTTCGATTGTACTAGGTCCTCTCGGTGGTCGATGCAATTTCCTGAATTTGGGTCTAACGTCTAGGCTGGATTGGGAGACTACAACTCTAGGTTATTTCAGAGTAAATAGAAAGATTATTATTTTATATCATGATATATCAATAAGATATAAATAACTTTAAATTATATGTCCTATCTCGTGAGTTTCTTCAAATGAATAAATTCTAAAGAGTTATAAAAATAGCGAAAAATTAACACTTATTGTGTGAGCTATGAGAGTATTTTCTAATTACCCTAGGATTAAAATTAATTTTTAAATTCTTAA
Organism: Gossypium rotundifolium; assembly: GCA_025506655.1. Lineage (NCBI taxonomy): Eukaryota > Viridiplantae > Streptophyta > Magnoliopsida > Malvales > Malvaceae > Gossypium > Gossypium rotundifolium. Next base: position 139,513,859 of record CP106723.1, on the reverse strand, counting down.
AGTGTATCTAAAAGTTTGTATCTTTTTATTTTATTAATTTATTTTTAAATAAAAATTATATTGAAGACATAATAATTTTTATTTAAGAAAAAGTAATAGTAAATGATTGGATTTTAAGTTTACTCGTAAATTATTATGACCTAATGAGTTGACCATGATAAGCTACGTAGGTGCAAATGTTAGGAAAAGTCGGAGGGAAAGTTGGAAGTAATTTCCAAATAAAAAAATATTATTTTCATCTTTCATATAATATATTTTATTATATACAAAATAATTTTAAACTATAAAATCAAATGAAGAAATTCAAAAGAGCTATAAAGAAAGACTTTTCATATTATATATATTATTACATATCAATAATATATTATTACATATTGATTTAATAATTCAATAATTGTTTCACTTATGAAAACAAAGTATTATAAAATTAGAAATTGTATTATGCTAATTTCATCCCAATTAGATAAATCGATTTTGAATTTAATTTGATTATTTGATAAAATTTGAATTTACTTTTAAGTAATGATGTTGCTATGTAATTTTAAATTAGAAAAAGATAATAAAAATAAATATAAATAATTTTAATATTAAAACTAAAAGTTTTGAATTTATTGTTTAAAATTAATAGTTAATTTAATGATTTAAATACATCGAAATCATAATTAATTTGGTGGTACACATCTATATTGAATTAAACTAAAATTTAAGATATTTATATAAATCCGATTACACTTTTATTATAATTTAAATTATTCCATTTAATTAATGAGCAATATTTTATTATTTTAAATTAAGAATAAAAACACAAAAATTGCAAAAAAATGAAACATTTTGTTATTATGAAGCAAAGAGGTATGAAATATTTATTTTATAACTAAAATAATAATATTATTTAATAAATTGATAATATCATTAAGATTAAAAATACTAAAACTGAATAATAAAAATATAAATTTGCAATACTTTCATCTTTGTTATTATAAAGCAATGAAACATTTATTTTATAAATAAAATAATAATATTTAATATGTAGATAATTTCATTAATTTATTTTCATGGATTCTATAAATATTAAAATATCAAAACTAAATAATAAAAAAGTATAATTGCAATAAATTCATCTTTTAAATATATATATATATAAATACTTTTTTATTTTTACTATTATATGTTAATGATGATTATCAAATAAAAATATTTTATTAAACAAAAAATATTCATTTGAATTTTGATTTTTTGAAATCCGGACGGCAGCGGCAAAGGTGAAAGTGAGTTGTGTTTCTACAATACACTCGTTCAAAGTGGTTGATGGTTATGATATTTACGGCCGTATTTATTTAGCTTATTTATTCATTTATTTCATATATTATTATTGTCCATTTATAACACTCTCGTGACTCTCACCATTGTCTTCCCTTTTTGGTTTTCCATTTCTTTCAGCTTTGGCCACCCCCGCTTAGGCCCAGCTCAGTACTCACCCATAGATCTCTCTTAACTGTTTTCTGCGCCTTGGCCCTTTGGTTGCAATGCAGTGCCATTGCCAGGTACCCTCCTTTATATTCTCTCTACTCCACCCATTTTTATCTCTTCGGTGATTCTCATTTCTGTCATCTATCTTTCTTTTTTTTTTTTTTCAATCTCTTAGCAAATTTGCGTGATCGATCCAAAAATTTTTTGTCCTGTTTAAACAGTACAATTAGTGTAGTAGGAATTTGCAGATTGCCCCTATTATCACCCCCATTTATATGCAGTTCTTTTGAGTTGATCTCCGTTTTTGTTTTTGTTTTATCCTTTAATTCTTTTTCTCGCTGTTCTCGTTTTACTGCAGACTGTAGTTGATTTGGGTAAATATTATGGTTAGGCTTGAGTAGTGTAATCCCTACTCAGAAATCAACAATTTCCTGTGGTCCTTATATAATTGAGGAGCAGAAAGGAACGATCAGAGCATCCTTGGTTTTAGTTTTGCAGATTCCCGTCAAATGCCCATTGACACGCTGCCATCCATGACCCAAAGTATGAGAGCAAGTAGGTCTTCCTTTAGCTCTAGCAATGGGCATGAAGAAGTTCCATTTCACAGTGCTGCTTCTCTTTCAAATGGGGACGATTACGACAGTGATGGCTCCAACTTTGCACCTTCGTAAGTTCCCCTCATGTATACCTCTCTCTTTAGAATTTTATACCGAACTGTATATTAGAATTGAGCCGTTTCTGGGGTTAGCTTGTGACCTTTTGTATCTTCCATATTTGTCGTATCAGTTTATCTGATACTTCATTACACACACATGAAAGTAAGTCGCCAACTTCAACAGAATGTTGTATTTATTTCTCTGCTCCCCACTAACTCCTACTCCCTTGAAAACGGAAAGGAGGAAGAATCAGAGATATTCCCTTGTTGTTTACCACACACTCGCACATAATTATATGCGTATTCTTTGCTGATTGAGAATATTTTCCCCTTCTAACTGTTTGCATTCTGTTTCTTGTTTAAAACAGTACACCAAGTGCATTGTCCATGGCAGTTCCTGCAGAACTTGCTGGTGCAATACCCTTGATTGATAGATTTCAGGTGGGCAACTACATCTTCTAGCTTTAAGCATTTTCTGCAAATGAAAAGGCATCGCCTTCTTTTGATTATGTTGAAAAACATGACCAGAATTCATGTCAGGATTATAATTCATTTTGGATAATTGCTTCTTGAAATTCTGATTTAATGTCAATTGCATAGGTGGAAGCATTCTTAAGAATGATGCAGAAACAGATTAATTCTTCTGGAAAGCGTAGTTTTTTCTCTAAAAAGTCTGTAGGCACTCACGTTAGAGAAAAGTTCACATTCGAGGATATGTTGTGTTTCCAAAAGGTAATAATTCGCTCTTTTTCAGCAGAATATTTCTGTAGACCAAAGGGAACATCTAAGTTAAAGGAATTTGCTATTACAGGATCCTATTCCAACTTCACTACTTAAAATTAATAGTGACCTGGTAAGCCGAGCAACAAAAATGTTCCATATGATTTTGAAGTACATGGGAGTTGATTCATCTGAACGAGTAACTTCAGTAGGCTTCGATGAACGGGTTGAGCTTGTTTTGAAACTATATAAGCAAACTTTGAAGCGTGCAGAGCTTCGAGATGAATTATTTGTTCAGATTTCCAAGCAAACAAGGAACAATCCTGATAGGTATCCTTATCCTTTCTAAGATATTCCTTTCTCCGTATGTGCCTTCCTTTTGGCTTGCTTGATGCCAGCTATCATCATCGGTTTGGTTGTTACAGGCAAAACTTGATCAAAGCATGGGAACTGATGTATTTATGTGCATCTTCCATGCCTCCTAGCAAAGACATTGGTGGATATTTATCTGAGTATGTTCACAATGTCGCCCACAGTGCCAATGATTCTGAGGTCCAAACACTTGCATTAAATACGTTAAATGCTTTGAAGCGGTCTGTCAAAGCTGGCCCCCGCAATACAATACCAGGACGTGAAGAAATTGAAGCTATTTTAACTAATCGAAAGCTGACAACTATTGTGTTTTTCTTGGATGAAACTTTTGAAGAAATAACATATGACATGACTACAACTGTGTCTGATGCTGTTGAGGTACTAATGTCCATATTATCTGTAGAGGTGTAATTTTGTTATAGGAAAATCAATTATAACATTTTTGGTCAACCCTTTGTTGTGCGTAGAGGTACTAAAGTCCCTATCATCAGTATAGGTGTAATTTTGTTATAGGAAAATAAATTATCACATTTTCACTCAACTTCTATTGTGTATAAAGGCCAAGACTATGCTGTCATCCTGTGAATACATTAATTAAACTCTGGACAAATAGATATGCTTTATTATAGAATATTTATTGAGCTAAAGAGTGATAAAGATGAAAAAGAACTCATTTTCTTTCTATTTTTAGTGGAAATGGAATTCATTTTAATTTTTTTACAAATTAAAGACAAGTACTTTGCTGTTTTCGTTGTACAGTGGTTGGAATGAGCGTTGTGTTTCTACTAGCTGATGGAATAAACTGAATCTGTTTGGTTAAGGTTTAGTTGTATGAATTTTATGGTTGGATGGGAGGTTCACTTACTAAATCTTGCTACCCGTGCATTTGCCCTACTTAGAATTTAGATTTAAGTTGATGAAAGATATGGTAATCTCTTGCTGGCTGCATTGAATCCGTGAAACTTAAATTGTGTTTTATTCCTTGGATTGCTGGTAATTTTCTTAAGCAGGTTTCTTGAGCTGATGTGGTTAATGGGAATGGTTTCTTTTTTTCTTTTCAGGAGCTAGCAAATATAATTAAACTATCAGCTTATTCTAGCTTCAGCCTGTTTGAATGTCGTAAAGTTGTTAATGGTTCCAAGTCTGCTGACATTGGGAATGGTATCTATTCTACTTCTTGATAATTTTTCTACATAAAGATTAGTTGACATTATCATCTAATGCTTACCTACTGCCGCATAGAGGAATACATTGGGTTAGATGATAATAAGTATATTGGTGACCTGCTGGCGGAAATCAAGGCAGCCAAGGATCGAAGTAAAGGGGAAATATTACAATGTAAACTCATATTTAAAAAGAAGCTCTTTCGGGAGTCCGATGAAGCTGTAATGGATCCAATGTTTGTACAACTTTCCTATTTTCAAGTATGTAATCTGGTTTGAATTGTCCTCGACGGCTTTAACAAAATTGGTGTATATTTAACTTTTATGCTTTATGCAGTTACAACATGATTACATTTTGGGCAATTACCCTGTTGGAAGAGATGATGCTGTGCAGCTGTCTGCATTACAGATCTTGGCTGAGATTGGGTTTGTTTGTAGCCCTGAATCGTGCAAGTAAGTTTTCTTATGTGGGCTTCTTTGTGTTTAACATTTTGACCTTCCAATACATGTAATGATTCATAGCTCTTTTTTTTTTTTTTTGAGAGGATTTGAGCTATAGAAAATTTTGCTGATTAATGTAAATATCATCTTAGTGACTGGAATACTCTCCTAGAAAGATTCCTTCCTAGACAAATTGCACTTACTCGAGCAAGGCGAGAATGGGAATTGGATATTCTTTCTCGTTACCATTCCATGGTCAGAATCTCAAATTTTAAATTCTTATTCATGATTTAATTTAGTTTTCAAATCCATGTTGCTGTGGAAAAAATTTGGTCTGATTATAAATTATTCTGTCAAATCATCAAGGAACATCTTACAAAAGATGATGCTAGACAACAATTTCTTCGAATATTGAGGACACTTCCTTATGGGAGTTCAATTTTCTTCAGTGTTCGCAAAATTGATGATCCAATTGGACTTTTACCTGGACGGATAGTTTTGGGTATCAACAAGCGTGGGGTAAGTTTTGACATTTAAAAAAAAAAAAAAAACTTAGTTTTCAGAAATTCAAAAAGTGCAGTTGTTTCTGTTATTACAATTCAATTTTCTATTGCAAAACATTAATCGATGCCCTCATTCATGTAGGTTCACTTTTTCCGTCCTGTTCCCAAGGAGTATTTACATTCAGCTGAATTAAGAGACATAATGCAGTTTGGCAGCAGCAATACTGCTGTATTTTTCAAGATGCGAGTTGCTGGTGTTCTTCACATATTTCAGTTTGAAACTAAACAGGTTTAGACAACTCTGTCATCTTCCTCCTGTGTATTTCTTTTCTGTTTTTAGACAAATTCAATTAATATTCCATCAACTAGATTAATAATATGTGGTCCAAGTCTTTAAGTAGGCACTATAATGGTTAAATCTTGAAGTGTTGAACTTGTAGATCTTAGGTTCAAACTTAGGGTGGTTATGAGTTTAGAGATGAGTATCACTCATTTTGTATTTTTGCAAAGAAATGTGGAATAGGAGGTTCTAAGACACGTTCATCTTTTATTTTTAGTTTTATATTTTTTGGTGAAAAGTGAATCTTTTTATTTTGTGCAGGGGGAAGAAATCTGTGTTGCTCTTCAAACACACATAAATGATGTCATGTTACGCCGTTACTCAAAAGCTCGATCTGTTGCTAATGGCTCTGTAAATGGAGATGTTTCTAACAATTTTAAGCCTCCTAGTCTAGAAATGTATGAGAAGCGTGTTCAGGATTTATCAAAAGCTGTTGAAGAATCTCAAAAGAACACTAATCAAGTAAGCTTGAAAAGAGAATTATTAATTGATATTGATTCCATATTTCCCTCATCACATTCTGTAGTGCTTATTACATCTTTCTTATTCTTGTAAACTTCATTGGAATTAATGAGTTACGTACTTGAATTTAGTTGTTGGGAGAATTGCATGAGAAGGAAAAGCAGGAGTTGAAAACACAAGAAGAATTGGAGTGTCTTAAAATTGCCTTGAGGAAAGAGAAGGAAGACTTAATGGAGGTTATGTTGGACCGTGATAGAATTAGATCATTATGTGAAGAAAAGGATACTGCTCTTCAGGCTAGTCTTATATTTAATCTTTTAAAACTGGCGTTTAATTATTGTTATCTTTTTTTCTTGTACCTTACATGCTTTTACATTTGAATATTGTAGGCTGCTCTATTAGATAAGAAGACGGTGGAAGTTAGGTTGGCTAAGTTAAGTAATCTAGCTTTAGAGAACAATGCCAAAGGGAACATGGCTGTAACAGTAAATGAGGTAGGACTTGTACAGAGAAGTATGGTGCCAGTAAATAACTCTCTTTCTCATCTTTTTGATTTTACATATGATAATTATATATTTGTTTACTTGATTTGTAATTGATGAACCCTTTTGCACTATGCTTTATTTTACAGCCGCTGCACAAGCTCCAAGACGAATTGAAACTTCGTAATGAGGAGTTGCATATGGCTGTGGAAAAGACAAAAAGACTAACAAATGAGAAGGTTATTTTGGAACAGAGAATTACTGAACTAGAAAGGAAGAAAGATGAAGAGGTAGTATTGTATGAGTAGGAATAAGTGGTTGATTTTACATAGTAATGGGATTGGTGAATTTACTATTGAGTGGTGCTCAAAATGTAGGTGAAAATTCTGAAGAAGAGCTATGAGCAAGAATGCAGAGCCTTAAAGTTTCAGATGTCTGAACTTGGAATGAAGTTGGAAAGGGTTACCAATGAGTTGGCTGTTTCAGAGTCAACCCTTGCAGTTAGAAATGCAGATTTTTCTGCCCTGCAGAATAACTTAAAAGAATTAGAGGAACTGAGGGAAATGAGAGAGGTACATGTCCTTTTTAGTCTTAAAATATTTCCTATGTGTGTGGGAGTTGGATATAAATTTGCCAAAATCCTAGAAGGAAATGTAACATTTATATCCTCATGGCACAGAATTTCATTGATTGAATGCATTTCTACCTGTTAAGTTTTGTTTTACTTTCAGGATATTGATAGAAAGAATGAGCAAACTGCTGCCATCTTGAAGATGCAAGGGGCTCAACTTGCTGAATTAGAAGTGCTTTATAAGGAAGAACAAATTTTAAGAAAGCGATATTTTAATACTATAGAAGGTTGGAATGAACTGATAAATTCTTCAGTTAATTTTGAAATTATCAAGTTGAAGCTGTTTTAGGACATTGTATGTGACAATATACAGCACATAGCTCCAGTCTATTTTATTTTAAATGATAAATACATGATTAACCATTGTTTAAACTACAGACATGAAAGGCAAGGTTAGAGTGTTTTGCCGCTTAAGGCCTTTAAATGAGAAAGAGATGCTTGAAAAGGAAAGAAAAGTGCTAATGGGCTTGGATGAATTCACTGTTGAACATCCATGGAAGGATGATAAAGCAAAACAACACATGTATGATCGTGTCTTTGATGACAGTGCCACCCAAGAAGGTATCTTTGAGGATACAAGGGTAAGCTACTGATTAGTTTATTTTAAACTAACTAGTCATATGACATTTAAATTTTGTAGTTCTTTTAAGTTACTATATCTCCTTCAGCCTTTCCTTTCATGGTTTGATGCAGTACTTGGTCCAATCAGCTGTAGATGGGTACAATGTCTGCATATTTGCTTATGGTCAAACTGGTTCTGGAAAGACATTTACAATATATGGATCAGATAACAATCCTGGATTGACACCTCGAGCTATTGCAGAACTTTTCAAAATTTTAAGGCGTGATAGCAACAAATTCTCATTTTCATTGAAGGTAATTATTTTGATTGTATATTTATATGCATATTGCATAGCAGTTTTTCTTTTCCCAAATAATTTGGGTACTAAACATGTAATACGCAAGCCTTTGTACTTGCTCTTATGAGGTTGGATAACTTATCTGAATCTGATATTATATTCAATCCATATAGTTTAAAACTGTAGGGTTGATCTCACAATTCTTTCAAGGCGACAAGATCTTTTGTTTGCCCTAAATTGACAATGATCTTGCTAATAAATTTTGAAAATCAAATTTGTATCCTATCGCCTATTAACATTCATCATGACATGACAGGCATATATGGTGGAGTTATACCAGGATACACTTGTAGACTTGTTATTACCAAAGAATGCTAAGCGTCTGAAGCTTGATATAAAGAAAGACTCAAAGGTATCATTGCCTAAAGTGGATAGGTTGTGGGTTTTAATTTTAGTGATAATGCTTATTGAAGAATTTATTTATCTTATGCAATTTTTTTGCTATATTATATTCTCCGATTATTGGGTCTCTAGCTTAGTGTAAACGTGTGCTTAATATGATGTCTGTTTTATAATTTTCAGGGCATGGTTGCTGTAGAAAATGCAACGGTTGTTCCTATCTCTACTTTTGAGGAGTTGAAAAGCATTATTCAGAGAGGATCAGAACGAAGGCACATTTCTGGGACACAGATGAATGAGGAAAGTTCAAGATCTCATTTAATACTTTCAGTTGTTATTGAGAGTACCAATCTTCAAACGCAGTCTGTTGCTAGGGGAAAGGTATAACAACATTTTTAGTATATAATGAGTTGACACCTATTTGAATTATACGAAGTAATATGTACCTTGCCTAGTTTAAGTTTTTAGGTATTGACACTAGTAACAAATCTTTTTTCATTTTTCAAATAAAGAAAAAGGAACACCCCCTTCCCCACACCCCCCCCAACAAAAAAAAAAAACCTTTGCCCTTGCATGATTGTAAATACAGTACAATCTAATGATCTGATGTGCAGCTAAGTTTTGTGGACCTTGCTGGTTCTGAGAGAGTGAAAAAGTCTGGTTCTGTTGGTGATCAACTTAAAGAAGCACAGAGTATCAACAAGTCACTTTCTGCTCTTGGGGATGTCATTAGTGCTTTATCTTCTGGCAGCCAACATATTCCTTACAGGAATCACAAGCTAACAATGTTAATGAGCGATTCACTCGGTGGTAATGCAAAAACACTCATGTTTGTTAATGTCTCTCCAGCTGAATCAAATTTGGATGAGACCTACAACTCTCTAACGTATGATTTCTTTACAACTCTACATAAAAGTACTTGAGTTTCCAAGTATTTCTATGATATTTATACTGAAATAGTTAACATACAACTGCGTGGTTCAAAATTAGAGAATTTTCATTTGTTTGGATAGGTTTGTTAAGAGTTGTTACTGTTTGAGATGATTATACTATTGAGTTTCGTTTGGACATGTAAGATTTTCTTACTGGATGTTCAGTATGAGCTTTGCGCACAAATTTCTGGTCTACATACATGTCCGTTTTTCTATTGGAGGGTCAAAGTTTAGTTTATGTTTTACTATAGGTAGGTTGAAATAATATTGGCAGCAAGTTGTTCTAATTATACCAGTGGTGAAGTTGATTCAAATTGATTTTCTTTGTCGAATATGTACTTGGGATAATTAACTTGGCTATATTGCTGTTAAGGATAGTGTGCCTTTTCCAAGTCTGTAATGTCATCTTTATTTATTTTTTTTTTTTCCTTGTTACTTTAGATATGCATCAAGAGTTCGGTCCATTGTGAATGATGCAAGCAAAAACATTAGCTCAAAAGAGGTGGTTCGATTGAAAAAGTTGGTTGCATATTGGAAGGAGCAAGCTGGTAGGAGAGGAGATGAGGAGGATTATGAAGATATTCAAGAGGAGCAAACAAGAAAAGACAGGACAGATGGTCGTCACTCAATGTAGAGTCCATGCTTTGTGAATTGGATTAAACTAGAATCTTCTTAAATACAGTATTTGAATTTGTTGTACAAGAGCTTGGCATTGAATTTGATTAGCAACATCTGTTCACTAACTGTTACCTTTCTATAATTGTAGATGGATTAAAGAGTTTTCTTGGTAGCTTTGTATTTGAACTATATATGTATTTAGTCTAAATGCAACTTAATTAAACTTAAATTCGCAAGATTAACATGTATATTTTTGATCTAATATTTAAATAAATCCATTTTCGTACATGAAATGCGGTATACTTAATTTCCATCCATAATTTTAATGGCTCCCATCCAAAAATTTGGCACCTCCCCTATTGTAGGAGGGGGGATGGTGGGGAGGAGGGGAGGGGGGAGAGCGAGAGAGAACCAGAGTAGGGGAGGGATGGTGGCGAGGAGGGAAAACAGTGATAGGGGATAAAAAATGGTAGTTTTGTTAAGTATGTGAAGGAAAATGGTAGTTTTGTTAGGTTTGTAAGGGAAAATGGTTGGTGGAAATTATTTTGTTATCTTTCGAAAGTTGATTTAATTAAAATTTGAGGGACTGTTTTATATATTTAATTAAATTGTTTACATAATATTCATCAAAATAATAAAATAAGATAAAAAAGTTGAAGAGAATATAAAGTGGTGGTTATTAATTTTGAAATACTTTTATTATAAACCTCATGTTTGCTCAATTTATCTGCCTTTGGATATGTTGATGATTGTCAAGTGTTTTTACTGGCTTTGTTGGTAACAGTTGGTTTTCTTGAATTCGTATTTATATGATTATTTAAATTTCTGACTGAATTAGTTTCACAAGTGAATCGGGGAAATCACGGAAGTATTTTTCCTTAATTAAAATAAATTAGTACTGTCTTTCGCTCTGGGCTTCTCTCCCTCGCTCTCTGCATTCTTTCAAAGCTCACATATCGTTTATCTTGAAGCTCAAATCATTCCTCGACCCAAGGTATTCTGATCTCATCTAATTGGTCTCCTTTTGATTCTTATAGTCATAGTATTTGATTGATAGGCTAATTACCCCATCGTGCCTTTCAGTTTAATTTGTTTTGTTGAATCTGTTATATATCTTCATCTTTATAAAAGGGTTTTCGGGTTTTCCTTTTTGTTAACTGGTTTTTATATATATATATATATATATATAATTTTTTCCCCTTTTTCTTTCTAATCAATGCCTTGTTTGATTTTAGATGTAAAGAACTATGTATATGCTTTCAATCTTTAAGAGAATTGTCTTTTCAGTTATGGGTTTGTTTGCTTACTCGCTTTAGTTTTGTAACTCGGGAATTGCTTGAAACTTGTTATTATAATATTGAAAAGTTCAGCAGTGAGCATTCTTATAGATATTATTAAATTACTGTTAACACAAACATTACTTGGACTAATAAACTAGCTTTATGGTTAAAAGGGTGTGTTCCTTACATCTCTAACTGTTCTTGTTTTCTTTATGTGAGTTCAAAGTTGTTTGGAGAATCCCATGTCTTCCAAGATGGCACCTTACCTGCAAAAAAATGGTTTGTCATTTTCCGTTAACAAGCAACTGGTTTTCTCCGACTTTGTGTAATTCTTATTTTAAGCAGCTTTTGGAAGATGCTACTTCCTTTTTGCAGTGAGTGATTTAAGTAACATTGAATTCTATTGAATCAGCTTAGCAGTCAGAACTGCATGATAAATAAATCTACTTAATCCATAGGCTGCCAAGGAGAAGGAACTAACAAATTGAGGCCACTTTTTCTTTTTAAGCCATAGGTTAATGACTTGGTTTTTCATAGTATTAGCTTACATGAATTTGATTCTTTGAACAATCTTCTTGTGATGTTTTGGGTTTAATTCAAATTTGTACCAATCAGTGGATTAATGGTTGATGTAGAGGTTTGATTAGGACTATGTGAAAAAGTTTATGTTCTAATTTTCTGGACTATCAGGTTTTAGGTATGTTAGGGGAAGCGTACTCTCTGTTTACCGGTAAGTTTAACAAGTAAAGATATCTTTAATCTTGAGTGTTAAATGAGGTCGATTTCATTTACTCTACAGTATATATATTTAAGGTCAGCGAATAGCTGTTTTCAATTACTTGAACTTTTATTAGGTTCTTTCTTGTTTTTCATTTATGGTTCATATGTTTTTCTCTTTCAAGAAAGAGAGCATCATCTCATAAACACCCAAACCTTGTTTACTACACTCTAGTTAGTTTGATTTTTCAGCCCTTAAGTTGTTTCTGTATCACCTATACTGATAGAAGAAACGCTTGGATGTGATCAGGCATAATGGCCAAGAGTTAAAGCTGTCGTATGATTTGTTGTCTGCTTGCGCATGCTAATTATGGTTCTGGAACAAACACCCTTCTCTTTAGGGTCATTTCTCTGTATTTCTTTTACTTGTTTGTTCCAATTCCTAGTTGTTTCGTCATTGAATTGAACTGAAGCTAGCTTTTTGTTCTGCTCTTATGTAAGTATCAATCCAGTTTGCCCTTCTTTACCATCTAAACCTTTATCACTCGATTTTTATTAAGTCCTTTTATTGGGAATCTTTATTTTGGCTTTTTATAAATATAAATAGTTCACTGATAATAATGGAAAGGCCAAGACAAAGGCAGTTAATTTGGATTCAAGATTTGAAATGGGGAGAATGAAATTTTCAAATTAGGGTTTGTTATGTATAACTCTTATGTGCACAACAGATGGAAGAAAACAAGGAAGGATCCACAAAATTGGAAGCCCAGGATGAGACTAGGAAGCGACCGTCCATTTTCATCATTGGAAGTCCCAACGTTGGCAAGCGCACCCTGATCTCCCGTAACTCTCATTTCCTCTTCCAATTCAATTGTTCTTTACTGATATCATTATTGTTTTTTAACTAAAAAAATCTACCAAATACTACTGACTGTTATTTTGTTGGAAAAACATGAGTCATGGTTGCTATGCCTTTATCAAAAGTTCTGGATATTTGATCAGTTTTATTTAAAAAAAAAATGCAGGGCTTGCCACTGTGGAGTTCGAAGAAGAAGAAGATAGCTCCCAAGTGGTTGTCCGTCGGTCTGGACGCATTCTTTATATTCACTTTTAACACGGTTGTTTGTTTTAGTTAATTATACAATGTACGGGCTTTTTTTTTTTACCAAACTCTGATGACTAATTACCATCAACAGCTGGACTATCAATACCAAATACTATACTGCTGATGTTTCTCTGTGTATGGCTCATCTTCAAGATGGATTTTCAGCTCGAACCCTCCCTATATTTAACCATTCAACTGCCTTGGTCATGGTTTTTGATATGTCTAATGTAATCATCATACTTTTCCCAGTTCTCGTTCAGTTCTTTCTATTTCTGTTGCAATAACTTTTGCAACATATTTATAACTCAAGTACTATTTCTATAAAAACACACACACATATATATTGTTCTATACCCTCACCTTCCTTTTTTTGACTTTTTTCTTTCTCTCTCTTGCAGTTGTCAACTCTTTCTGCTCTTCGGGATTGGGTATCTTACACTGATATCCAAAACTTTGAGATTTTACTCTGCATTGGAAACAAAGTTGATCGAATTCCAGGTCATCCTGTCCATGCTGAATACACAAAACGGCTACACAAACTTGATGATTCCTCTAGTCATCCTCCATCTGACTTCACTCAATATGGAATTTCTGAAGCTGAAGGAAGCAGTCTATTGGGAAATGAAGACCCATCCTCCAACATTCGCAAGAAATGCTTGGAATGGTGCATTGACCACAACATTGAGTTCATTGAAGCCTGTGCTTCTAATGCTGAATTTGACAAATGTAAGCCCATGTTTAGCTTCTGCCTCATCATATTCACTTCACTTTGTTGCTACACTGTCTATACACTGAATTACTGATATGGAACAACATGCTTTGATGTGAAATTTCCAATATACGATCATGGTAAGTTGTATTAATCATGACATCCTGCTCAGAAAAATGTATTTTGCCTAAAAAATAAAAAAAAAGATGTGCACATGTATAATTGTGAAGTTTTACTTGATATCTCCACCATGATCTAGCAAATTTTTACTTTCCTAATGGAAAGGATATCAATGCTGTGACAATCAAAACTCACAATAATGAACGTTAAATAAAGGTTATGTACAGGTTGGATATTGGTATGCTTATTACTGCTAAATGTGAAAAAGAAACTGGTCCTGGCAGGTTTGTCGGTTGATGGTGATTTACAAGGAGTTGAACGACTTTATGGTGCTATTTCTGCTCATATGTGGCCTGGAATGGTTCTGAAATCTGGTGATATGATAACTGAACCTTCACTACCTGAGAAAGAAGGTTATATGTGATACCTTGGTTTTTCTAATAAAAGTTCTTCCCGATTAATTAATTGCTAAATGTCATTATTGTCCCTGTCCAGATTCATCGGAAGAAGAACCTGATTATCAGTTTGAATATGAAGTGCTATCTGCGGGTTCAGCTGAACCAGGGAATGACATGGTTGAAGAATGGGTTTCTGCAAGTCCAGCTGACACATTCCTGGATATAGCGAAATCAGTTGATGAGGGAAATTCTGTTACAGAGTGTGCTCCAGGGAACATAGCCGGATGCAAAAAGGAAGAGTTGCATACTTTTCTGACATATTCTGGTTTAGGGGAGAAAATTGACAGAATGGAACCCAATGCTGAAGAAGCTGGTCTAGCTTCAGCTTCAGAAATAGATGATGGCCCACATTATGATTTTGAGGATTTGGAACAGTTGATGTCTGAGATTGGAAATATTCGCAGCAACTTGAGGTTAATGCCTGATTTTCAAAGGAGGGAGATGGCTGCCAAGCTGGCTATTAAAATGGCTGCCATGTTTGGAGGTGACAGTGATGATGAAGAGGAGATATGAGATACTAATATGGGTATTACTCGATCATAAGAACTTTTAGATTGATCATGGTTCATTCCTTAATCCCGACTGTTGAGAATTTTGGAAGTTACTGACATGTAGCTTAAATACAAAGTTAACTAAAAAAAGGAGCCTTCATGGAAAATGTTTGGTTAATGTTTAGTTTTATACTCCATTAGCAACAGCTTGCCAATTCTTTTGACCGCAGCTTTCTATTTGCCTAGTTGGAGAAGGCCTGATGCTGCCAGTGCCAGCCAATATGTACGCAAGGAATGAATCAGATGTAAGTATAACGCGTCTTTTTTTTTCTTTTTTTTTAAAGGGTAAATAAGTTAAAATTAATGAATTTTGTATTTTATTTAAAGTAATTACATCAATATTTCCTAAAATTTTGACATCAAAGAGTCTTGAGTCAAAAACTTAATTACGGATAAATACATTAATTTATTTTACAAGTAACTTGACACTCATGTTGAGGTCTGTCAGTTAATAATTGCATAATAGTTATACAGATTCTAATAGATGATGAAAATTTAATATAATTAACAAAATTTGACATCTATAAATATTGAAATACTCTTAAAAAGTATATTCTAAAACCAACTTATCCATAAATTCAATTTTGATAAATAATAAAACATCCAATGACCACAATATTGTTATTTCAATGTTTTTTTTTTTGTGCATAAAGAAACCTAATTAATCTAATTTCCTAAACCTACCATGCATTAATCCTATTGTTCTTAAAATTTACTAAACTACAATCATAGTCTAAAGTGCTCTCGCTGGTTTTACCCAACTTTATGCTAAATTATCTTGTGTTGCCCAGCATAATGAAATCTTAATAATTTCTAAAAATTTCCAAGAAAAACTCTTGAAAGACAAGAGAAATTCATATTCTTTCATATTTGTCATACTAGCAACCGAAAGAGGGTTGACCATGAGACCCCATTCCTTAATCTCTCTCATGAATTCCCCAAATTTGTCTAAAATATTTCTTGAGAAAAATTATGCTAGGTGATTCCTTTGTACAATGTTGAAATCAATAAATGAAATTAATGTTTTACTAATCCAAAGGATTCTATTAATCATTTGAAATCTTTATGACATAAGAATTTTCAAAAATTTTATTACAAATAAAATTAGATAAAAAGGTATTATTGCTTCAAAAGAAGTTGCATATATATTTAGATAAATGCCATTAATTTCATTAGTTGTCTCGTAGCTAGCTGCCGTAACAAATATATCTCATAGTGTTTGTGTTTGTTTTTGCATCTAGTTGTAGTTGGCGTTGAAAGGTAGAAGAAAATTCCAAATTGTGATGTAAGGGATTCCATCAGCACCGTATTATTATCATTATAATTGCAAATTGCAAGTAGAAGTTGTATTCCTGCTTATTATAGTACGTAATAGATGGATGAATGGAGACCTGCAATTCCAACCTTAATCTTTAAAATAAATCATAACCCAGGTTAGCTCATCTGATGATGCTTCCACCTATAATATAGTAGTAAAAGGTGAAGTGAATAATAAGCATTAATTAACAAACTAAAAGCTATAAGAAATAATAAAGAAATGCGAGTCAGCAGCTTGTCCCCGTTGACCGCTGACCGCAGCCGCCATCTTGAGTTTTGTAATCAAAGTAACACTAATCTACTTACATGATTCATGTTTGTCCTGAGTTGTTCTTTGGCTGACCATTTCTTGTTTATTTATTTTTTTTTTGATAATGGCTGCTACTTTCATGTCTCAATGGCTTGGAACCCTGCACATGTATGTACACCAAAACCTCTTGCCCTTATTATTTTTGTGGAAGGATTGGAATGCAATTTGAGAGGGTGAACATGATTTTCGTTAATTTTAATTTTTTTGAGATGCGTGAAATAAATAAAAAATTTTGAGTTAAGGGTAAGTTTAAATTAATATAAAATTTTAGGGTAATTTTATTTTGAAAGATATATAAACTTTAAAACGGGTTGAAGAAATAATAATATACAGCTCCTAATGCTGCTAGGTAGACGTAGGGTTTGAGAGAAATTAAACTAGTTTGGAGGAAAAAGAAACCCGGTAAATAACATGCACATGCATTGATATGGGAGGGCAACGTTAGGTTTCTTTGGTGTCTTTGCGTCTGACCTGGTCATTCTCAAGATTTGGACTTTTTACATTAATCATAGGCAAGGCTAGGGCATCCCGCAAGCCATGACCAAAACCGTCTCACTTCCCTTTTCTCACGTAATCCAATTTCATCACTTTTCGACGGTGTAAATAGAAAGAAAGCAAGAGACAGGGTGGCCCACTCGTTACAAATTTTACATGCATGTATATTCTAAGCTAGGCCTACCTTCGCCTTTCTTTCCTCCTTATATTTATTTTCTTTCACATATCTCTTTGGAATTTCAATCTCCTCTTTTTAATCACATGTTCCTGTACTCTTTAAATCTTGGCACTCGCTCCCACTTCCCAGGATCTTGATTAATTTCCTCTTCTCTTTCTTCTCTTCTCTTTAGCCTTGGATACACATTCCTGCACAGTGATCATCAACATACTTGAGACGCTAATTTTATATTCCTGTGTATCCAAAAAACAAGAAAAGGTATAGCTAGCTAGCTAGCTAGCTCTAAAACATGGGTTTCTGGACATTGTTTGAGGTGGCTTCCATGCCAATTTTACAAGTGCTTATAATAAGTTTGCTGGGCGCTTTCATGGCAACCGATTACTGCAAACTTCTCCCAGTAGATATCCGGAGATCCTTGAATAGGGTACTCATTAACAGTTTTCATTTTGTGTGTACTCCTATATGTTAATGTTGCTAAAAATCTAATATTTACATATATGCATGTTTAATATTAATCTCTAAGATTCGTTGCATTTATCATGTTGTTTTTTAACCCGTTGGTAGGTAGTCATCCTTATTTATCCGTCTTAAATTCAGTCCACTATGAAAACATTGATTTATGTTCTGTAACTAACGCAGATCGTGTTCGTCGTGTTTACCCCCTCGCTCATGTTTGCAAGTCTTGCCAAGACTGTCACGCTCCAAGACATCATTTCATGGTGAGATACTATACTCTCTCTCTCTGTATATATATATATGTGTGTGTGTATGCGTTCTCACTTTAATTATCATACAAAGTTGAAATTTAAAAAAAAACTGAAAAAGTTTAACCAGCGTATTGATATGAAAGATGCATCATATAAAGTTCTATCTTTCTCTATTGATGCAAAAGCTAATTTTTGAACCCTCCACTAAAACAAGCAAAAGTGCCGATTAAGCAGAGAAAAACACATACTCATGAAAACTTTTGTATCAAATGTGGCTTCGTTTGAATCTGATCATTAAATTCACAGGTGGTTTATGCCTGTAAACATCGGGCTCACCTTTCTGGTGGGAATAATTCTTGGGTGGATCGTGGTTAAGATACTGAAACCAAAACCCTATCTGGAGGGTCTTATCATTGCTACATGTTCATCTGGTAAGGTTGACGCACACACCTTTAGTTTTGTTAAAGCCCCCTTCAAGCTACTCTATACTTAAAAAATAAATTCTTGTTTGAATTAGGGAACTTGGGAAATCTTCTCCTTATAGTTGTCCCTGCTATCTGTAATGAGGATGGAAGCCCATTTGGGGATGGTAATGTTTGCACCAGAATTGGACTTTCATATGCATCTTTCTCCATGGCGGTAATGTGATATCATATTTTTTATGTACAGTAATTGTTCGGCTGCAGGAATTAGTTGTTTAATCGTTCTGATCAATCATATTCATATATATGCTTTGGATGCAGCTTGGTGGTTTCTACATTTGGACTATCACTTTCCACATGATAAGAGCTTCATCTTTGAAATTGAGAGATGATGAAGCAGCTGAGGATTTCAGTTCAAAACAACCCAACGAGAACTTGGATGCTACACCCCAAAGTCAGCTTCTGAAAGGAGAAACTGAAGAGCAAGTGGCCATAGTGGTGGTAAGTATTACTAACTACCAAAGTGTGTTGATCCTCGGAACCCAACAGAACAATTTCTGTTCTGGTTCTGGTATAAGCTAGAGACACATAGGATAGGATATAGTAAAGCATCACTAGATTACTGACCTTCTTGGCCTTTGAAATAACTCCAATCGCAGAAGGCACCCCAAGACACTAGCCCAAAGGAAAAAGGGAATGCACCGTTGTGGCGTCAAGTAGTGGGATTTCTTCATCAGATTTTGGAAGAGCTCATGGCACCGCCAACACTTGGTGCAGTAAGTTTTTTAGATGTATATAACGTTTCATCTGTTATTTTCTCCTCCAATTTCTATATGTTAACAAAGTTCGTTACTTGATTAATCAGATTTTCGGTTTCACCTTTGGAGCGATCGACTGGCTGAGAAACCTTGTAATTGGTCCGGGGGCTCCACTACGGGTAGTCCAAGACTCGATTAAACTGTTAGGGTACGATGCTTCTCACTTAGTAATTTGCTCATAAAATATAAACATTTGGTCCGTTGGTAACTGATTAGTAAAAGCACCTGCATGCATGCAGGGATGCAACGATCCCCTGTATCACCCTCATACTAGGAGCCAACTTGACTCAAGGCTTGCGTTCGTCAACAATTAAGCCGATGGTTATCGTGGGAGTGGTGTGTGTTCGGTACATTATACTACCGGTTGTTGGTATTTTTGTTGTTAAAGCAGCTGGGGACCTTGGGTTCCTACCGCCCGACCCTTTGTTCCGCTACGTGCTCATGGTTCAGTTTACTCTGCCACCTGCCATGAATATTGGTAAGTAACCAAACCGCTTCAGTTCATTACTACATTGCATAATACTATACGGGCTCTTAAAAATGCATAATAATTGCGCTCAGGTACCATGGCCCAGCTGTTTGATGTGGGTCAAGACGAGTGCTCGGTCCTCTTCCTGTGGACATACTTGGCTGCTGCTTTAGCACTCACGTCTTGGTCAACAGTCTTCATGTGGATCTTGACCTACTGAAGATACTACCTCCGCTCTTTCTAGTTGCTCAAAAAACCCATCTATTCATATCAAATAGTTGAACTCGGGAATCGATTTTTTGTACCCTCTTATTCTTTTATATAACACATACATGCTAGTGAAGTGAGAGATGAGCGATTAGACAAGAATTAGGAACATCTTTTGTCAAGAAAGAAGCCTTGTCTATGTTGTGTTTATGGGTTCTGGCCTTGCAGGAGGGGCAAGTACATTTCGCATGGAATTTGAATGTAAAATTAATGTAATAGCTACAGTTGTGTGGTATTCATTTCAATGTCATCCTAGTTGGATTCTTTCATTTTTGGTCCTCCTTTCGACAATTCGGGATTGATTTTTTTTTTTTTCAGAATACCTTAACCCTAGGAATCAGGATGAAGACCCTGCTTATTGCTGGGGACCTCTGCTTTTTGTCACATAGCTGGCTCTTCTCGTACCATCTCTTTTAACACGACCAGAAAATGACCAAATCATGCTAAATTTCTCTAAAAAAAAAAAAGGGTTACAATATGCGGGGTTCGTCCACAGTTGAAGAATTTGTTAAAAGTGACACCATCATATTCTAGTGTAAAGCAAGAACAATCATTAGGCCATGTTAGGCATGCCGAAACAATGATATTGAATAATAAGTGACATTTTTAGCAAGATTAGATTGGTCCTAAGAGTCGTACCCACATACATTTAAACACAGCAAAGATGAGCATGAGATGGGGAATTTGATTGATTATAGCTGGTCGACCGGGCATGATGTTGGGAATAGAGTTTTAGCAGTTTAGGTAGAAGGACCAATGCTGAAGATGCTTTACCATGCCTATCTAGCCACTGCTACATGAGCAGCAGTTCTCACTATCTCCTTAAGCTGAAGCTTCCAAGCCATTAGCTATAAAAGAAGTTCTCCAAGTTTAAACTCATAAGAATTGCCCCGGTCATATCCTTAATTTGAGCTTTTCAATTTCAACACGTTCGTTTACCCTTTCAAATTCTAATCAGGAAACTCCACACCGTCAGCTATCAACCACTACAAGAAACGGTATGAAGTAGTATTCTCCTGCTCAAAGAACAGATTTGAGGGAATTAATTCTCTAGGAGAAAGATGAAAACAATTTTCAGTATCAGTAAGAGAAGATTAATTATACTAGTAAGTAAAGTTTGAAAATTAGCTAATTAGTGAAAAGTAAGGAGGATAGAAATATAGAATAGAAGAATCAAAAGGCAAGACTTTACAGTTCAGAAAAGAAAACCCCTAAAAGCAAACCAAAAAACCAGCCACTTGGAGATCCTTGAATTGCGGTCTGGACGAAGCTTCGAATCGTTCTGAGCAAAACAACTCTTTGTCTTGTCTTGTTTTGTCTTGGTCTTTAAGTAACCTAATCTAGCCACCTACAAAAATAAAATTCCTCAACCAAGTCCATTTAATATCTCAGAAATGAGGTTGCTTTTTTTCTGTTTCTTGATTCTCCTACCCTCTGCTTTCTCCACGCCCATCGCATTTCATGTGCCGGACGCCCAGAGCACCGGAATCCTGAGAGCCGGGGGGAGATCGCTCTTGTCTCTCTCGTGAGTTTTCTTTTCTTTTCTTTCTCAGTGTAATTTGTTTGTTATATTCCAATCAGTCAATCATCATGGACTACAAGGATTGTTTAAATGCTTTGCTACTTATTCATAATATAGAAATAATCATAATTATAATGAATCGAGCTTTAGAATATGGGTTTAGAATTGTAGCAGTAGAATTTCAGGTTTTTTTTTTTAAATCTTTGATTTCGCTATTTTTGGACTGCCTGTTCAAGGTCGATGCCCACCTCGTCTTTTTCTCAGCTAATAACATAAACCTGTGTTTCATCAGTATTCGTATGAATGATGGCCTATGATAAGATGATTATGATATATATGCATGTACTTCATCGTTTTACAATCGCATTGTTATATGCTACGTATTAGCATTGTATTTCTAAAGTATTACTACAGCTGCTCAATACTTGCTACGGTTGAAACAGTGAGCAAGAAACAGAACTAGCTGCTAGAACGGATGGTCCCATTGTTTTAAGGACTATAAACTCAAAGAGAGTAATCTGGTCATTTGCCTCCGGGTCTCCCATTTACTCTTCCTATCAGGCTCCTCCGACATTGGATAATGGCAATGAAGCTGCCTCCCGACCACTCACTGCTTTCTTCATTGATTGTGGAGATGATTGGGAACTCTACGCGCATGCAACCCATTCTAATAAAATGGTATGTGCTAGCTTTTCTGCTTCAGTCTTTTTTCCTGATGTGCATGTAGGTTTTGCCTCTCAAAATTTCTGTAACATTGAACCATGTTTTTAGCTTTTCATAATATTACTCTTTCTTTTGCCATTGCTCAGAGTCAGAACTATCTTAATCTTTATCTTGTTGTTGGACTTGCAGAAACTTCCTGTAACTGTTGAAGAATTTGTCAAACACATGCCCCATGTATCCGAGGAAGGGGCAATCACTGTTGGCTCTAAGAGGACAACTGTGTATGTGGTAGATGCTATGACTGGAAAGCTACTGCATGTTTATAGGTCACCTGATTCTCCATCTGCGCTGGAGCCCGACAAAGAGGGGACTCCTTTATCGGATAACGGTAATGGTAATAAGGAGCTGTTGAAGTCTGCTGCTTCTAGTACTGCTCAGCGGCAATTTCACATCACAAGGACTGATTACACACTGCAGTCTTTTCATCCTAACTCAGACAAGGTTTCATGGAGTCTAATGGTTTCGGAAATTGGGGCTGCTTTACTTTGCCAGGATGTTAAATTTACTGTGAATTCAAGTTATGAGTTTCCTGAAATTGGCAATGACTTTGTTTTGCCATTACCATGTCAATCAAAAGGTATTGTTATTCGAGAGCATAATACGACAGAATATACAAGCACTTCTCATCATGATGATCCGATGCTCCCATTGTCTTCTTCTAATGCATCTACTTCACTGGCCAAGCCTGATAGCACATCAGATGACCGTCAAAATAGGAAAATGCTTCTAGTGGCAGCTCCAGAGTCAAAGCTTCGATTGCCACATAAAGTTGATAGATTATTGAACTTGTCTCAAGACAATGATAATGAAACAAGTGTCCCTCAGCCTCCTTTGGAGAATAGTGATTCTAGAATGTTTGGTGTACATGATCTGAGAACACCTCGTGCTGATGGCAAGGCCATTTTTGCCAAATATCCAGTAGTATTTTCCTTTATATTTTTCATAATTTTGGTGGGCTTTGTCATCAACCACGTTCTTTTGGCTAAAAGGCTTTCTGCTTTAAAAGACCAGCCTGTTGCTAATATAAACATTGGATCCTCCAACAGAAAGAAATCCCGAAGATCAGGGAAGATTAATGGTTCTATTGAGAAAAAGGATCAGCACACATCATCTGGAAGCGAGGATGAATTATCACCTGTTGGTGCTGACAACAAAAAATTGCTGGACCTTAATAAATTAGTTTGTAGCTTTGATGGACGTAGAATAGGTAAGCTAATTGTATTAAACAAAGAAATTGCAAAAGGAAGCAATGGTACAATTGTCCTTGAGGGATTCTATGAAGGCCGAGCAGTTGCTGTGAAACGTCTTGTCCAAGCTCATCATGATGTTGCTTTCAAAGAAATTCAAAATCTCATTGTGTCTGACCAGCATCCGAATATTGTTAGATGGTATGGTGTGGAGTATGATCAAGATTTTGTGTATCTTGCTCTGGAGCGTTGCACTTGCAGTTTAGATGATTTGATTCAAATTTACTCAGATACACCTGGAAACTCAGTCCTCAGCAAGGACCCAGCAACACGTGCAATGGTTGAGCATAAAATTCACCTGGATTTGGTTAAAGGTACCATGCAGGATCTTAATTTGTGGAAAGCAAATGGCCATCCGTCACCTCTCTTCCTAAAACTGATGAGGTTAGTGTGGGCTGCAGTTAACTGTTAAATGATGAGGATTGTTCATTTACTTTCGGATTGATAATTTACTGGGTGGACTTTATCGTAATCTCCTACCTTAGTAACTTTCAGATTTGATCTAGTCCAACTTCTTCTTCATCCTCCATTGTTGTATCTGTACACAGGGATATGGTTTCAGGTCTTGCTCATTTGCATGATCTGGGAATAATTCATCGAGACATAAAGCCTCAAAATGTGCTAATAATTAAGGAAAAAACAGTGTGTGCAAAGCTTTCTGATATGGGCATTAGCAAGCGCCTTCTTGAGGATAGGTCTTCCTTGGGTCACTATACCACTGGTAAGCATCTTTAATGTTTACTTTATTCATTATTCTCATAATTTATCTTCATTTCTTGAAATATATGCTTCCTAGTGGTACATATATTCCCCCAGGGTTAGAATTTAAGTTTTTCCAAATATTTTATTGGGTCATTCTGGAATTTGTAACCAATGAAATTCTGCTTATGATTTCTTAATGTGCTCTGCTGCCTATCTTAAAAAATTGACTGTATAACTTTTAACCAGTTATTTGTGCTAAAGTACTGTTTGATGATATATTCAAATTTTATTGCAGGCTGTGGTAGTTCAGGTTGGCAAGCACCGGAACAACTTCTTCTTGGTCGCCAAACACGTGCAGTTGATTTATTTAGTTTGGGTTGTGTCCTTTTCTTCTGCATCACTCGGGGTAAGCACCCGTTTGGCAATCATCTTGAACGTGATATCAATGTTGTGAACAACCGAGTGAACCTTTTTCTAGTGGAGCATATCCCTGAAGCTGTGGATCTAATATCTTGTTTATTGAATCCTGAGCCTGAATTGAGGTATAATGATTGTTTTCTTACCGTCAAGTTCAGAAAATTTTCTGAAACAGTAAACTTTTCTTTTTAATGTTCACAAGTATTTCTAATTTACTGCCAGACCAAGCGCATTGGAGGTGTTGCGTCATCCTCTATTTTGGAGTTGTGAGATGAAACTGTCTTTTCTTCAGGAGACAAGTGATAGGGTTGAATTAGAAGATAGGAAGGTTGACTCTGACATCTTGAAAGCATTGGAGAGTGTTGCACCAATGGCTCTTGGTGGAAAATGGAATGAGAAAATGGAACATGCATTCATTGCCAACATTGGGTATTACCGTCGTTATAAGTTTGACAGTGTTCGAGATCTGTTGCGAGTCATGAGGAACAAATCACATCACTATAGAGAGCTTCCCATAGAAATTCAGGTTTGAATCTAAATCTAGCAGTTGCTCATTAGAATATGCTTGTTAATTGAGTTTGGTTGAATAAATGAAAGGTATCTGTGATATAGTGTGGCAATGAGTTGTGTCAGGTATTAGATATATAAAAATTTTACAATGAAAAGGGAACCTGATTGTTTAAGATGGTCATTATCTTGAACTCAATTAGTAAAGGTATTCGTTCCTTTAAGATATATAAATATTTTACATTGAGGCATTCGTTCTTTTGTTTATCTTTTCCTCTGAATTAATTTTTGAAGCTGTGTTTTTACTGAATGAATTATTCCAATAATCATAATGATTTATATTGGATAAAAAAGCAATCTGGCACGTTTGAGTGACATGGGAGATGCAAAGTTACCTCTTTAAGAACATGAATGAAGTGCCGTGAACATTTATTGCTTGTGGTTAAGAAATTTTCCTTTGCTACTGATTGCAGGAACTAGTAGGGTCGGTTCCAGACGGGTTTTATGGTTATTTTGCTAGTCGATTCCCGAGACTCTTTATTGAAGTATACAAAGTTGTTAGCAGGCACTGCAGGGAAGAGGAATGCTTCCAGAAATACTTTTAAAGCAATGTTATGGTGTTTAAAGAGGTCTTTCAAAAAGTGCTACTTATAGCTGGTAGGGCTGACAATGTTTCTAATATCTCATTCCCTGGTAGTGTATATATAATTATGTAAATAATAGTAATAATATGTAATTTGTATCCTTGTTGGTTGATCTTTCTTTCTTTCGTTTGCGATTTGTTAGAGGAGCTAATGAATTTTTACTAAAGACCCTATGAATAAATTGGAACCTCTTGATTGGTAGAGCATGTAACATCCCATATCCGACTCGGTCGCGGCGTCAAGGTATCAGGATGTCACTACTAAAAATTTCAAATCAATTTATTATATTATTTAATTAATGTAGATCATTAATTAATTTTTAGTAATAATTGAATTTACGATAGAACTAATAATGAGTTGAACTCATTAAAACATCCAGAATTGATTAAAGGACAAATTGTAAAGTTCATAAAGATTTTTGAACTGTTCTTATGACGTTTGGATTTCCACGTTGTGACATGGCGAACTTGTCATTATGACGTCGTCTCTATTTTCCTATAAGTTTCACACTTTATTTTTATTTATTTATTTTCTATTATTACCTGAATTGTATTCAGATGTCATTATCGCCACATCATTTTACATATCATTCACTTACACCTATTTCTAATCTCAAGTCCTCATAAAAACATGATATTCAATCAAAGATAACAAAATTTATAAAATTAACATAAATATTAAAGTTTTACAAAGAAGATTGCAAAATTAACTTACCCACTTTATGTATATTTTATATTTATTTCTAAATTGTGCCAATCAAACTTCATAAAAATTTAACAAAGAATTTAATATCACATCAATTAACAATTATTTACTTATTATTTTATCAATTCGTTTAAAACATACTCACATGGATTAATCATTCCATCACCTACAACCATTTCAAACATTTCAAATTCATCTACTATATATATTCATATATTTTCCTCATTCTCCTCTCCATTCCACATCCTTTATGTATATCTTTGTTAGAATCTTAGCTTTTAGTGTATAACATGGTTATATGTAACATCATCTATAATTTTACTATTTACTTATGTCTTCATATCAAAACTGTTCACTTGAGTCATAATTACTAAATTATTTATATTTTGACATAAAAATTCAAAATTAAGAGTCCTTGATGTTTTTGAAACTAGACTCAAATAAAATTTAAGAATTTATAATTTAGCCAATAAGTATAGTAAATTCTTCAAATTTGTCTCTATTCTGCTGTTTGACATCTTCGACCTTTCTTTACTAAAAATTAATTATCTCTTTAGTACGAGGTTTAAATGATATTTCCGTTTGTTTCTTTTGAAAATAGGCTCATTAAGAATTTAAAAATATAAATTTAAACCCGTAATCATTTTTTTTTTTTACAATTTTTGATGATTTTTCAAAATTATAACAGTGAACCAAAATCAATCTGACATTGTCTCAAAAAAATCATATATCTCATAATACTGAAATTTTTTACTTATTCCTTTTTTTCTATGTAAAATTAGACTCAATATGATTTAATTTCATACTTTAATTGATCTCTAATTCAATTTCTATAATTTTTGGTGAATTTTCAAAGCTAGACTACTGTCTGTGTCCAAAACTGTTTTAGTGCAAAATGTTGATAATCAAGTTTATAATACCTTTCTCTCCTTTCTCTACAATATTTCCTATCACTTCCTCTTATTTCTCTTCATTAACTCTTATTTCACTTCACTAACATATTAAGAATATAAAACCTTATATAAGAAAACTCTATTTTAACATCAATTTCATGCTTTTTCAATAATATCAAACTTAAAAATATATTGAAATATTGATGTTCTTAATTTGTTCTATTGATTTCAAACTTTAACTTGACTTTCTCTCTCCTCCAACTTCCATTTTCTTGAATCCAAGGTGATTTTCTTATTCTCCATAGTCTCCTTACCACTTTTCTCTCTTGGTGATTATGGAACTTCCTTGAAATTTTAGGTGAAAATGGTGAATTTTTGGTAAGAGAATCAAATTGTAAAGACAACAAAATTTTCTTCTTCTCTCCCCCTCACTCACGTTAAAAAGATGGAGGATCCTCTCTTTTTTTTCCTTTATCTTTCTCTCCTTTTATACTAGTTAAAGTAATATTTATCTAATTAAATAATTATAAAATATCATCAAAATATCTCTAACATCATTATTGCCTTCTAGAATTCTCTCTTTTCTAATTGGCCATTTTTCTTTAAGATCTTTTAAAATTTCATTCTTGAATCATCACTTAATTTAATAAAATTGCAATTTAGTCCATTATACTATTTTTGCTTATTCAATTTGTTTCTTTTTAATCCATTTTCCTTAATTTCTAGATTCTCCTACCTTTAAGATATTTGCACTATTGACCTTTCACTTCAACTTTTCTATATTTATACTTATGCCACAAAAATTTTCACATATTTACAATTTAGTCCATTTCTTAATTTAATACATTATATCTTACTTCTTGATTCAACTTTCTTTTGATATCTTGTAACTTTCGTTTTCATTGATCTTATAATTATTTTTTCACTAAAATTTTATCTTATATTATTTACTACAAAGAGAGTTTTGAAGATATTATACAGTAAGTGAGAATTTAATAACTCAACTTAGAAGTCAAATTTATAAAAAGGAGAAAGAAGCCTATCAAGCAGGACATATACCCTTAGCCTTTATATGCTGAGGCTGATTGATTCTTACATAATATGCCTCCACTGCTTCTCTAAATTGATTTCCTTTTTCCAATATCTATTATTTTTAAAAATAAAATCATGCGGGGGGAACAAACATTACCTAGACTTCACCCCTACTAGTGGTAGCTTCAAGGCTTTTGTTTGAAGCAAATTCACTATTTCTTCTGATGGAGTAGCTAGTGCTATTTGATCCATCATCAGTCCGATTAGAAACTCTCTCCATTTGCCTTCTCTTGGACCGACTTTTAACCTCCTCTTCCTTTTCATCAACGAAGGAAAGGAATGTCTGAATGCGTGCAGATCGAGAGCTTCGGCCTGAAAGATCGGATTCCTCAGAGTAGTGACGGCTGAACTGCCTTACCATTTTCAAGAAATACAGAAAGAGAGCTATCAAGCAAGCTAATCCACACATGAGAAATAGGCCCCAAAAGCTTCTAAGCTGAAGCCTGTCCACTTCCATCTTTGCACCTTGATAACTACATGCACGTCTTAACAGCCATTTGTCATGGATCCTTTGGAGATCTCCATTCTCTGAAAGTTTGAGAATGGCAGTTGACATGTCCACTGCTAGAGGAGAGTCCCGTGGAAAGGCCTGCCACATCGATACCATTAATTTTATGTGTAAAACATACAATTACCAACAATATTAGGGCATTACAAGCACCACCACTTACAAATCCCCATCCATTTTTGGTGAACTCTTGGCCTACGATACTGAATTCACATCTGGTGGAGAGAAAGAGCTCTATATAAGCACGGTCATCCACCATTGCAGCCACACCACCCTTGTGGGGCCCATCTTTCAAAGCTTTAGCACATTCTTCCGGGGAATTAAGAGCAACCAGCCGTGATGCATCGATTTTTAGTTCGTCAATTAAATAATTTCGGGCAAATGATCCCTGCTGGTAGCCAATGGGATCCTTGCTTGATACCAAAGTTTCAATGCCTTTGATCGGAGAACTAAGTTGTTGCACTGTAAGGATTGAGGTAAGGCTGGCCGTGTAGCTAGAGTTGATTATGAGAACCACAAATAGCCAGATGATAAGAATTATGCGACCAAGTACACTGACAGTATTTTCTCCTGAAGATAACAGAACAAAACCAAGTAGCATAAACTTTTGCAAGTTCAATATATGGTACATCAATGGCTATTATGTATGGCAAAAACTGATATGGTTACGTATAGTGTCACTTACTGTGGGCGAAGAACCAAGTTGAAAAACTAAACCTGCAAAAGGAGTTTCAACTACAAAGTTACCGAGTAACTCAGAAGAAGAAGAAGAAGAAGCAATCCCCCTCATGGCTTATTCATTTCAAAACAAAATGCAACCAATATCAGATAGCACTAACCATAAAATAGTAACTACTTGTCTTCTTGGGGGGCCTCTGAACTCGTCATTCATCCTATGCTCCAAAATCCAAACTACTGTTCCCACTAGCAGGAAAAAGATAGCTGTCACTGCCCACATCCTTCCTGTGAACGGCCTCAGAAAGGCAAAAGCATTAGAATTCTTCCTCCAAACTGGGGCTACCACAACTAATCCAGACTCGATATATGGCTGTGTGAAATCTGCCATCTTTGTTCTGTTAGTGATGATTGCAATGTCGCCTATTGCTGCATCGAATACCTGAATCATGATAAGAAGATCAGAACTCGATGATTACAAATGAAAGGAACCAACCAACAACCTTAAAAGATTTGGTTCATGGCACTTACACCTGCTGTGATCAAACGCACCAGCTCAGTGCCACTTGGGTTGGTACTGCCGTCCCCGAAGGGAATTAATTTGTATGGGACAGCATAGGGCAACAAATTGAGAGCAGCAGTGAATACATCAATGCAGTATCCTGTAATTACATCAGGGCCTCTTACTGACACAAATTCACGGTAACTAACACGATGAGGAACTCCAATCTTCAAATGTCTTCCACTGTTTGGAAACACCCATCCACGGGGTTTTTGCGTCGTTTGACCAGGCCAAACAACGCCGTGTAACATTTGGCTTGTGCTAGAACGGTTAGGCGGTTTTTCCCAAAGGGTTTCTGGAAGTGCGGTTGATAAGCCAGAATGATTGGACCAGTATCCTACTCTTCTATAGCCAGTACCAATCACATTAATGATTTCAAATGCAGGATGAATGAGATTCCGATCACTAGTAAACCTGAAATCCCCTGTAACACCCTTCATATTGACGTTCAAAATGTTGTCAAGTAACAAGTTCCCTCCTTGAAACACGCTCAAAGCATCAAGATGTAAGTTCCCTTCACTCAGCTCCGATGCTCTAGAATTATTTAAAAACGAAATGTTTCCTCCCTGATTGAAAAATCCATTGATAGCATGAGCTAGCAACCAGACTGTGTCATAGGCGTACAGACTGTAAGTGTTGAGTCCAATTGGCTTTCCTCTAGTTAAGTTGCTCCACCTTGAAAAAAATCTCCTCTTGAGTTGTGAATCTGGAGTGTACATCCGCAGCGTAACAACACCTTGAATATCATCCATAGCATCTTGAGATAAGGGGGAGTTGGTTTCCAGGACGGTAGATAGCCAATTAGTAGCAATCCAAACATAGCCAGTTCCAAGCATTCCTAGATACTGAGCCACACTGAACACTTTCAGACCCCAGCTACCAGGAACATGTACAACCAGAATCCTAGACTCCCTCAAAGCCACCTTCACCAACACGTCAGTGATTTCATCCCGGGTGGGTTCTGGGCTTAAACGCGCTTTGTAGGAGATCCTGCATCGTCTTTCGGCCAGTTTATCCCCCAAAGCAGCAATCCCATTTCTGCCATGATCGTCATCCTCGTAGATTGCTATGACCTCTCTCCATTCATAATGGTCTATGATTTCAGCAATGGCAGACATCTGATACAAATCGTTCTGAGCAGTCCTCACAAAGAATGGGAACTGAATTGGAGACAGGGTAGGATCTGTGGATGAGAATGATAATAGAGGGACTCGCAGGACATTGGCAATATGGGAAATCACATGAGCCGTCACAGAAGATTGGGGACCAATTATGGCTACAGTGTCTCTCTCCATGAACAGTAAAGCTGCAATTCAATCAACGATGAATCCATAGAGAAGGAGAAAGTCTTGAGCATGCAACTGTTAGTCTTCATGATAATAATAAACACAAAGGACGTACCTTCCACTACTGCCATAAACCCACTGTAATTGGAGTCCTTCATCTGTAGTATTAATTTAGTTCCTTGAAGGATATCTGGGTTTGAATTTACATCTTTTATGGCTGTTTCGATTGCAATTTTTGCAGCTTTTCCGATGACAGATTTGAATGAAAAAATAGCACCAATGTTCACAACTGCAGGCCTTCCAGAAAGGTTTGCGTTCAGTGGAAGAGCATTGCACACGATCATAGACGCCAGAAGCCATAGGATGATATTCATGGTAAATTGCTGCTGCTGCTTCATTAGAGTTGCTCCGACTCTGATAAAAATAGATCAGCAGAAAATGATACGTTGACTAAAGCTAAACCACGACAAGGCAATCAAACAATGGAATTAATAACAGCAGATCTGAAATAAGAAATCAGGATGAGGAAAATATAAGATCTTGTGCTCCGCTAACTTGCAAAACGCAAGAAAGGACCCAAGAAGGGGAATAGATAAATAAAACTAAAACTGAAAAACAAGTGCCAGGCAAGCTATCAAATCAAATAGTTGTAGCGGTAGTTAACATGAAAAAAAGAGGTTTAATTCACGTGACAAGATTGTAGAAGAAGCTTGGTACAAATATGAAAAGCAAAAACGACTTTTGGACCATAACTCACAGTAGCAGAGTAGGTGTAACGTAGCAGCCATGAATTTTAAGTAAGAGACCCTGTCTGTTGTGATGATTTTAATGAAGGTAAGACTAGTGCAAACAAAAAAAAAAAGATAACAATTGGCATACATTTAACACGTGCTGAAACAACTGGGTTGCACTTTGAGATTGAAGCCATTACTGAGCTTCATGAAAGGTGGACAGAAGCAACTAAAAGGATAACATGCGTAAGTTGGCGCCTTGTGTGAATTCCTGAGGATGAAAATTAATTTGACAAGGAAAAGAGGCAGGAATGATAAAATGACGCGGTGGAGAAATATATCATTTTGAAGTTGAAATGACTACGAGTGGTCCCTTAGTGGTGGTCCAGTACTGTCAAATATTCAGCAGCATGAATGTTATTAGTATCTTAATATGCACTATGGTAATGCTAAAGCTGGATCTGTGGTATTTCTACTCAACCAATGGAAGAATAGGTCAACTCACGCCATAGTCGAACACTCCATTCTTCCACAGAGTAGACACCCAACCTAAACTTAGTAGAGAAAAGTGAACACAGACCCCACCCCTTTTGTAAGTGGCCTATGCTATCAAGTGCTTCTTCCACCTCATTAACATAATTTGTGCATTTCTTATATCATCCATGCGTTTGCAATTGCATGCTTATTACATTACTTCCTGCCTAGACTAGAGTGCCATTGGTGGATGATACGTCTACAACTTTCGGGTTAATTACCACTGCTTCTAGCTCCTTAAACTATGTCGTACCAAATTCACCACTTTATTTTAGAAATGGTCATAAGTTCATACATTCTCCTCAATGTTTTAAATAATATATATCATACAAGTTGGTAAGGCTTTTCAGTCTGGCCCTCCTAAAGAAGCAAGTGATGGATACGTTTACCAAACACTAGACAAGCTCTAAATGAATGTACCGATTATGTAGATGTAGCAGACTCTTAAAAATATGATTATATTACTAAACAAACTGAAGGAGACAAAAGCAGTGGCTCAGCTCTTCCTTGCATATATGTTCAAACACTATCCAATTTTATATATGATCATGCAGCACTACTTTTATGATTTGCAGCTGTGGGGAATATATGCTTAATTGATTGCTCCCCTGCCCTCTAAGTCCATATTCCTTTTCTTTTCTTTTCTTTTGTGGGTGATGTATATTTGTTCCTTTGTCTAGTGTGGACTTAACTTATTATATCAAAGGATTCAAAATTCTTTCTTATCTCTAAACCTTCAAGCAACGCTCATTGTTATACAATTTTCATTCCATTTGCATTTATGTATGTTTGTATGTTGTATTTTTTTCTTTCCTTTTTAGGAGTATGTGCTGCAAATGATTCCTTGGGGACAGACAGCTGCACTTGGACAAGTGATTCCCACCAAATTCTATATAATGGATTATTTTAATTTCACCATTAGAGTTCAAATATTGTCATCTTTTTTTTTTCTTTCCTGAAACTTTTTATTTTTATTTTATCATATCATGTGTTGCTCTTAAAATCTTACGACTAAAGTCCAAAATTCAATTGGATCACTTGCGATGTGATTTAGGATTTACAACTGACCAATTATAAAAAATTTAAACCTTTAATTTTAATTTAATATAAAATTATTTATTTAAAAGGTTACATCCACACATTAATTTCTAATATAATTATTGTTATACATAGATAATAAATTAATTTAATGTTTGGTATGTATATGGATAATAAATTAATTTCCAATCAATATAATTTTTAAAAACGTTAAGTATTGACATACAGTCAAAAATATATTTTATTTTTATTTTAAATGATACATCTAAAATGATTGGTTTAAATAAATAATGATTGAATAATTATAAAATTACTTAAATAAAAAAAAAGAAGAAAAACCCCCGGCATGGCGGGGGGAGACAATGAATAGCAGTTGCAATTATAACTGAAAAAGTGGTTGAAACGTTGTGTAGGGAAGGCTGCTTTAGCTTTGAAGATGGTCGGTTTTGGTTGGATGAGTGATAGTGAGAGAGAGACGTTGATCGAAATCCAAACCGAGGGAAAGGTCAACGATGAGGAAGTGAAACACGTGTCAATAACCCAATTCCCTTTCAAGCTTTACCTATAATTTAGTGCGCAAAACTTGGAATCCCATAAACATATAATAACAGACTTCCGTTCCTTCTCTCTCTAAACGGTCCTCCCTTTCCTACTTCCATGCTTTGGTTTTGCATTTCTTCTTCTTCCTTTTTAATACTATTTTCTTCTTCTCTTTTACGTTCTAAGTTTTGTTTGTTTTCTTGGACCTTCATAATTACACACATATAGGGTGTACCCAACCTGGCAATGGGGCTGCTTTTAGTTCCTCATACCAACCAATAAAGTTTCCAACTTGCAAAAAAAAAAAAAAAGACAGGCTTTTCATACCATACGTCTGGGGTGGAGTGCATCTTAATTGAATCTTTGGATCAGGTGCTTCACCTTTTGGGCAATTGATTCATGCAAAAATATGGGTTGTCTGTTACCCAATCTGACAGGCACCTTTTTTTCCCCTTTGAAATGATGGGTTAGTGTTATTTGTGTTTTTTTCTTTTTTGGTGGGTTGTGGAGGGGGATCAATGGCTCCAGCGACAGATGTATCTCCACATGCAACAAAACTAGAAGATGGAAGCTTCAAAAGTGGTTTCAATTCAATGGAGGATGAAAATGAAGACACATTGGGGAATATGACCCAAGCCAGCGCTGCCAAACCTCCAAGAAGCCTCTCTGCTATGCGCCATTGCTCAAGCTCTGCGTGGCTAATCGAACATGTTTGTCTTATCTGCCTTTTCTTTCTTCTTTAAAGTCCTCGGTTGCCTTTATGCTCTTGAGTTAGATTTCCAATAATTCAGCTGCATGATCAAGTTTAACCTGTAAATGTGTATTTACATTAGCATAAACTTGGGGTGAAATTTTCTTTTGAAGAACCAAAACATAAGCTTCCTTTGGTAAACTACATTTTGGATTGATCTAAGCTCACCAACTCATGCTAAGAATTATATTGTTGTTATTTTCAGTCTATGTAAAAGCTTTATAACGATTTCTGATTTCACCTAAATTGTTGCTTTTGTTTCATGGGATTCATTGTGAATTATTACTCTCCTTTTTGATGTTCCCCTCGTTTACATTGTCACTCGAGCTGATGCCTGCTGCGTAAGTTTTAAAACAAATTTCATGTAAAATAGTTCTGTTTTGGGTTGATGTAGGAATCAGTTATGGGTGCTGCGGGCTTGAAGTCACCACCATCACGTGAAGATTCTTGCTTTCTACCTGTATTTCGTTCAGGAAGCTGTTCTGAGAAAGGACCAAAACAATATATGGAAGATGAGTTTATATGTATTGATGATCTGTTTCAGCATCTTGGCCCGGCTGCAAGCTGTCCTTTCCTAGGAGCATTCTATGGGGTGTGTAACTTTTGTTAGGTTAGATTACTTAAATTCAGGACACTGTTTTTGTAATTTCAGCGCATGGAACAATTCCTTTAGTCACCAGCCACCTTAGTCCGCCTGTTTCGTAAAGCTTTGCACAATTATCAGATTTATCTAGCTTTGGATTATATATATAATGTAGAACTAAGGTTCTGCCTTTTTTTCCTATAGGTATTTGATGGGCATGGTGGTCTAGATGCAGCATCCTTCACCAGAAAGAACATTCTCAACTTCATTGTTGAAGACGCTAATTTTGCAACTGGAACAAAAAAGGCAGTTAAGCGTGCTTACTTGAAAGCTGATCATGCACTTGCAGATGCTAAATCTCTTGATAGGTCCTCTGGCACCACTGCTTTGACTGCTCTCATTTTGGAAAGGTAAGAAATCTGATGCTAAACATTTACTTTTTTTAAAACATATGCATTGTGCAGTTGGACGTTGATATGGTGAGGTATGGCAGTGTGACATGATTTAACTATGGTTGTTTCTGTCAGAACCATGATCATTGCTAATGCTGGGGACTCTCGAGCTGTATTGGGTAAACGAGGAAGAGCAATCGAGTTGTCTAAAGACCACAAACCCAACTGTACATCTGAAAGATTAAGAATCGAGAAACTAGGTGGTGTGATATATGATGGCTACCTGAATGGCCAGCTTTCTGTAGCACGTGCTCTTGGAGACTGGCATATTAAGGGCGCTAAAGGTTCGAAGAGTCCCTTAAGCTGTGAGCCAGAATTGGAAGAAATTTTGCTGACAGAAGAAGATGAGTTTCTGATAATGGGGTGTGATGGGCTTTGGGACGTGATGAGTAGCCAATGTGCTGTGACAATGGTGAGGAAGGGGTTGATGCAGCATAATGATCCTGAGAAGTGCTCAAGAGCACTTGTGAAGGAAGCATTACAACGCAACACATGTGATAATCTAACTGTTGTTGTAGTCTGCTTCTCGCCAGACCCACCTCCGAAGATTGAAATTCCGAGATCGTATAAAAGGAGGAGCATATCAGCAGAAGGGCTGGATCTCCTCAAGGGTGTTTTGAACAGCGAATGACCGAGTGATAAGAATTGTCTGTATCTTGTACAAAAAAGAAGAAAACAATGGAATTTAAACCAATTGGAGACCCATTTTTCTGAATAACAACTGGTCCCTCCCACTTGCTGTGACGTGGAAAGAAATAGTTTGATTTCTTGAATCCTGGATGGTGTCCGGTGTATACATTTTTTTTTCATTTTATTAGTATATTTTTTGAATTTGAGTTGGTAACATTTGAGTTACAATCTGAAACTGGTAATAAGTTGCCTGGGGCAACCTCAGCAAGTTTGATGTTAGTTGCAGGGATTTTTTTTCAGGGGCAATTAAGCTCCAAGTATGAGGTAGCACTACAAAGTTATCTTATATTTTAATTGTAACAATTTATTTACTATTAGACACATGAAAAACATCTTACTCCAGAGAAAGTAAAGCTTATAAAATTTGAGATTGAGATTGCTAATGTTTAATTACTTGCTATTACCTATGTTGCTCGGAATCTTTATCTTCTTAAAGTCCAGAGGCCATGTAATATCATAGCATCTACGTTGATAATCGTCTATCCATGTGTAGATTGGCAACGGCATCCAACATGGACCAAACTTTAACCTTAAACCCAAATCAGTGAAGCCCTATATTTATATTAAGTTCAAGCCTACAAATACAATGGACTGGAGTACACTATATTGATCGAGCATAGCCCATTGGGAATTGCATCATTAAGTTTATATACGAGCGAAAATGCTGATGCCTATCTATGGCCTATATATGATTTCGTTAACAGAGAATTGCATCAGAATCATCACTCACTGCTCGCACTGCTAGAAACAAACGAACTAAAAGAAAGGAGGAATATGTATGTATGTATGTATGATCCAGGTTCTCGTGTTGGTCTCTTCAGGTATTCATGCCACGGAACAGAACACACAGGGAAAAACCAAACCCAAAAACAAAATAATAAAGTCAGCACAGGGCAAGAGCCAAAAAAATCTTCCTTATATCTACGATTTTTCTTCGTATCTTATACAAAAAGAAAAAGTTGAAGGGGGTAGCAGTGAAATTATGAGTTAAATTTCGATGGGAGGGAGGGACAGTTTGGCAAACACAGAAAGACAATGTGGTCTCAATCAAATGGCCCACAAAAGATTATGGTGAATCATACGTCAAAGCTAATAATGGCCTTGCTTAAGCGGCAAACCGACAGTGGCTGCTCGATGAAACCTTGCTGGCTTTTATCTTTTTCTTTATTCTCATCTGCTTTGCGTGTTTAACTTCAACTTGTCTACCCACTTCAACTGTTGAAGATTTTTTTTTAGATTGGTTGCCCGGCTTATCCCATCTGCCCCTCCGAACTCACACAACAATTATCATAATCTTATATTCATCTCACCACATGTGCATTTGAGTTGGTTGTCTGTTTGTACTTTATTACTTCAAGTAAACGACAAAAGAATCGAAAAGGATCATTAAAAAAATCTTAACGTGCCCCATCCCCTGCATTATTTTACAACTTCTGCTCCTCCTTTTTTGTAAAGTGGTATTTTCAGCTCCCATTTAGATCTCTCAAACTCCATTAACTTGCACTCTGTCTGTCTTTATCTAATAACAAGTGAAGTGAAACAACATTCCCATCTATTCTCATCTCCTCCGTCTAAGAATTAAAACATCCCAAGTTCCCAACCAATCTACTCTTGTTTTTCTTCAAAATCTTATACTCATCACTCTTTTGGACCAGATATGGGGTTTGATAAGGAAGCAAGCTCATCCTCGCATGTGCTGCAAGTGCCACCTCTCCCAAGAGAAGATACCCCCTTGTTGGGCCAACCACGTCGCCTGTCTTCCCAGTCAAAGACCTTTGCAAACGTCTTTATAGCTATAGTTGGAGCAGGCGTCCTCGGCCTTCCTTACACCTTCAAGAAAACTGGCTGGCTCATGGGCTCCCTCATGCTCTTCTCTGTTGCTCTCCTAGCCTATCACTGCATGATGCTTTTGGTTTTTACTCGCCGCAAGCTGGAGTCTATCCATGGCTTCTCCAAGATCAACTCCTTCGGTGATCTTGGCTTCGAGGTTTGTGGCCCCCTTGGTCGCTTTGCGGTAGATATCATGATAGTTCTTGCCCAAGCTGGTTTCTGCATTAGTTACCTCATTTTTATTGCCAACACTTTAGCCTATGTCTTTAATGCTGACAATCAGGCAAGTATTCTTGGGCTCAGTTCCAAGACTCTGTATCTGTGGGCTTGTTTTCCATTCCAGTTAGGTTTGAATTCAATTGCAACGTTGACCCATTTAGCTCCTTTGAGTATCTTTGCGGATGTGGTAGATCTTGCAGCTGTGGGAGTGGTGATGGTAGAGGATGTATTGGTTTTCTTGAAGAATAGACCCGAGTTGAAGGCTTTCGGTTGTTTCTCTGTATTCTTTTATGGCCTGGGGGTGGCTGTTTATTCTTTTGAAGGAATAGGGATGATACTGCCATTGGAATTAGAGGCTAAATACAAAGATAAGTTTGGGAAAGTATTGGCCTTATGCATGGCATTCATTTCTCTGCTGTATGGAGCATTTGGGATATTGGGATACATGGCTTTTGGTGAAGAAACCAAAGATATAATCACTACCAACCTGGGAGCAGGGTTAATAAGCACTCTGGTGCAACTGGGTCTATGTGTGAACCTGTTTATAACATTCCCGTTGATGATGAACCCAGTTTACGAGGTGGTGGAGAGGCGTTTGTGTGATTCTAGATACTGCTTATGGCTAAGGTGGGTAGTTGTTTTGGGGGTAAGTTTAGTGGCACTGATGGTCCCAAATTTTGCAGATTTCTTGTCTCTAGTGGGCAGTAGTGTCTGCTGTGCTCTGGGGTTTGTGTTGCCTGCTGCTTTTCATTTGATGGTATTCAAGAAGGAATTAGGGTGGGATGGATTGATTTTGGATGCCATCATTGTTGTTCTGGGTGTGATTATGGGAGTCTCAGGAACCTGGTCTTCGCTCTTGGAGATATTTGCGTCCAAGGCCTAATGATTTCCTTTCTTATTTCCTCTCTTGAGGTGAGGTGATCATATGAACGACTGTTAATACCAATAATTGAGAAGAAAGACATACAACTTGACCATGTAATGATACCATTTAATTCCTCCAGAAATTGGTGTATTTTCACGTGCTGCTTCTATTGTCAAATCATAGCAAATTGCAACTTGTAATCGGCAGGGTGAACGAAATAATACTATTTGGCAAAAGGAATACACCAGGGAGTTGCACTGCATGAAAAACGAGTTTATATACAATTTTATATTACATATCAAATGCTAATCACCTACGACCAGACTCCAATAAAATATATAATGATTAATCACTATACATATAGAGAGAGCAAAATCTTAATCACACGAACACCCGATTTAATTGCATTTATTTTTTTCGCTTTC
Source organism: Gossypium rotundifolium (assembly GCA_025506655.1). Classification (NCBI taxonomy): domain Eukaryota; kingdom Viridiplantae; phylum Streptophyta; class Magnoliopsida; order Malvales; family Malvaceae; genus Gossypium; species Gossypium rotundifolium. Next base: position 139,473,747 of record CP106723.1, on the reverse strand, counting down.
ACTAAAAAGCACTCCGTTTATCAGAATCTTCCCTCGGACTCTGGCTCTCCACTGATGTCTTAAATGGCCCAGTACAATGGTAACTCATGACCATGATCAAATCCTCTACTGCTTCGTGTGGAATCAAACCTTGCTAGCGAATGTTGTGCACCAAACCAATCATACCCATAACCATTATCAAGCGAGGAGAATTGAAAGAATCCATTTTCTTGAATGCTGAATGAATCATACCCAGAGCTACTATCAAATGACTAATCTTCCCATCCTTCACAAAACTTCTGGGAGCTCCCATAATGATAAGCAGGGGTACCTGGAACAGAATCAGCAAAAATAGACGAGCTTTGCCCCTTGAACCACTTATCCGCATAAACAGGAGAGCTTGGAACAGATTCTGCAAATATGGCCGAATTCTTCCCCTTGAACATGTTATCTGCATAGGCAGGAGTGCTAGGAACAGAATCTGCAAAAATAGATGAGCTCTTCCCCTTGAAGACTGTTTTTATAAGCAGGGTTGCTTGGTATAGAATCCGCAAAAATAGACGAGCTTTTCCCATGGAACATGTCACCTATGTAGGCAGGGGTTCTCCAAACAGAATCCTCAAAAGTGAACGGGCCTTTCCATGGGAACAAGTTTTCTGTTTGGGAGGACTGCGTTCTTATGGGCTTTATGTTGAAGTCACCAAGACAAAATATAGAGTTATTATCATGCTCATCGGGATCCATTGTCTCCTGGAAAGGACGTATTCTTTAGACCATTTGTGGTTTTCATTACAATTCTGACAAATCTTCTCATCAAACAAACAACATCCATTCGGGAAAAGATTGAATGAAGACAAAATACTAGAATTTTGATATCCACAGAAAGTGATAAAAAGAATATAAGGCTTCCTTTGATAAAAAGACAGCACCACTACTGTTTGTTACATAAGAATCCTGGAATTCTTGAGATCGCTTATCTTCTGTACTACTTATAGCTGGACTTCCAGAGGGACTTTCAGCCAGGCTATCCTCTCTTTGCTCATTTGCCAAGTCTTTCTCATGGATCCATTCGCTTGTATTAAGAATCTTACATGTGTTAGCGCCAGCAGCCGTTTCCTTTTGAACTTGTAAAACTTTTGGTTTTGGAGGGGTTATGACATTTTGTATATCACGAGTGAGCTCCTTTACAAATGTGAATCCTAAAAGGAGAGTTAGTGACAGTTCATCAGAATTGTATACAGATTACAGAATAGTCAGAAGAAAGTACCATGTCAATTTGATACATTACAATCAACATTATGTTAAGGACATGCAAAGTCCATTACTAAATGCGGTTCACCAAGCACTCTAGTTTGGACAACAAAAGATAAAAGTGCCCTAAAGATACATACTTGTGTCTTCAAACTTGTCACAATCTTTATACCAATCAGCTGCAAGGTTTGGGAAAGAGTTCTTTCATTGTGCGAGGTTCGAAGGTCAGTTACAGGATGGCAAAGAGAATTGCATTGGGCTATTGAGAAATTTAAAGGGAAGACATTGTTGATTGCTATTCTTAAGGTTCCATGGAATGTGCACATTTACTTGATATACGAGAAAGAGAAAATAAATTGTTGAAACATTTTCCACATATATAGTGTTTATTTTTATCCCATGTGCCAACATTATCAGAAATCAGAAAATAAACCGTATTGAGAGTAATTGATCAGTTAAATAGTAAAATAGAGTCTCATCTTTACACGCGTATAGGTAGTTTATAAGATGACCAATAGCTGTTCAAAATGCAACTTAGTGATCCACCAGTTATATCCATGCAGATATTGCATGACCAACATGATATTTCAAGGACAAAAACATTTTAACCAGCATTTCATCACAATGTTGATTGGCTTACTTAGGCGGGAAGCGACGTCGTTTGTTTTATTGACCGAGTCGCACACAAATTACATACTGCAACTTGCGGCCTCAGTCAGTGTTATAAAAGGGATTATAACACTACTGGTATTATTAATACTTGGGAAAAAAGGTAATGATACTATAGTTGAGCAAAAAAAGCAATCATGTAATTAGCGATGATGCATTAGATCTCATCAGAAACCAAAAAGGGCAGGTGGCAGATGAAACTAAGTCATCGTCCAAACCTAAGACAAACATCACCCCACCTACTTACCTACTAGGTCGCTAATGAGCCAGGTTAGGATCATTATATGGGCTTCCGGGATCATGAAAACCAAATGCAAATTGCCCAAAGCCCAAGCCAACATGTCCAGGGGGCAAGCAAAAGAGCCTTATGTTCAAATGAGGATGGCGCAGCAGGGAGGGCGGCACCATAAAGCCAACATGGGACGGGACACCTGTTGCATTATTTTGCACCGTTTATATTCAAAGCCACACACAAAATTAACACACCCCCCGCCCAAAAATAGCAAACCATAAAAAAAGCACCAGGCCACAACAAAAAGGAAAGTAAAAAAAAGGATAATAAAGCAAACAAATCGCCAAATATATAAACAAAAAACTAACCCAACAATCAACGAGAAAACAAATTCCGTTTTTTCGTTAATTTCCTCCCAACGCTGATCCGATCACAGTTGCCGACATGTCTTGTTCTTCATCATCGGGCTCGGAGGAAGATGACGAGGGAATCGACTCTTACAGGAAAGGAGGATATCATGCCGTCCGGATCGGCGATCCATTCGCCGCTGGTCGTTACATCGCTCAGAGGAAGCTGGGTTGGGGTCAGTTTTCCACTGTTTGGCTCGCTTACGATACCCAATCCTCTGTATGTCCCTCTTGTTTCTTCACCTTAGATTTTCTTCTGCTTTTTTTATGATCTGGGTCTTATTTCTTTTTTTTTTTTTTTTTTTAACTTTTGTTTGTTCTGGGTCTTATAGGCTCTGCTTTCCTTTTAACCGTTATTGTCAGTATCCCCTTTCCTGCAAGTATTCATTTTTGGCTTTTTCTATAAAGAATCTCTACGACATTATTATCCGTTTCGTTTCTTCTTACTCTTTTTTGGGATCGGCGATTGATGCCAAGATATTTTGCTATAAGTATATGGTCAGATGTATGCAATAATAATCAGGTTGATTAAACTTTTTAAAGGAAAAAAGAAAACCTGATCTGAAATCTGAATAGTATTTCTTGTATGAGTTGTCAAATTCTTTGCTTTTTGTAATCTTATGCTGCCTCTTGATAAAAGATGTTGATTTTTGGAAATTTTCTTGAAAAAAAAGAAGAGAGGGTATTCCTTGATTGTTATTGATTAGCATCATTGTATTATCTAAACCATTTCTTTTTTGAACCAGAAATATGTTGCTCTAAAGATCCAGAAAAGCGCACAACAATTTGCACAAGCTGCACTTCATGAAATTGATGTCCTTTCAGCTATTGCTGACGGAGACCCCTCAAACTCGAAGTGTGTGGTACGCCTGATTGACCACTTTAAGCACAGTGGTCCAAATGGCCAACATCTATGCATGGTCCTTGAATTCCTCGGTGATAGCTTACTTCAATTAATCAGGTTTAATCGTTACAAAGGGCTTGAATTGAATAAAGTTAGGGAGATCTGCAAATGCATTTTGATAGCCCTGGATTATTTGCATAGGGAGGTTGGTATAATCCACACGGATTTAAAGCCTGAAAATATTCTTCTCTTTTCCACTATTGATCCAGCCAAGGATCCAGTTAGATCTGGTCTTACTCCAATTCTTGAAAGGCCTGAGGGGGGCACCCTAAATGGTGGATCTACCATGAACATCATTGAGAAAAAATTGAAACGGAGGGCCAGAAGAGCAGTTGCTAATATAGGTGTTAGAAGAGATTCAATGGGAGTAGAAGCTCCAAAACCTGCAAGATGTCTTGATGGGATTGATATGAGGTGCAAGGTTGTGGACTTTGGAAACGCATGTTGGGCTGACAAACGATTTGCAGAAGAAATTCAAACAAGGCAGTATAGAGCTCCTGAGGTCATACTTCTATCTGGGTATACCTTTTCCGTTGATATGTGGTCATTTGCTTGCATAGCCTTTGAGCTTGCTACTGGTGACATGATGTTTGCTCCCAAGACGGGACAAGGCTTCAGCGAAGACGAGGTATGACTGTTCTATGCATCACACTTTTGAAATGATTTTCCTTGTCCTTTTTTTGCGGGATATGTGTTGAGAAAATAGGGATAGGAAGTAGCTCAAGGAAAACAGTATTTTCTATTTGTCTGGCATGATGCCAGATTAGGATCATCTTTGTTCTTCACCTTTTATATATTTAGTTATTCTACTTGCATTGCAGCTGTCATATTACCATTTTTTCACCCTTCCCCTCTGATCCTGCCATTATAGTGTGATCTGGTTTATTTTCTTATAGGTATCATACCAGAAAAGAGCTATAAAAAATAACTGTGCTGAGTAGGCATCAGAGTAATCATGTTCATATTTAAGTCAAATCAAATTAGTTTTTTCATATACACATGTGAAGTGTCTCATGGTTTTAACAGCGGCACTAGCTACTGAGATTTAGTTATTGTCTTTGATTAGCATATTATTATGAATATATTTATATGCCTACTATTATTTGTTTGTTTGTTTGTTTGTTTATGGGTCATAATAATAATAAATAATAACCCTATAGAAAAAAGGAGGAAAGGACCACTGGGAATAATATTTTTCATTTGGTTGCTTCCAGGATCACCTTGCTCTTATGATGGAACTTCTTGGAAAGATGCCTCGGAAGGTAAAATTATTTCTATATTAATGTCCTTTCCTTGTTATAAAATTGTTGTGATAGAAATGTTAATATATGCATGTGTAAGCAGATTGCTGTTGGAGGAGCTCGATCAAAGGATTTTTTTGACAGGCATGGGGATCTGAAGAGGATTCGGAGACTGAAGTTCCTGCCACTGGATCGATTGTTGGTGACTAAATATAAATTCTCTGAGACTGATGCACGTGAGTTTTTGGAGTTTCTTTCTCCTCTTCTTGATTTTTCCCCAGAGAAGCGACCAACTGCCCAGCAGTGTCTGCAACACCCATGGCTGAACCTGAGGAGCTCAGTTGGTCAATCTAACATGGATGCTGGAATGAGCAAACTTAAGATTTAAGGTGGGCAAGAGAAGAAGGGATTAAAGATTCCTCCCTCCACCTGTACGACTATTGATTGTGTTTGTTTTAATTGTTTTAATTTTTTGGGCTTGTGACATTTTCAATAAGATTATTTTTTTTCTTCTTCTTATTTTTGATTAATGGTTAACAAAGTATAAAGTAATAACTATTGTGAGGAAATGACAAGGGAGTTTTAACTGCGATAACTGAATGTGTTGTTCACATTGTTTTCAAGTTAATTATATACCAGTTGCATATTATGGTTGGAACACCATTACCATCCAGCTATTCTACTCCAAGTTTTCTTCAGTAATGATTATGAATCACACGCCTATGTGTTAGATAAGTGTTGAATGAATCCTCTTTTTTGTCATCATGTCATGATTTGGATCAACCACTTTGGTCATCGGTTATTGATTCTTCTTCTTGTAGAAAAAAGGGGTTGTTATATAGGTTTCCAAGAGCAACAGGTGTAGTAGATAAGAGTGCTGATTTCAACTTTATTTCTATGTATGACATTTTAAAATTAACAAAAAAGTGCTCACATTTAGCTATTGAGAGAGTAAAGAGAGAGTGTTGCACATATAATTGTGCGCATCCTTCCTTTTTCTCCTCTCTATACACAACCAAATATCCTCTCCAATTTTTGGTATAACTTGGGAGAGCCGATCGTAAACGAAAAAAAAAAAACCACCACATTATTACACTTTAGCAACTGTCAGCAGGTCCTAGATGAATTCATCAATATTTACAGCAAGACATTGAGAGAAAAAAAATGCGTTCACGAATGCCAAGATCTATCATAGTGCTTAAAAGAAACGCCGTGGTTAGATGATGGATTGCTAGGTCAAGGTGTAAATATGTTTCAGCAACCTCAACTTCACTGGTATCCTTCATTAAACTCGTTAGATTATGAACGTGTTTCTGTATCCATCAATCATGCATCTCATAAACAACACAAATGCATTTTATACGGTCATAATTAAAAATAAAGGAGAACCACCCCAAACTGAGGGAGAAGAAAATAATGAATCAACTGCTGAAATAACAATACCAAGGGCAGTAAAGTTTCAGTACATCTAGCATCATCCAAGAATGCAGGATGAATATGCAACAAAACAAAAACATCTAAATTTATTGCATTCCTCTTTATCTCAAATCCAAATATTGTTATCATTCTATGCAGCAAGCACTATTAGTAAAGTGTAGACGCAAGCAATTGAACATTCAAATATACATTCTGTCAATTCAACTTCCTTACAAAACCAGTAACAACCAAAGAGATAAATGGAGTAAAGTCGTTCCTAATTTCCTATAAAAGAAAATTATGAATCCTACCTCAGCTATTAACTTCAACCCTTGAAGCAACCTGTTACAAGAACAGGATTTGAATATTATGATTGCATGACTTTGTTTTGTTTGATACATGCAGGGGCCTTGAAATCCTGGCATTTCCGCATACCTTCGATTGAAATAACACCATCATCAGAGGGCTCCAAAGAATAAAAGGTCTTAACAGCAGCAGTAGAATTATCCATGTTCTTTTCAGTCAATGGAGAGCTCTTAGTAATCATATCTTCCTTGGGATTCACTCGATCCCTAAAGGAACAAATGCTTAAGGGCAGCCTCTTAAACTTCATTCTTCCCCTCTTTTTACTAGGGGTTACATCGTCACAAGCTTTTTCCTTCAAATGGCTTGATTCTGCTTCACCATTATCCAACTCTGATTGCCCAGATTTTTCATATTTAGCACCCTTTGCCTCTGCTTTAACTGATTCTTCCATTGAGTCCCCAGAATCAATTTCACCTGCTATAGTACCTCCATTGCATGTAGAAGATGGGCTTCCTCCCAATACAATACCCCCATTGGACGCTTTTGTTTTCTCAAGAGTTGGCATGATCTTAGGCCTTTTATGTTTATGACCTCTCCATTCAGAAGTTGGTGAATTCTTTGAGATTCTTGGGGAACTGTTGATTGCTCGGTGCAACTTCCGTGCTAACTCTTCATCTGTCCTAGGACTCTCAATTGGTTCGTGTTTCTTGTACAAGAGTTGAACAGGGACATGTTTCTTGAGCTTATTCTTTTTTAGGTGTCTTTCCTTATTAATCGTGTCTTCAGAAAATTTTGCTACCATGTCCAATGCATTCTTAGCTGCAGCAACAGCTTTAGCTGCAATTGCAGCCTTCTCCTCTGCAGCAGCTCTGGCAGCCTCAGCAGCTTTAGCAGCAGAGGTAGCTGCTGCTCTTGAGGCCTCCAAAATCTCCTCAGGAGAAAGATTTGGGTTATATAAATGGGAACTCATCAATAAATTTTTAAGATGGTCATTAACATCACTTGAAGAAGTAGAAGGCGAGTGTGAGGGTGAGGGTGAGGTGAGGTGAAGGAGGAGATGAAGAGGAAGAAGCCACTGCAGGCTGATCTGAAGCACCATTGGCATTTGATGCCTGTTTCTTAAATCCTGCAAGCAGGCGCTTCCGAGGAGGCAGGAGGACATCAGCATCCAAGTGATTGATGTCACAAATGTTAGCCTCCATTAATATCCCTTCTCCAATTTATTAAAATCTGAAACACCATAGCACAAGTAATTTGTCTAAATAGATAGTCTAGCCGCTCGAATCACATCCACGTTAAAACATCAATAATCATAGATTCCCGATGTTAAATTGTAAACAAAACCCAAAAAAAAATCTGAATTCTCATCACAGTAATAGTAACAGCAAAAACCCATCAAATTTGGAAAAAGAAGATGAGCAGATTTGGAAAGCAGCATAAATTCAAAAGGTTCTAATAGATAAATCGGAATTGAAAGACGTTTCACGTGTTGTAAATGACATAAACAACGTAAATTTGAAAACCCTACCGGCATATTCGATTATACAAGAGCTTCCCGTAAAACCAAAAGAATAATAAAGACAGAAAGTCAACAAAAAGATCATCATGCAATGGAAATGAATAGCCAAGTTAAAGATTATATTGGAATAGGTAACATGAAAGAAAGAAACAAAATTAAAACGTAAAATAGGTTGCTTGATAGAAGAAAAATGGAAAATTACAGGAAAGCAAACGCAACGTGAAGCGAAAATGCGAATCAACAAGCTCTGATCGAATGAAATTATGAGATGTAAAGAGTGAATTAAAAGAAAAAAAAAGGATGAATTTTGATTCAATACCTGATCATTTATGCAGGGGGGGTTTGCTGCTTGGTTGGTTGATGTCACAGATAAAGAGAGAGTTTTTGTTTGTTTGGATTGCAGGAAAAGAGAGATGATTTCAGAGATTTGAGAAGAAGGAAATTAGGGTTTTTTATTTATTTATGTCATATTATTATATAGGGTACACATTTGTGTTAGTTTTGAAGATGAGAGGGAGCGAGCGAGAGGGTCCAGTGTAGGGAATAAGGAAAGGAAAAACGAAGATCTTACGTCGTGTTATTAATTACTATACTAATGAAATTTAATTATTTAGGATTATTTAGCTAATACTAATACTAATGCTGTTGTAACCCAGCCCAGCCCAGCCCACGAAAGTACCAAACTGAAAAAGTGAATTGCGAAACGAGGGAAAATAACTGAAATGCTCGAAACCAATGCGATAAACCCTAAACCTTATTTGTTTTCTCCGCAATAAAAATTGCTTCTCGTATTTTCTTAAGAAATGGCTTTCCCAATCCTAATTTGTTGCTACTTACTCGTTTTCTCCCGGAGCACTCTTTTTTCTTTTTGGTGTATTTAAAGCGGATTGGTTTTGATGCGTATGTTTGTTTAATTTTCTACATGAGCTAGGTTAGGCTTGTAATGGGGAGTATTAAGCCCTTGCCAGATGCTGTTCGTAGTACAGTGCGTTCTGCCACTATCTTGTTTGACCTCACTAGGGTTGTGGAGGAGCTCATTTTCAACAGCCTCGATGCTGCTGCGTCAAAGGTCGTAAATTTCAACAACTAACTCGTAAATAATTTCTACGATGGGAACTCTGTGTTAAGAGTCGTGGTTTCTTTATTGTTTCAGGTGTCAGTCTTTCTAAGTGTTGGGAGCAGCTATGTCAAAGTGGTGGATGATGGTAAAAGCTATCATGCCTTTCGTTGCTAACACCTTTAGTCAATTGTCACGTCCATTCAGGTTTCATGTTTGATTTTTTTTTTTATTTGTTGCTTATATGCTTTCAGGGTCTGGTATATCTCGGGATGGATTGGTGCTACTGGGAGAAAGATATGGTTAGCTTCGTAATATACTTGTCGATGCTGCCTTTTATTTCCTGATTTTCTGTAATGCCTTCAATTTGTTTTCTCACTAACTCACAGTGCTCGCTTCATTTCTCTTTATCCATTGCCAGTAACGTCCAAACTTAACCATCTAAGTGATTTGGATGCTGCCAGCAGTAGCTTTGGCTTTCGGGGAGAAGCTCTAGCTTCTATATCTGATGTAGCTTTGGTAGAAATAGTAGCAAAAGCTTATGGAAGACCAAATGGATATCGCAAGGTGATAAAGGTATCTACAGTGGCTATTTTGTTATAAGCTGCTTTTTTCTTTGCTTATCATTTTGATATTGGCTGCAATTAAATTTCTCTTGGTTCTTTCTTTCCAGGGGTCCAAGTGTTTGTATCTTGGAATTGATGATGATAGGAAAGATACGGGCACAACAGGTAAGGCGTTATCTGGCCACTGCATTTGTTGTTAGCTCACTGGTATTATTGTTTGACTTGAAGATCTGTTCTTGTCCATTTAATGTTGAAATTCCTTTGTGTGTTAGACCAATCTGTTTGCCTCACTTTCTCAAAGCTTTTGGTGTTTAGCCTGAAGAGAGCAGATGTTATTCTAGCTTTGAAGTTATAAATAAAAAAAAGTACAGCTAGGTAACCTTAAGTATTAGGAGAAGACTCAAATCGGTGAGAAATCACTTAAAATAATAGGAAAAGAAGGCCTGTTTTTCTTTCAATTTTTTCTTTTCTTCATTGACTAATGTCTTGATTCCATACAGTTGTTGTGCGTGATTTATTTTACAACCAACCTGTTCGGAAGAAACAAATGCAATCCAGGTTTGTCTTTTTAATCTCCAATTTCTTGTTTCCCTTATAGTTAAGTATAGTTTATGAAACTAGCTCTTGGTTGCACCTTGTGAAATCTCTACCATTACACTGAATTGACGCACCTGTGATTTGTAATGCTGAGTTTGAAGCCCGAAGAAGGTGTTGCAGTCTGTTAAAAAGTGTGTATTCAGAATTGCTCTTGTTCACCCAATGGTTTACTTCAATCTTATTGATATTGAGAGGTATGTTCTTGTCAAATTTCATTGTTGGGACTCTTCCATTCATGTTCCTTTTCCTTTTCTTTTTTTTTTTTTTAACTTTATTGTTTGCTGAATTAAGTGAGGATGAGCTTCTCTCTGTGCATCCTTCCTCTTCCCCTTTGCCTCTTCTGATGAGTGGTCTTGGAATTGAGGACTGTGCCTGTCTGCAGAAGCTGAATGCTAGTGATGGTTCCCTCAAGCTTTCAGGCTACATATCTGGTCCTTGTGATGATTTTACTTCTAAGGTAGAATAATTATTTTGATTAACTGCATAAGTGTCTTCATAATTTTTATATTCTAGATTCCTCCTTATGATATTCTTTTCTTTTCTGGCAGGCCTTTCAATATGTCTGTATCCACTGAATATCTGAGACCATTATATGGCTAGTCAATATGAAGACATTGTTTATCATCAATTTCGTTTTGGACCTTGACAATGTCAGATATCAATTCAAGACTTGTCTGCAAGGGTCCCATTCATAAGTTGCTGAACAACTTGGCTATTAGTTTCGAGTCTTTACATCCAGAGAAGGCTAATAACTGGACCAAGAACGGAAAAAGGAGTAGATCTCAAGTGGTTCCATCATACATAATTAACATTAGCTGCCCACCATCTTTCTATGATTTAACCTTTGAACCATCAAAGACATATGTCGAATTCAAGGTAATATGCAGTCTAATTGAGAACCATGATTTAGTTTGCATTGGTATTGGTTAAAACATTTTCTTTTCAAGGAGGAACCTTAGTATCTGATTCAAAATAATGTTTATTCAAAACATTTGAAAACTACTTTGAACTTTTTTCATTTTCTTATAACAAACGCGGAATTGCTTGCTTCTATTGCATAGAAGTATGGCCAGAATACTCAATGCTGCTTTCTATGATAGTGAAGTGTCACCTTTGGCCTTTGTATGTCATTGTGTTTTGTCGCCAGCTCCTTGTACATTGTGGAACCTTTCAACCTGGTAAAGTACCTCTAAAATGTGTAATGTAGTATATGTACTATCATTCTGTGTGAAAATCTAGCACTCTGTGGTTAACAATGTTAATAACTAAAACAGCTGACGTGACCTCCATCCGATCACATGTTGATGCATGAGAAATAATGCCAATTTTTTCTACTTTCTCTCCCGTCCTCCTTTTCTCCTCCAATCTATCAACTTTCTTGTCAAGCCTGGCTAGTCACTGGCTGGATCTAGCCTGAGGGTCAAATTTGCAGTGAAACTGGCCTGTTTCAAGCCTATTTCAACCTGCCAATACTGGTTCCGGCCTCCTGTGCCTGTGGTTTGCTGGATTTGGTCTGAAAGTTGGCAATAATGTCATCCACCTTAACGGTGTTAACCCCTAGTGCCATTTTAATAGACTAATGATAGGATAGATGCCATATTACACACTTTTAAAGTACATATGCCACATTGAAAATTTTCTTGAAGCACAACGGAATATGACATTATTCCTTCAATAATAAATGACAGTGTGTATGATGATCAGATGGACTTTGCACATAAGTTGGACATACTTTACCTTTTTTCCCTTTGGGTATACACTTTATTCATTAATTGTAGGATTAAAACATTATCAATTTGTGTGGTTACCGTTAAAAGTCATCTGCCTAATGTCGTAATTCAACTTTTCATTTGTTTAATCCTCAGTGGTGAGTTTATTTTTTCCTTTTTCTAAAAACAAGAAATTTTGGGCACTTAGGGTTATTAGGAACTTCAGAAAGTTGTTAATTCAACCTCAAATCTCTCTCTCTTTCTGTTTCTTTCTTGCCAGGATTGGAAACCTGTATGTACCTTAATTGAGACAGCAGTTCAACACCTCTGGAGGAAAAATATTAGTTATGGTATGCTCTCAGCCATACAGAACAAAGTGCTTATTATGGTTGTTTTTGTAATGGCTCCTGAAACTATCAAGTTATAATTGGTTTCTTATCTAGTCCTTTAACTCATGCAGCTGATGGATTAGGAAAAGCAGAAACCCTGAAGGAAGATGCAAATATTTTAAATGTTGCAGAAGGTGCCCTTCAATATGTTATTGGCCAAACATTTTCTTTGGACATGAAGTGAATGAATTTCCAATCATGCTTTCACAGGAAGTTATTGCCTTCTGCAATGCTATCTCTCTTGCATGCTTCATTTGTTTTTTCAACGTTTGGTCTGCAGATTTTTTTGATGGATCATCAGTGGACTTGGAATTTGCAACGAGGAAGAGGACTAAAAAGTATCAACCATCTTCTTCATTGGACAAGCTAACCATAGATAATTTGTTTCTTATGGACCATGAAGATACGCCATTTGAGGAGTGCAATGGGAATACTGCACAATTTAAAGATCAGCAGATTGATATGAAGTTTGTTCATTGGACTGACTATTCTTTTCAAAGTTTGGGTGATTCCCTTTCCAAAGGTGGCTCCATAGTAAACCGAAGGAGTGATTGGCATCTTTGGTCATCTGATAACAATATTTTAGCAGAAGATCACGTCTTGGAAAATAGATTTATTGCTTCAGGAAGACCAAACTATCATGTGAACAACAATAATATAAGTTCAAAGTTAGGTAATGAATCCCTCAAGTTTGAGAGTTGTGTGTCCAATGAAACAGTTAGGAGTCTTTTTCCTTTTGATAGTCGTGAACTTTGCAATGACATGCAGTTTAGGAAAAATATCAGCAAACCTTTTATGCAAAGTTGCTCCTTCCAAAGAAACCAGCCACTTGACAGGGAGTTGGTTGAAAGTGACGTAGGAGTTGACTCATCAATTGATAGCCTTAAGACAAAAAGGAAGTGGGTCTGCTCAAATGATGGCTTCAGTATGATGGAAGTTGATTCCAGTGACCAGACATTTGATCACCTTTCAAAGACCGCATGGCAGGATGGACCCAAGCTTGTAAGAACAGATCACACTCCTACGGATTGTGATGTTTTAAGAAGAGCTTCTGCGAAGTTGTTTCTGTCATGTGGAGATGTTTCTGTTGAAGAGAATGGCCCAGTATCTGGTTCAGTCATGCTAGCTGAAAACTTTGCTTCTGGTCATCAGTCCTTAAGTTTGGGATTGTGTTCAGGAACCTCAAACCCCTTTGCCCAATTTAGTTATAAGAATGCAATAGAAGGGAGCTTCAGATCTGACAAAAGGACTAACTTTGGGCATTTCTCTGATGGTGAAGACGAGGACAACCAATTTGGTTTTGATCTAATCTCCAGAGGCTCCAGCCAAGAAAAATGCATCTATGATTTCCCAAACACTGAACAAGGAATTGACTATGCTGAATCCAGTAGAGAAATCTCTGAGCACCTTCAACAATACAATCTAAAACATAAATTTTCTCCAGAACAATTCAACGTAGTTATTGAAGACGGAGATTGGCCTTGTTCAGACTCAAGTATTAATGAATATAAAAGGCAAAGAGATTGCTTTCGTTATCAAGATTTTGGAAAAAACTTTAGTCCTAAAGAAAGATCAAGAAGAAGCCAGTCAGCTCCTCCTTTTTACATCCAGAAGAGGAGGTTTATCTCCTTACATCATTGTTTGCAGACATCGGAGGAATCTTCTTCTAATGAAGTCCATGGTCCATACACCTTTTTAGGTGATTATGTGATCTACATCTCAGTTTAAAGGATTGGTTAATGATGTACTATATTAATGTAAGTGAATTTTGTAGAGACTGGTGATAAGAAGCCTCCACAACGTTCTTCTGGTTTGCACAATCGATGCTTTGAACCTAATTTTGGGAAGAATAGGTATGAGCAATTTTGTTATCTCCTTACAGAATTGACTTTGATTTTGCTGCTGAAACTTGAATTTTCTCTCTTTCTTGGTTGTTCATTTTGGCTAAATATAGATCAAATATGAATAACAAACCAGACAAGGTGCATGGCCCCATAGTTCAAAAATGTGATAAGATTGAACAACCTTATTGCCAAGAGGATCCTGAACTTGTTCCAGTGCAAGGTATTTCTGTTCTTTCACCAGAAGAAATACTTGTATTTAAGCATAAGTTCTTACAAAACAATTGATATTGATTTGGTATTGGGTGAACTTGAAGAAGATGAGAGTTTAACAACATTACAGTAGAGTAATAGACATGGAATGCAAAATCCTTTTTTTTCTCCGTAAATTTGCTTAGTTGCCAAAGAAGGAAAAACTTTTAACTACATATCAACAGATTAACAGCTCTTGTTTGTTCTCTCATCTTTCAGTATTTCCCTCATATGGAAATCAGGATCCCCTAATTTCTGGAACCAAATGGAGAAAAACAGTTGGGTATTTTGCAATTTTAATAAACCGTATTTGCTGCTTCTGAGTTTTCAGCTCCAGATGCATTCACTAGTGGTCAATAGTATTTACTGTATTATTAATGCAGAAGAATAACAAATTATATGATGCTGATAATGAAGATACTTTACTTGATATCACTTCTGGATTCCTTAATCTTGCTGCTGAATCATTGGTTCCTAAATCAATTAGTAAGAAGTGTCTCACAGAGGCCAAGGTTCTGCAGCAGGTGGATAAGAAATTCATCCCAATTGTAGCTGGTGGAAAACTTGCTATTATTGACCAGGTCCATTACTGGCTTAAATTTCTATAGCATTACCCTTTTTTTGTCATGCATTTTCTGCTCTAATTATTGCAGAGTAAGTTTTCAGCTGAAAATGGTACCTTAAGTTCATGTATGTACTATTAATTGCACATATACGGGGTCTTGGATATACCGCTTGTCAGATGTTGGTCTTCAAAAGATATAGTGATTCCTTTAATAACAGCTGACTGACTAAAAAGAGAGGTTAATTAGTCATGGTGAAGGTCATCAGAAATTCTGATCTTAGAAGACAGAGATTACACATGACAACAGTTGGATGAATAGTTGATGAGAAATGAGGAGAAAAACATTAGTTGCAATGATTTTTCAAATATGTCAAGGATACCATAATTCATACATATGCTAATCCATGGATTTGATGCCTATACAACAACCTTGTATGCTGATTTGGACATACAAATGATAACATTAGCATGCATGCCACATGAATGCTATAGAAATTTTGGCAGTATGATTAACTCTAGTTATTGTTATCTTCTGCAGCATGCTGCAGATGAAAGAATTCAACTAGAAGAACTTCGTCGCAAGGTAAAACTATTCTCTAGTTCAAATTTGTCGAAGTAGTGATTATAGCTACTAATTTGACATGTCAAAAAAACTAGGTCTTATCTGGTGAAGGGAAGTCGGTCGCCTATTTGGATACGGAGAAAGAGCTGGTATGTATAGTTTAATGTATGAAGCTTTATCCTGGAGCTTTGGCAATGATGTTTTTTTTTTTTCTTTGTGAATCTAGGTTTAACTTATTACTCGTTAAATAACAGATCCTGCCAGAGATGGGTTATCAATTACTGCACAATTATTCTGAACAAATAAGACATTGGGGTTGGATCTGTGACTTTCACACGCAAGATTCAAGATCCTTCAAGAAGTAATTTGTTTTTTCCTTGGTTTGAAAATATTATGCTCATATAGTTTGCTGTGTGATAAATAATCCTGGTTGTGGATTTGGAGGCAAAAACATTGTTCAAAGGTGCATCTCTCTTAGCTGTAAAGATGTTAACCGGAGTTTCACATTTTGTGTTTCATTCCTTAATGTTCCATTCATTGTCTTCTGATATTCATTGCTATTAATCTTATTATATATCCTGATTTTGCTTCTTAATTTTAATTACTATCCAGGAATTTGAACCTTATTCATCGTAAGCCAGCTGTTGTCATACTTCTTGCAGTTAAGCTCCATTTCACTTCTGTTTATATTGATGGAAGCTAAACCACGGCCCTTACATCTTTTGCTTGAGCTTTACTTACTGCTTTTTCGTAAGTTCAATGAGGTTGGGTCAAAATTACCTGTTTTATCATATTTTGAAGGAAATTTTGGAAGCTTATCCCTGAAATACTTTCTGTGTCCTTGTTTGCTTATCATGCAAATTCAAGTTTGCCATTTCTGTTCTGTTAAACTTCAATATCAACAAAATTTTAAGGATAACATGCAGGTACCTTGCATTTTAGGTGTCAATTTATCTGATGTCGATCTATTGGAATTTCTTCACCAGGTAATACATGGTTTGTTGCTTATTAGAACATTTATTTCCTACTTCTCCTTTCCCTTTTACTTGTTGGTAAAGGTTTAATTTCTGACTCTCAGTTTGTATTTATAATACGTAGCTTGCTGATACGGACGGATCATCAACAATGCCCCCATCTGTTAGTCGCATTCTTAATTCCAAAGCATGCCGAGGTATGTCTAATCTCACATAGTTATGGCAACTGTACGAATTAATTTCAAATATGTGGAAGTTTTATGCTTTATCTAATATTCAATTAGAGTGGTTAGTGCAATAATTATCTGAGCAAATAATATATATGCATAGGTCAAGTGAGACTTCTCCACTGTGGCTGTTAAGATATCTTGTGTCTTTTCTCTCTTATGTCTATTTATAGTTCCAACTCTGCTACTTCCATAACCTTCGTTGATATGTAGATAATATCTTGTCCTTCATTGCAAGTTCTCCAACTTTGTGTAACTTCCTGTCATGTTTTCATCATTTAGGTGCAATTATGTTCGGAGACTCCTTGCTTCCTTCAGAATGTTCCTTAATTTTTGAAGAGCTAAAGCAGACCTCGCTGTGCTTCCAAGTGAGTTGAACATATACCACACCAAGAATTCTTTTTGCAGATTCGACTGCTGACATTTTTTTGCATGTATGCATTCATTTGCACGTGTGTGTGAGAGAGGGAGATTCTTTTGCTGCCTTAATAAATGTGAAAATGATAACATGCAGTGTGCTCATGGGCGACCAACCACTGCCCCGCTTGTGAATTTGGAGGCATTGCATGGGCAGATAGCTAAGATGCAAGTGAGGGATGATGGAGGCAGGGAGTTATGGCATGGGCTATGCCGACAAGGAGTGAGCCTTGAAAGGGCCAGCTTGCGGTTAAGAGCAGCTGCTGATGAAAAACCAAACTAACGTGTTAAGCTGAAACCACGTCATAGTGCACTTGTCTAAAGTTGACTGGACCCATTGTTGGATTGATTTTACCTGATCTCAGCCTGCGAGAAGTTGGGCTTTCAGGGAATCAAAGCATTATCCAAGATGGGTAATTGACATTCTTTCTCACCCCATAATAATAATTGGGTGCTACGAGATGTGTTATTTTTCTTCCCTCTATGATGTATTCTCAACTCATAGGGTGATGGTAGTAAACTGAATTTACGGCAAATTGAACATAAAAAAGTATATTGCAAACATTGTACTACATTTGTATTTCTCCGTGCATTAATTCTTGGTTGTTTGCTCTTCCCCGTCTCCCCAAAGAGCAAGCAGAATCATTTCCTTGGTATAAGCTTAAGGGTTCAGGCCTCTTGTTTAATCAGTGTGGTAATCAATTACGCTAGCACACCCTTGACATTTCACAGCCCGATAGCAGCATATGATCGCATGCCATACTGAAAATAAAGTAACATGCATTCCATCGACCTTAATGGCAGAATGTTTATTTGTTTCTAGTTGAATTCTCAATACTCTTGCCTTGTTTGCAAAAGTCGCAATTTAGATCCTCACATCTGAGCATTTTCATTCTAACTCGTAACCTATACATTAGGGTGAAAATGATGCAACATTTGATTCACTTTTTTTTTTTCTCACATACAACTGAGCCAAATCCCAACCCAGTTTAACTGTATACCATTTCGATATCAAATGAAACCAACAAAAGAAATGAAAAGAAAAAGAAAAAGAATAACATACGAAAAAAGTGTACAGACTAACAAATATGCATATTGCATCTTGGTTAATTGAGTTGGAAAGCTCATCCACTGTTTGTTTCCTTTAGCAACAGATAACTTGCGGATAATCTCTAATGCTCATCCTCTTCTACAAAAATGGACTAATTTGTTTTTACTCTGACGAGAATGCATTTCCCCCCTGTCTCTTCTCTACGCTTGCAGCAAGCAATCCACATATGTATTCTTTGTTAATTGATGTGTTTTCATATATTCCTTTTTCTACTTTCACGGCCTTGACATCAACCACCTTCACCTTCCCCACATGTGTCTGGACCTTCTTTGTTGTCAATGCTAGCACACAAGGCCTTCCATACGGGAAGCAACATCTTCATCGGAGGGTGTAGCTCCTTCACAGACGACCAAGTTTCACGCCTCAATTAAACCCAATACTACTTACTATATTAACTTATAATGACAGCACATGCATGCATATACACTCCTTACTAAACTCTCCTATTGCTACTTGATATCTTCAAAGTAAGGGATTGACCATCCTGTTTAAGATATAGGCTGTATATATCCCCCCATATGTTCTAAAGCAAATAACAGAGATTGAAATTCAGTTGTCTTACCTTGAACACCAACACTAGCTCTTCCTTCCCACGCACAAGTAAAGAGAGGCTCCAGTAACAAGTTACGGGGGTAACACATTCTAATAATACAGGTTTCAAAATCTCACCGGCAGGAATGAATCTGCGGATGATTCTTCCACTACAACAAAAGTAAACAAACAAAACCAGATGAAATAATAACATTGGTTATAGTGCTAGTACGACTACTTATTTATAAAAGCTCGTGACTAAAAAATCTAAAGGATTTATTTATGCATATTGATTAAGCTGCTTCTCTAATAATGAGCATGTCTATAGAAGAAAAGCTAGAAAGGACTGAGAACCACTTGCAAATCCAAGACAATGCAATGGGAAATGCAAAAAACTGGATGGAAGAACATCTAAACCCTAATACTGAATAATAACCTAGAACATCAAATTTTGATACAGAGTGACAACAGATGTTTCCCCTTCTTAGACAGTCTTATTTTAAAAGTAAAAGAGGAATTTTGAAAATCAAATCAGGAAAATTATCCGACCATCAACTTGCAGAGCTAATAGTATAGAAGAAAAACAAAAACATAAGCTATGTTTTTGCATATTCATGGTATACCATAAAACATGTACCTACATAGATATTTAACACTCATTCTCAAGAATTAGAGGTTTTAGTAAGTTACCTCTTATAGTGTGTTTCAAGCTGAACTCCAAAGGCTGGCATTATGATAACAGATTCTGAAAGCTTAAAAATAGAAAACTTGAGAAAAAGGATTAAAACAATATATCTAGTAATCACATTGTACATGTTCGAAATTGAAAAAAAATAGCACATCAAATAACAAAGGCAACCGGCTAAAGAGACTCTCACCTTTGTGAACAGGGTTCCAAAGCAATAATAATAATATGACAAGGAGTCCACTTAGCTGAAATCTCCACAAAATAAGAGAGGCTGAAATTTCCTGTTATATCATTTACGCATTGTATGAGGTGCTAAAACCAAACAAGGAGTTAATTTCCAGAGGATTTCTATTGAAGCAAAAAAATAAATAAATAAAATCCCATTTTAACACTAGAACTAGAAAATTATTTAGGTTCCCAAAAATCATGATTAGTCATACTTACTTCCCCAACTCAGTCATAGTACAAAAGGTAGTCAATTGATTCCTAAACAGATGAACATATCACTAAAGGAATTACAGAAAGAAGAAAGAGACGAGTATAAGGACCATACCTTGAGAGATAGGAAAATGCAGGCAAAGGGTATAAGGAGAATAGCTACAAAGACAGCCTTTCGAAGACTCTTTTGGATGATGTGAATATCAATTGACCCAGGAGGCCATTTACCCTCATGTATGTAAGCTATTGAGATCCTCCCCATCCGTTTTCTTTTTTCTTTCTTTCTTCTACTTCTTCTTTTCTTTCTTTCTTTCTATTTTTTTTTTTTTTTTTTGTTTTTGTTTTTTTTGTAAAATAAGATTCTAACTCGAAACTTAAAAGGTTACCAATTAAATCAATTCTTCAGACTGGAATTAGGTCCGATGATACATCAACTATCAGCTGGCGGCAGAGATGGGTGGAGAGGCGGTGGTGCTGGCCGGAGGAGCCAAGACCTTAAAGCGGTGGTTAAAAAAATAAAAATAAAGATCAGAAACACCAAAGCACAAGTAATTGTCTACATAGATAGTCTAGCCGCTCGATTCACATCCACGTTAAAACATCAATAATCATAGATTCCTGATGTTAAATTGTAAACAAAACCCAAAACAAAATCTGAATTCTCATCACAGTAATAGTAACAACAAAAACCCATCAAATTTGGAAAAAGATGTGCAGATTTGGAAAGCAGCGTAAATTCAAGCGGTTCTAGTAGATAAATCGGAATTGAAAGACGTTTCACTTGTTGTAAATGACATAAACAACGTAAATTTGAAAACCCTACCGGCATAATATATTCAGTTTTACAAGAGCTTCCCGTAAAACCAAAAGAATATTAAAGACAGAAAGTCAACAAAAAGATCATCATGCAATGAAAATGAATAGCCAAGTTAAAGATTATATTGGAATAGGTAACATGAAAGAAAGAAACAAAATTAAAACGTAAAATAGGTTGATTTGATAGAAGAAAAAGGAAAATTACAGGAAAGCAAGCGCAATGTGAAGTGAAAATGCGAATCAACAAGCTCTGATCGAATGAAATTATGAGATGTAAATGAAAACATAGTGAATTAAAAAAAAAAAAAAGGGATGAATTTTGATTCAATACCTGATCATTTATGCGGGGGTGTTGCTGCTTGGTTGGTTGGTGTCACAGATGAAGAGAGAGGTTTTGTTTGGTTGGATTGCAGGAAACGAGTGATGATTTAAGAGAATTGAGAAGGTAATTAGGGGTTTTTTTTATTTATATGTCAGATTATTAAATAGGGTATACATTTGTGTTAGTTTTGAAGATGAGAGAGAGGGTCCAGTGTAGGGAATAAGGAAAAGGAAAAACGAAGATCTTGCGTCGTGTTACTAATTACTATACTAATGAAATTTAATTATTTAGCTAATGCTGTAGTAGCCCAGGCCACGAAAGTTATTAAATTGAGAGTAGATTTGGATAGGCGATGCATTAAAATACAGTTAATGTAAAAATAATGGTGGCGAAAAAATTAAATATTATAAGCGATCATGTGAACGTCTGAAAAGTAAATTAAAATTATCGTACCGCACTCAATCACCCATCCGAACCTCCCTGAAAAAGTGAATTTTAAAACGAGGGATAAAAACTGAAATAATGCCAATTTTTTCTACTTTCTCTCCCCTCCCCCTTTTCTCCCCCAATCTATCAACTTTCTTGCCGAGCCTGGCTAGTCACTGGCTGGATCTAGCCTGAGGTTTAAATTTGCAGTGAAACTGGCCTGTTTCAAGCCTATTTCAACCTGTCAATACTGGTTCCGGCCTGCTGTGCCCCGTGGTTTGCTGGATTTGGTTTGAAAGTTAGCAATAATGTCATCCACATTAATAGTGTTAACCCCTAGTGCCATTGTAATAGACTAATGACAATATAGAAAGTTGAAAAAAGCATAGTATTATATTGTGAGATATATGTGAGGTATTGACTAAATTGTAAAAAAGTGAAAAGTGATGAGGTCAAAGTGTGAATATTTCAAAGTTTAAGGTTTAAAATATAAATTCGAAAGTTGAATGACTAAAAGTGAAAATAATCAAAAGAAGAAATAACATAAATGAAAATATAAAATTTGATTGAGGACAAAATGGTTATTTAGCAAGAAAAATAATTTTGATAAAATTACAAAAATGCCTTGGATGTGTGGATGAATTGTGGCCATTGGATTTGCTTAGCCTAGTATAAAATATGGGCCTTTCAATTGTAATTTGGTGATATTTTATATTATTTGATTAGTTAATTATTATTTTAATAATATTCTATATTCTTTTCTGTTTAAGAAGGTTGAGTTTTAATTGATTATCATGAATATTGTTTGTATAATTATGATTGCATTATCTTGAGAACTTGTTGTGAGGATTTGTCATGTTGAGGCTTTGATGAGGCTACAAATAAGTTGGGAAAGTAAGAACTTAGCATTATTTATGCGAGTTATGACAGCTTAGTAGTAAGCTAAATTCATTGCTAATGCTTATTATTATTACATGTGAACTTACTAAGTTTTATAAGCTTACCCCTTTTTCTTTCCCATGTTACAGAGTCCTACTAAACAAGCTCGGGTTTGAGGTCGTCGAAGATCGCTTCACACTATCAAGCTATCTATGGGTATCTTTATTTATAAATGATTTAAGTTATGGCATGTATAGGGGCTTGACTAAGTCATTTTGTATATGTGTTAATTAATTTGACCAAATGTATTGTTAAATCTGGTAATGCCTCGTACTTGGTTCCGGCATAGGATACGGGTAAGGGGTGTTACATACCTCGTATAGTGTGTTTCAAGCTGAACTCCAAAGGCTGGCATTATGATAACAGACTCTGAAAGCTTAAAAATAGAAAACTTGAGAAGAAGGATTAAAACAATATATCTAGTAATCACATTGTACATGTTCGAAATTGAAAAAAATAGCACATCAAATAACAAAGGCAACCGGCTAAAGAGGCTCTCACCTTTGTGAACAGGGTTCCAAAGCAATAATAATAATATGACAAGGAGTCCACTTAGCTGAAATCTCCAAAAATAAGAGAGGCTGAAATTTCCTGTTATATCATTTACGCATTGTATGAGGTGCTAAAACCAAACAAGGAGTTAATTTCAGAGGATTTCTATTAGCAAAAAATAAATAAATAAAATCCCATTTTAACACTAGAACTAGAAAATTATTTAGGTTCCCAAAAATCATGATTAGTCATACTTACTTCCCAACTCAGTCATAGTACAAAAGGTAGTCAATTGATTCCTAAACAGATGAACATATCACTAAAGGAATTACAGAAAGAAGAAAGAGACGAGTATAAGGACCATACCTTGAGAGATAGGAAAATGCAGGCAAAGGGTATAAGGAGAATAGCTACAAAGACAGCCTTTCGAAGACTCTTTTGGATGATGTGAATATCAACTGACCCAGGAGGCCATTTACCCTCATGTATGTAAGCTATTGAGATCCTCCCCATCCGTTTTCTTTTATCTTTCTTTCTTCTTCTTCTTCTTTTCTTTCTTTTTTTTTTTTTTTTTTTTGTTTTTTGTAAAATAAGATTCTAACTCGAAACTTAAAAGGTTACCAATTAAATCAATTCTTGAGACTGGAATTAGGTCCGATGATACATCAACTATCAGCTGGCGGCAGAGATGGGTGGAGAGGCGGTGGTGCTGGCTGGAGGAGCCAAGACCTTAAAGCGGTGGTTAAAAAATAAAAATAAAGATCAGAAACACCAAAGCACAAGTAATTGTCTACATAGATAGTCTAGCCGCTCGATTCACATCCACGTTAAAACATCAATAATCATAGATTCCTGATGTTAAATTGTAAACAAAACCCAAAACAAAATCTGAATTCTCATCACAGTAATAGTAACAACAAAACCCATCAAATTTGGAAAAGATGTGCAGATTTGGAAAGCAGCATAAATTCAAGCGGTTCTAGTAGATAAATCGGAATTGAAAGACGTTTCACTTGTTGTAAATGACATAAACAACGTAAATTTGAAAACCCTACCGGCATATTCAGTTATACAAGAGCTTCCCGTAAAACCGAAAGAATATTAAAGACAGAAAGTCAACAAAAAGATCATCATGCAATGAAAATGAATAGCCAAGTTAAAGATTATATTGGAATAGGTAACATGAAAGAAAGAAACAAAATTAAAACGTAAAATAGGTTGATTTGATAGACGAAAAAGGAAAATTACAGGAAAGCAAACGCAATGTGAAGTGAAAATGCGAATCAACAAGCTCTGATCGAATGAAATTATGAGATGTAAATGAAAATATAGTGAATTAAAAAAAAAAAAGGGGGGATGAATTTTGATTCAATACCTGATCATTTATGCGGGGGGGGGGGTGTTGCTGCTTGGTTGGTTGGTGTCACAGATGAAGAGAGAGGTTTTGTTTGGTTGGATTGCAGGAAACGAGTGATGATTTAAGAGAATTGAGAAGAAGGTAATTAGGGGTTTTTTTATTTATATGTCAGATTATTAAATAGGGTATACATTTGTGTTAGTTTTGAAGATGAGAGGGTCCAGTGTAGGGAATAAGGAAAAGGAAAAAACGAAGATCTTGCGTCGTGTTACTAATTACTATACTAATGAAATTTAATTATTTAGCTAATGCTGTAGTAGCCCAGGCCACGAAAGTTATTAAATTGAGAGTAGATTTGGATGGTCGATGCGTTAAAATATAGTTAATGTAAAAATAGTGGTGACGAAAAGATTAAATATTATAGTGATATTGTAGCTTGATACAAAAAATAAATTAAAATTATCGCATCGCACTCAATTACCCATTCGAACTTCCTCGAAAAAGTGAATTTTAAAATGAGGGATAAAAACTGAAATAATGCCAATTTCTTCTACTTTCTCTCCCCTCCCCCTTTTCTCCCCCAATCTATCAACTTTCTTGCCGAGCCTGGCTAGTCACTGGCTGGATCTAGCCTGAGGTTTAAATATGCAGTGAAACTGGCCTGTTTCAAGCCTATTTCAACCTGTCAATACTGGTTCCGGCCTGCTGTGCCCTGTGGTTTGCTGGATTTGGTTTGAAAGTTAGCAATAATGTCATCCACATTAATGGTGTTAACCCCTAGTGCCATTGTAATAGGCTAATGACAATATAGAAAGTTGAAAAAGCATAGTATTATATTGTGAGATATATGTGAGGTATTGACTAAATTGTAAAAAGTGAAAAGTGATGAGGTCAAAGTGTGAATATCAAAGTTTAAGGTTTAAAATATAAATTGAAAGTTGAATGACTAAAAGTGAAAATAATCAGAAGAAGAAATAACATAAATGAAAATATAAAATTTGATTGAGGACAAAATGGTTATTTAGCAAGAAAAATAATTTTGATAAAATTACAAAATGTCTTGGATGTGTGGATGAATTGTGGCCATTGGATTTGCTTAGCCTAGTATAAAATATGGGCCTTTCAATTGTAATTTGGTGATATTTTATATTATTTGATTAGTTAATTATTATTTTAATAATATTCTATATTCTTTTCTGTTTAATTGAGTTTTCATTGAATATCATGATTATTATCATTGTAAGAGAATATAAATTCGAGTGAGAGACACGACAAAACAAACACCAATAGACTTAATGGAGAGCAAAACCTTGAATTACCCAAAAAGACAACAATTGGGGATTATGGTAGCAATTAAACATAATCATTAGTGGTGGGCTCTGAATAGTTATTAGTGGAAATAGTAGTAACTTTAAAGGCTGGAATGTTGTGGGTGATATGGCTATGCCAGCATTGGGTTAAAACCACCACCTACTGCATCCTACCTGCAATTTTAATCACATAACATAATATAGTTTTCATGTGATTGATTACAATGATTGGATTTGGAGGAATACCCCAACCCACATATACTTCATATTATATTAATATGTTCACAGTTTACCATCAAACATTCCAAATCAAGCACACTCTTAATTTTATCAACAACCTGCCCAAGCACATTCCTTTCACTTCTTCTTCATATTAACAAATATTAATCAAAAACAAAAGAAAGCCAAAAGCCTAAAGGGCAGTGTAAGATTCAAAGTTTATGTATTAGCTTTACTATGTCAAAGCATGCATGCTATGTAGTTCCTTTGCCTCACTCATTCACTCACTCACCCTGCCATGCTTGGTCATAAATGTGGTAGCTTCCCCCATTCTTTTAGCAGACATATGGTCATCTCCTACACCCAAGAAATGCAGTTGAGAAGTTATCTCTGGGTTCTGAAAGCACACATCATGATGTTGACCTTGACCCTCTGATACAAGCAGAAGATTCTCTGGTTTTGTCTTTGGTGACTCAACTTCTGTCTCTACCTCTGATTCACCTGCATTATTATGATTATTGTTGTTATTACTGGAGGATGCAACCATTACTTGTTTCCTTTTAGACCTAGCTCGTCTGTTTTGAAACCAGTTATACACATTGGTTTCAGAAATGGGGCCATGCTGGCTTAGTTCTGAGGTTATCTCTTTGATTTTTGCTTGCTTGGAGTTCCAGTTCCTTCATCAAAAATACGTTCCAGTATTTGAAGTTGCACAGCGGTTGGTGTCCACCGTTGTCTCGCACTTATTTTGTGCCCACCCGATGTCATTAATGGGTCACAATACAGATTTCCCAGTCTCCCACCTGCCATTCATTCATATTAGCATTTTTCAATAGCCAATATTGACTATGATAAACTGCTAGTCAGTCCACACTTATATTTCAACCCTAATCTACTCTACTACATTATCAGTTTAATTTCAGAATCTGAACATTAATGGCTTCCACCTATATTGCTTGACAAATCATTCTTTCTGGTTTTGTCTGAAGTTAGGTGGATTTCTTACGAACAAGAAAAATATACCGTTGTTGATAATGGGAAGAAAAACAGATAAGCATCAATGATCAGTTGGTTCTTATTTTAACTTATTCTGCAATAAAGAAAAAGTTAGGTTAAGCTAAGAAGACCACAAGTGAAAGATCCAAATCGACCACCCAAATGAACCCAACACGAAGCACAGCACAACAGTGTTAATTTGTATACAAAGATTTTCCTCATCCTTTGGTTCAACCATAGACAGAAAAATGATGTTACCAAAAGCTAAAACAGCGGGAATTCACTAGTTTCAAGTCCACCAACACTTGACTCAGACTGAGAGGGTAGATCCAAGGTAGATGATGATGGATCAGGGGCAATACATATTTAAATATCAGAAATAACACGCAAGCAAAAGGTGAAACAAAAAAAGAATCCCATTAGATGAGCATGAACAGAAAGTGGAAGAGCATAATATACAAGTGCGGGTGGGGGATAGAAGGTCGACCTACCTGTAAGATCTTGCTGGGCAGTGAGATTCTTGTGCATCTCAACAAGTTGCTCACAGATAGAGGCATAAACGGCAATTTGCTTCCGGAGAGTCTCCAACTGCTCATCTGTCATCACCTTCACATACATTACTCCATTGTTCACATTGAGATTCACACTATCTTCTCTCTGGTTTTGGCTTTGATTCTCTTGCTGTTGATCCCATTCCATTATCATCATCTTACTTAATTTTCACTCATTTCCTACCCCTTATCTTAAATTCTTTGGAAGACAGAGAAAGAAAGAGAAGAAGTTTGAAAAAGTAGTAAGGAAATGGACAAACCGACAGCTAAAGTATAGAGGCGTGGAATATGGGACTAAACAAAAACTAAAACTATTAAATATTAAATATGGAATTGGATGTTAAATAATTCATTATGCTGTTCGGTAATACTTACTAATGGAGGAAGGCAGGCAGCCAGGGTGCGTAGTGGGCTTACGTGCGTATGTTAGCAACAACACGCGCCTCGTGGCTTGGGCTAATTGGTATTAAATTTAAATTAAAGAGTCTTGTTTGTTTGTATGAGAACCGACCCTGTTGGACTTTTTCTTAATTATATAATAATGCATTCCCATTGTGCAAATGCATGTACTGTTAATATTGATGAAATAGAAATCCATGTTCAAAACTGGTTTGGTAACAGTTACAGGTAGCATGACAGTAAAAACTAAAGACACCATACCACTAACTGAGGGGACTGAGAGTGAGGTTGGTGCTGTCGGTATTATAGGTAACCAGTTAACTGCTACATATAACATTCTGAAACTCAAATGAATGTCGTTTAGTACGTAAGATGGAACTGGCAGTTGCTTTTCACTCCACCAACCAAATAGTCGTTTAGTATTTCTTCCAAATTTACTTTGGGTATAGTGTTTAACCTGTTTGTTTACTAAACTAATGATAGATATCTCTCACTCTGACTCCACAAATAACGTAAGCAACTCATGTACATGTATCTATATATATGACAATGAAGTTTTTGTACAGTAGGAATGGCATGTGCATCCCCCCGCTAATTCAGGCGATAGATGGGAGTCAAACAAAAGTGGGTTCCATTCATTACCGAGTAATGTATGTTTTTGGTCAATATTTTTACATTCTTGATAAATACGAGTGACTCAAAAGTTGAAGTACAAACATAAGAATCACCCTTTTCCTTGCTTTAAATGCCAAGTGCCAACAGATATATTATTCACCAAAACAGATGAATGAAGCAGTAGTAGTAATGAAAATACTTGGATATCACAGCTTTTGGTTTTTCTTGGATTGGACAAAACTATTTCGTTCGGTGTACCTAACAAAGATTCCACAAATGAACAGTCAACACGCACATGATGTCAGTGGGGACTCTTCCTTTGAATTTATGTCTTCATTTCTTCACCCTTTACTTGCGCTTTTACCTACTTTTTTTCGTGGTAAAAACAGGAAACCTATCCTCCCTTCAAATCAATTATTTGCTGTCCTTACTTTTCTAAGTTGGAATATTTAGTATTTAGGTGATGTTAACTGTTGTTCTTAGTATCAGCCCAATTTAAGAAATGTCAATACCATATTAAACTCCAACAGACCATGTCTCACCACTTAAAATTTTTTTAGGATTGAAATTATTCATTATAGTAAAAATATAAATTTTAAAATATTAAATTAAAATATTATTAATTTTAGGGTTAAAGATTAATTTTACTTTTATTAATTTAAAATTTAAAAATTTTAAGGATTAAAATGAAAAAAATTCTATTTTACAATGGATTTTCATTCAGTTGAAATTAATAAGGTAAACCCTTATTAAGAGTTAAATTATATTTTATTCCTTTTATTTTAAAATAAAAGAATAAATTAGTCTCTATATGTTAGATCAAATAGTAAATTGATCATTCTATTAAAAATTTCATTCATTTTTACAGTTAAAAACTGATGTGACTATCAGAATAACCAAATAGTTACATATGACGTATATCTACTACATATGACGTTACGCCTACCTCACACCGACGCATGGGGTGATTTTTAATAGTAGAAAATGATAAATTTTTAAGAGAAGGGCCTATTTACTTTTTTATCTTATTTACAGAGACTAATTTGCCCATTCTTTTAGTAGATAAGACAGAATGTAATTTGACTCCAATAATAAAGATCTCCATGATATTTTTACTAAAAACAAGAAAAAAATAAGTTTATTCACAGAAAAATATGATAAAAATACCAAAGAAGAAAAGAACCAATAAAATATGCTCTCATTAGCAATCATATCAGTTTTAATGCCAAAACAGGCAACTGAATCAAGAACCAAAAAGTTACATTTATTAGTTTCTCTCCATTGTAAATAAAATTTCTAATAATACAACCAATCAATCATGTACAGTATGTATAAACCTGATCAAACTTAACCTATACGTTGCAAACCCACCCGGCAAAGAATATGTACATGGACGGGGAATCTCCCACCAATATTCACCTTTACAAGCAAAGCAGGGTTATCTCCATGTGTATGCCACTTCCCTTCATTAGATTTAATAACCAGCAGCCAAAGCCTCGTTAATGTATGCACCATCAATAATGCATGTCCTTCACAATTTCCTCAACCAGGTTGCCTATAATGTAGCATTCCACCTCTCTTACCAAAACATTAGTTTCTTCATCCATCAAGCTAGACCAAGGGGTTGAACCTAGATCCCGGGCCACCATGCTATCGAGCGAGTAGTAGCATCTATCATTTGGAGGATATAAATTGGTTTGGATAATTTCCCACACTGAATTCAACAACTTCCTTCCTCGTGGAGGCGGCAATATGGAGGAACCAACAAGCTTTCTCCTGAACCGAGACAGGGTCACTGGTGGCCCAAGTATAGTTGAGAGTGCTTCATTCAACAAATCGAGCAACACCTTTCGATCTACCTTCTTATCATTCTCATCATTTTCCTTGCCCAATTTTCTATATGATTCTTCCACTTGTTCAAAGACAGCATCACCGATAGGCTTCGCTAAAGGGTCCCATCTAGATAAGGATTTGTCACATGATCCACCATATAAACCAGAAGCAACAAGCAGGTCCCTAACATAGCCTTCTGCTTGGTTCTCTATATCCCCCATTTCTGATTCAGTAGACTCCTTTTCAATTGATATGTCATCCACTCCATCAGACTCGAGTTCATTAAGTTGCCTCCTCAACTCTGGTAATCAATCAATAAATAAGAAGATTGTCATATATTGCATTAATATCAAAAAGTAGTTGTTCATTATGTGGACAGTAGCAACATTGGACTGGAATGATCAGGTGCCAGATCTAGACAGAGATTATGCTGACAGCTATCCATTATATTAACAATAATATCACTCACGTGTATGCAAAACAAAGGTGCTCGTATACAGCAATTTACATCTTTGAACTGTCTCTCCTTTCCACGTGAACAAAAGAAAAAGTGAGAAACAGGTTGGGATTTTGTTTAAGTAGTACAATAATTTTAACAATAATCCAAAGAAAACAAGAGCAAAATGCTAGTGATCAAGGAATGTAGTAATGTCATATTCAATACAAGAAATGTAGTTATGTGATCAAGGAATAGAGAACATAATCCTTTTTGTAATTTTTCATAGACCAAAGTTTGCAATTAAAGGGAAAGTTGCATACCATTCAAATTAGAACTGATCTCTTTGAAAACCTGTTGTACTGCATTTTCTTCCCCTAAAGTCACATCAGGTGTTGATATCGGGCTGGGATAATCCACTTGCCTCCAAAATTCTTCATTTGTGCTGCTGCAAACAGATGCTGGGCTGGGAGGCACCTCAGTAGAATTCTCCTAAGACAACAAAGATATATTAATTACAAAACAAAATGGGAAATGTATCTAAACGAGCTCTTAATTTATAAACAAGAAACCGGAAAAGTGCCCTTACATGCCTCTCGCTGAAGTTTATAACTGTTGGTCCACTCAATATATCTTTTACAGGACCATCATAGGCACCATATGTGTCCACCATTGACTGAATCTTCCTGCCAAATAGCCTCCGTCGAAGTGTCAAACCATACTTGATATTAGAAACTTTCTCTTTCAAATTGAACTTTTCTCTCTTCCTTTTTTCAACATCCACTTGTACATTCTCAATGCCTTCATGCTTCCTCCTAATCTGAGCACCAGTTAAAATATGGCGGTCCTCTAAAAGCAGCTTCCCAAATGATGTTCCCGAGACTGGTGCTGACAAAGACCTAATCAGATTTCTTGTGGACGATTCCCTATTTAGCAACCCAACATCATCTCCATGCCTGAAAGATCTGGTTTGCATTTCTTGCTCATCTTTAACAATTTCCCAGTAGCTCTGCTCATTTCCAGACTTAGGGAAATCTTCTATTTGCTTTAGCCTGTCCCTTCCATTCTCAAACACAGGCAATCTACATCTGCCAGTGGAAACAATTGGTTTATCCAACTGTGTTTCTTGATTTTGAACATTCTTTAGTCTCTCTGACAAGAATGTTCTTGTATCTTTGTTGATGAACTCTGGGGAGCCTGGTCCATTGAACTGAACTGCACTTCTATATGATTTAGTTGATTCTGATCGAACTAAATTCATTTTAAGATCCTTACTAACATTTTCCCTGACCTGTTCTGCTATGTGCTTAGCAATTTGTCTTGGATCAGATGGCTTTTCATTGAAAGGGGTTTCGATTCCACTTCCTCTGATCACAGAACTCTTTTTAAGAGTTTTACCTTGCAGTTCTAGTTTAAGTCGTTCCCTTACCTCCTCAAGGAAATCTTCTATACTAGCTCTTTCATCAAAAGTGCCAGAGGAACTGGTCCATGATTCTTCATGGTCATATATCCTATCAGGACCAGGCTTTAAGATCACTATCCTTGTTGGAGCAGCATCGACTTTCTCATTATAATGTATAACAGAAGGTAGCTGAAAATCCTTATTTGTGCATCGGCTTCTTGATTCTTTTTGCTCAGCTGTAAAAGGTTCTGATTTATGTCTGCGATGCAAACCCATCTCATACATATTTTCTTTTACTGCAAACCTCTTAGATTCCAAAGGCTTCTGATGCTTTGCTCTTTCAGAACCTGCATAATGTGCCATCTTTTCCTTGCTCAGTTTCTCTTGAGCCATAGAAATGCTTCCAACATCAACAACCTTTGAACATTCTCTAAGCCTGGATGCTTGCCATGCCTCAAATTCTTTCTTAAATTTTTGCAATTCTTCCTCCTGTGGATGTTCACGAGGCCTTGGCTTTCCAAACTCCTGGCCGGTGCTCCATCTCTCTGCATCTCTGTCTCGACTACAATAGACTGAGTCAACATCCATTTTCTTCGAGTAATTTGAGTTAGAAGACAAATAGACATCTGAACCCTTTGCATTTTTTTCCCTTTGCTGACGATCATTCTTTTTCTCAACTGATGGAACTACTATAGGTTTTGAATCTAATGGCAATGCATCCATTCCCATAAGGCGGGCAACAATACTAGGTGTGTTTTGTCTGGTGTTAGATTGTTTGGACACCTCCTCATTAATCAGTTTCTTCATTGAAGCCTCAGTTTGACAATAGTTCTTTGCTGCCCAGTCTTCTTCAACTTGATAAGAGCACTGAAATTCACATAAAATGCATTTAGCGGGGAGAGAGAGAAAGAGATGCCTAAGAAATATTTAGATGATAATGTTATTTCAGTTTGAGTTAATACTCATTGTAGCATTAGTCTGACCCCAACTATATAGGAAATTAATGAAGGATGATCAAAGATTTTAACCAAAAACAAATGTTCAAAACATCGAAAACTTAGAATACTGGGAAAAGGAAAACCAAAATCAAACTGAAAAATACATATAACCGCACACTTGGACAAGACTCGGCACCGCTTAATGGTGAAGTTCTTCACAATCACTCTCAAGACAACCCAGTTAGACACTATCATCAGACCAGAGTCATGCAACACAAAGAACATAGTAATTTGGTATCAGATGTTTAAAAAAAATATTACGTGTCTTACATCTACGATGAGGAGTTTGATGGAAAAATTACCGGCAGATCATCTACAGCGCAGTGGTTCTGAGAATTTTCTAATTGCAGCTCCAAGCTATTTCGCGGTGCTTCTAGACCTGCAAAGTGGCAAAATGAACTGCATTGTAGAAACTAAATCTAGAAAGAAATGGAATGTTATCATGCCATTCCCATTTTAGGAGGAATTAACATTCGTGGTACATACCCTCTTACCACTTAAGAAGATGATAATATACAAAAATACCCTAGCAATGCTTAAAAATTAGTATACTAGCTCAACCATGAACAAAAACATTTTTGCTGACAAGAATCTCGTGAGTTTCTTCTTGCATTACTTCCTAGAAACGTTATTACTGATATAGTTTGTAAAATTGGAATGGAAATATAACTAACAGATGCAAGTGTATCTTCAATCACGAGAAGGATCACCAAAAGATATATAAATTCTGAATCCAAAGCAATTTACTAAAGAACTTTTCCAATGAATTAAAAAAAAAAAAAAGAACAATATTTACCACCAACGTGTCTCTTGTGTGTGAGTATTTTTCTGGCCATGTTGCTATGGTTGAACTCAAAAAAGTGAAATAAACCTCCCATGGAGCCAGTGGATCTACCAAATCATTTGCATTTACTTCTTATCACTCCCTAGTCCCTACATTGAAGAAAATCACGCACTTGGATAATTTCCAGTAAAGCCAACAAGGAACTTATTGCCAAGAAATCAATGAAGACATTGATTATACTACCTCAACAAATATGGCTGAACAAAAAGCTCATCACATATAAGAAGAATGGACTCTAATCCATAGTATTAGTGCATTACCCTTTTTGTTTTAATGGGGTATGCTGAGATTTCACTGTATTTAGCCCAGTTTAATCAATTTCTCATAAATCATAAGAGCTAATAGCCATTCAGTAATGGAAAGAAGGAAAGAGGAAGATGTACACAACTCATGACAGCTGAGCATAAAGACAAACATGGAAAAGACAGACAACTAACACCCTTCTTTTACTAAAGCTTAAGCTAGCACAATTCATTAGGATGAACAAGGCAACAGTTCTGCCTAAATTTAGGAGAGCTTTTTATTTTTGTTTTTTCAAGTTTGAACAAAGCTCTGCCAAAAGATTAGATAACATCATCGAGTCAAGACCACAAAACCCAGTATTTTCCCATTGTTTAAGACCCCATAAAGCTAAAAAATGGAACCAGCTTCTCGATTCATTCCCCATGAAACCGGAAGCAATTCAAAGCTTCCAATTTTCAGAAAGAAGCATCTGAAACGAAGCAAACTGAACTGAACTAAAAAAAAAACGTACCCTTTGTTTTTCAGAGAGAAGGGATTAATATGAGAGAGCGAGCAGAAGCCATTGTTGAATGCTAAGGAAGAAGTGGAGTAAAATGAAGAGGCATATCATGGAAATGGTGTCGGGTGGATGATGGATATGGAAATGAGGAAGGAAGCTACACAGAGAGACAAAGGGAACTGAATAAGAGCTGGAAATGAAAGCTAAGGTTTGAATGATAATTGATGCATGGCAGAGGCAGAAACAGAGGCGAAGACTTAATAATCAAAATTGATAATGATGATGGTACAGGAAAAGTTTTGTGGCAACTGTTTTTTTTTTTTTATCATTTTATTAATAAAAAGTATTATTCCTTAATGATAAATAAATAAAGGGGAGAGGCATTTAAATGCATTATTCATTAATGATAATAATCACTCATTTTTCTTTTCTTTTCTTTCTATGCCTGTGGGCTATGCCTAAGGGTGGAGGATAGAAAAGAAAGACCCAAAGTACTCCAATTATTAATACCCATTGCTGTCATTGCAGAGTAGCTTTATTTACAGAGACATTCAGACATGTTTGCTTGGTTGCTTCTAACTAAATTCTGATTCTATAACATCACAAGTTCCAACTCTCAAGTTTTCATCTTTTAAGGAATACTTATAATTCCCTGTAATAAATAAAAAGAGATGAGATCTAATCTGGTATATATTTAATGATTGACACAAATATCAATAGTTGTGAACTAAATGGCGAATCTCATCTCCCTAACAGCTCATAAACATTACACAATGCTTGCTGACCTCACCAAATTACTACATACAACCTGCTCACCCAACTAAACCTTTCAGTATTTCCTTTAAATTTTATTTTGGATATATGATCAACTTTCTAATTTTGTAGACAGTTGAAGGGTAATGTTCACATCATACACCATACAAATCTATCTTTTTCCCTCTTAATTTTTTATGATACAATAAAAGAATTTGTAAGAATAAATTGCTTCTTTTATTAAAAAATTAGTTGAAAGCTTCCCACTCTTGACCCATTATCCTAACTAGAAATTGAAAGGTAGAAGAAGAGTTGGTTTGAGTATATTATAGTACTCACATCACATGAATATGTAAAGAGATGATAGCAATGCATTTCGGCTACCCTTTTATTCCTCATGACCATTCATCTTGGTTAATTACATAAATAAAGAAAGTTGTCAGTCACCACATTCCGTTTCATAATGGATCAACCTTCTTTAAAATTAAAAAAAAAAAAAAGAGGAAGCAAGGAATGTGTGAAAAAGGCAGAAGCCTTACAACTCAAAGGAGATGATGACATAGAGTTGTGTTGTCTACTTATCTAATCATTCCATGCATCAGTTTGAAACCAAAAGCTTAATTAGGTCTGGTTGGGCCAAGACACGTTTTTTCGTTTATTATTATTTTCATCTCTTGGGGGGTGGGATTGGGAAATGGGAATGTACTAGTACTCATTTTACTTCAGCTGCTGTGGGCCACTGCATCTTTAATCATCCAAAATTTTATGTTTTAAGTATGCTTCGTTTAATAAACATATATAATTTCTCTCCATTCAGTGACACATTTTTCTATTTTGATGCTTAATTTTTTTATTTAATTTTTTTAATTTGATATCTAAATTTTTTATAAATGTGATACAAATTACCCTGAGAACACTTAGACCAAAAAAAATTTAAATATCAAATTAAGAAAAATTATCCGTACCAAATATTAAATTAAGCGTTTGGGCCATAGTTTACAAAGGTGAAGGTTAGGAGGAGTTCCATCCGCAGTGCAGGCCACCTGACTAGGGCTGGTATGGGCATTCAAGACCCAACAATCAGAATCTACGAGGCTACAATGGACTTTAGCTGTTGATAAAATCAAGAGCCCGTCCCATTGACAAATTTGGAAAGGAGTTTTTAGGTAAAATAATTAAGAGGAGAATAAACGTTATGATCGGTTACCATAATACTTTCCTAATTTATGCATATAAATAATTAAAGAGTAATTTTGTGTTAAGAAATTATATTTATTTGCTCCACTTAACTAAAATGACATGCGTTCTTCTCTTTTGGATATTGCAAAATTATTTATTTAAACAGCAGACGTAGTTTTGGTTTGAGTATGGGCTGTCTGATTTTAACAACCCCATAGTGATTGCACCACGTGTAGTAGGAAGTCAAAGACAAGACGACGATCCCCACACCTGGCTAATCAACCTCCTCCACCTGGCTAACGTTAATAATAAAAAAGAAACAAAACTCGTCTTGATTTGTCCGCTTTGAAGAAACTGTAATCAACCGTCCCTCCCCACACCTGACCTCATCAATCACCTTTCTAGGAAGCTTTTAAAAGTCGGTTATCTCAAAGCAGAATTTGGAGTTCCATACACTTTACTTCTGCAATTGGCCTTGGGATTCAAACGCTGTTGTTGGATTTGGAAGGAGCAAGCAGGAGAATCCATGTTTGTTAATGTGAAGAAGCTGCTAGTGGAGAAGGCTTCTATTTCCAAGAAGGTAATAGCTTCACTCAATCTCTCCTCTCTTTCTTTCTTCACGCACCCAGATGGAAAGAAAGAAAATCACTAGGATTTCTTTGCTTCTCTTCTCTTCATCCTCGGCCTTTTTTTAATCCTACTTATCACTCAATAATTTATTTTTTCGACATTGTGCTGCCCTCTTCTTTTCTGATAGTATGTGTTTTCAGTTTTCTTTTTAGATTCCATAGTTTTCGATTCTCCATTTTTCTTTCTTTTTTTCTGAAATAAAAACTATAGTTTAAGCTACTGAAATTTCGATTCTGAGTGTTCTTTTTATAGTTTAAACTAATTGCAAATCAGCTATAGTTACAAGAACTAGATGCATTGCTGTTTTTATTATATTTTTAGTCATAGTAGAAATTTGAGAAAGTTAAAACTTCGGGTCCCCCCTTTTTTTAATCCATCCTCCCCAATCCCATGTTAAGAGCTTTGATGAAGATTCCTTGCTAAATGTTAGATCCCCATGTCAAATCCACATTTAACGACCATTACAAAAATTGTTCGTAATAATATAAGTATACAACAAAAGAAAGCTTGTCCTTAAACGTTTGGTGCCATGTCTTTAGCTGCTGGGGCTTTGGATGTAGGCTTCTCTCGTTTCTATCCGAATGGATACTTAGAGTAACCTAGTAATTAACAAAACTTAGGATACTTATCTTTGATTTGGTGGGTGATAGTTAAAGAAATAAGCAGTCAAACCTGTCCATGTGATGGGCGGTGCTGTCGTTATTGCAAGTAAGATCTGATGGGGCCCCATCCCATTCATTTTAATCTCAATTTACTTTGTTTTGTCTGCTAGGGACCCACTCAAAAGCAACTTTATTTATTTATTTACAATAAAATTGGATGAGATTAGTGGCTGATAAAGCTTGGGTCAAGATGACTGTCTTATAACTTCATGTCGTTGCAGAACTACTGAATTATCTGTTCCTTTAACAGTTAGCAAGTGTGACTAGCTTATGACTCTATGACTGTTTCTATTGCAGCCTGGAGTGAATTCTGATGGTTTGAAAGCTAGTGATGTGGACCCACATTTGGTATTTCATTACGGGATCCCATTGGGTTGTTGCATGTTTGCTTATGATTCCATTCAAAAGATACTTGCAATATCTACTACGTAAGCCTCTTTTCCCTCTCTTGAATGGCACCAAAGAATTGCTTGCTTCATAAGTAATACACATTTTCATGAAGTCACTTTTCACTTCATCAAAAGGGTAATGCTTGAATATCCTTTCTCATTGAGCAATGGTGATGTATCTGAAATCTGATTGTATGGAAATAGCGATATCCTACAAGTTTATTTTATTTTAAACAAATTTTCATTTTTCAGGGATGGCAGAATTAAACTCTTTGGGAAAGATAACTCTCAAGCTCTACTTGAATCTGATGACACAGTTCCAAGCAAGTTTTTGGAGGTCTTTTGTGACATTCAATTGTGGTTCTTCTGATACACATCTAATTATCCTTAATAATGCTATATCAGTATTTCGTTTTGCCTTGTAAAACCTATTTTCATTTTAAATCAAGTTATCCAGAGTTACTAATATGAATCATACTTTGTCTTCAGTTCGTCCAGAATCAAGGCATCCTTCTAAATGTAAATCTCAAGAACAATATCGAGGCAAGTTACTTGCTGAGTCTAGTCAGCTTAGTTATGACAGTAGTCTACAGTTACTGTCATCAGAATCAGTATTGACTACGTTTGCTTGCTCTATATTTTTCCTATAAATATGTTTTCTTCCCCCTATGGGGATTCATTTTTCTTTGGAAACTGTAATGTAGGTTTGGGACTTGGAAAGGAGGCTCTTGTCTCATGTACATGTCTTTAAAGAAGAAATTACTTCTTTCACAGTTATGCAAGCTGGTCCCTACATGTAAGTCTATCTTAGGCTCTTAGCTCTACTGAAGGTTTTTTCAACTTTAAGATATGCAAATGCAGCGTTTGAATATATCTGAATTTGCAGGTATGTTGGAGATTCTGAAGGCAACATCAAGGTTTTTAAGATTGAACAAGAAGTCTGCCATGTTATGCAAATGAAATACACTATACCTTTCTCAGCTTCTCATGGTAAAGAGTACTACATATCTGCTTAAGATTTGAAGTGTGTTGTTAAGCATAATGGTGCGGCATAATCTTTTAACAAATAAACTTGACTAGGTTCAAGTGTTACCTTTGAGATGTTCTTGTTTACTCTCTGCAATGCTTGGGTGACAGTGACATCATTATGATGTCCCTGATAACAAAACACTCTGAAAGGAATAAAGCATGCTACTTGATGCACGTGGAATTTACTAATGGGTCCTTTCCTAGCTACCTACTAAGCCAAACTTTGAAGTTAACTATTTATTTGTAAAAGAAAGCTCTGTATCCTGAATATCGACCCTCTCTAATTACAGGACATACTTTTTGATGTCTTAGTTCTGTTGCTATTGAACGTTGTTTGCAGCTATTCTGAGAATTCTGAAAGTTTACTTTGTGGTATCGCGTCTTACATTAGTGGTTTAATTTAACTTGATTAACCATCTTGTTTAGGAAATCCAACGGAAGTTTTAGCTGATAGGGCTGTTATCTCCATACTTCCTCAGCCAACAGCTGAAAGTAGAAGGTACTTTTACTTTCTGATTCTGTTAATTTTCGTTTATAACTTAAGTTCTTGTGAGATGCCAATTTTCAAGTACCGTTGACTCCTATAGTGAGGATTTCCCGCCTCTAAACGCATTTGTGTTTCTATACTTCATTTCTTTACCTTTTGTTCAAACTTTAATGTGTTATGTTAGCAGTCAGTATTTTCTCATGCGTGGCTCAATTCTATACAGAATTCTTATAATATTTAAAGACGGCTTTATGACTTTGTGGGAAATTAGAGAATGCAAATCTATTTTGGTTACTGGTGGAAGTATGTTCCAATCAGTACATAATGAAGCAAAACATGTGACTTCTGCATGCTGGGTGTGCCCTTTTGGTAGTAAAGTTGCTGTTGGTTACGATAATGGAGAAGTTCTCATATGGAGCGTTCCTACCTCAAAGCAATCAGAAATTGGTATTCAAAATACTCCCATTTGTAAACTCATTCTTGGATTTAAATCAGAAAAAACACCAATAGCAGCTTTAAAATGGGCTTATGCTGATGCAAAAGCCACTCGACTGTATGTCATGGGTGCCTCTAATGTAGCCTCCACAAGCCTGCTGCAGGTACTTAGATGTTTTGTTATCGTTATCTATGGATGGCAATACACCTTATTCTTTTAATATTTTGCTTGAACTTTTAGCCCAGTTAAGCTATCCAGTCATTTTAACTTGAAAAACCTTAATTCTATTATTGGATGTAATTTTTGACTAGTAAGGTTATGATGAGGCAGGTAATCTTATTGAATGAGCATACTGAAACTCGCACAACTAAACTTGGGCTTCATTTGTCTGAGCCTTGTTTGGACATGATGATCACTTTAAGTACTACTGAGCAAAGCAAAGTTAAACAAGATCTTCTCCTTCTGATTGGCAAATCAGGAAATATGTATATGTATGATGATTGCTCAATTGAGAAGTATCTTCTGCAATGCCAATCAAGGTCTCCACCCTCCCTCCCAAAGGAGGAAATGGTAAAGATGCCATTTGTAGATTCAAGCATCACCGTAGCAAAACTTATCACTGACAACCCTTATGCATTAAGTTCGGATGAGGTAAGTTAATTGGAATATTCGTTTTCCATTCTGCTGCCATTGTCATTTCTCTCTTTTAAAAGCAACTTGTCTAAATTTGGTTGCTGCTACATATGCATTTTCTCGGGTCTTGCAGGATTACATTCTAGTTGT
Source organism: Gossypium rotundifolium (assembly GCA_025506655.1). Lineage (NCBI taxonomy): Eukaryota > Viridiplantae > Streptophyta > Magnoliopsida > Malvales > Malvaceae > Gossypium > Gossypium rotundifolium. The sequence continues at coordinate 139,432,854 of CP106723.1, read as the reverse complement.
CAAGGATATTTCATCACTTGTTCCCTTGGAGACAAAGTCAAAAGATGGAGGTCATTCAAACTCGTACCAATTTAGTGGATTTGGGAAGATAAAAAATCTGTACATAACTGGACACAGTGATGGAGCCATCAACTTTTGGGATATATCATGCCACTTTCCTATACCAATTCTGTCATTAAAGCAACAGGTAATATTGATTTCTAGTATCCATGCTGCATTAGGCTTGCAAGCTAGAAATATTGATTTCTAGATTATTGCCAATTGCCAATTGGTTACGTGGTGCTTTTGCTTGTTTTTATTTTACCTTTTTTCTTAATGCAGAGTGAAGATGATTTTTCTTTAAGTGGTATACCAGTGACCGCACTATATTTTGATGGAAACTCTAGGATTATCATTTCTGGTGACCAGAGTGGAACGGTAAAATCAACTGGGGATAGTTTCGTTGAAGTAAATGATTTCTTCTGTTATATAACTATTTTTTTCTCCTATTATGAGTACTTCAGGTCCGCTTCTTTAAGTTTAAGCCAGAGCCATATACAGCAGAAAATAGTTTCATCTCTTTCCAAGGTATAGTTAAGTATACCTTTGGACTGAAAGGTTTTGAAGTTGGGTTTAGCTGTTGTTTTTGGATACATGGGTCATCTTCCTGCTTTTTTTCTTCATCTGTATGTGTAACAAACTAATCTTTTCCTTTTTTTTCTTTGATCTTGAAACATAAGTATGAATGAGAAGTAGTTTAGTCATTTATGAGAAATGTCGTTCAGATGTTCTATCAAGTTTTAGATCTCCATTAACTTATTTTCTGCAATCAATATTTCCTAAAAGTGAGCACCATGATATATCTCTTTTTTTCTCTCTGTTCAATCTTTTCTGGTTTAGGAAGCACAAAGAAAAGGAATAATCATATCCAGAGTGTAAAGGTCATTAAGATTAATGGTTCTGTACTCTCTTTAGCCATATGCCAGAACACAAGACATGTTGCCATTGGAAATGACCATGGAGATGTAAGCTTATTTTCTTTCGATTCTTAGTTGTTTTGAAACTTTTGGACGTTCAGCTGATATTGGATGAAATAACAGTGGCGTGTTAGTGTAATAATTTTAACTTTGAACTCTTATAAACAGGTTTCACTTGTTGACACTGAAGGTCTCAATATCATATTTCAAAGTCATATTGCAAGTGATATCAGTCCTGGCATCATCTCGATGCAGTTTAAAACCTGCAGTCTGCAAAATTTTGAGAAGAATGTTTTGGTGGTTGCAACAAAGGATTCATCAGTTTTGGCCTTCGATAGTGATTCTGGGAACATGCTGAGTGCTAGCATGGTTCAACCCAAGAAACCCTCAAGAGCACTATTTATGCATATACTGGGTATGTGCTACTTTCAGTTTGCTTCCTAAAATAAGTACTAGATAGCATAATCCATTTAGTTCTGTTTTTTTTTTTTTTTTGTCAAACGTCATAGAACTTGGTGAAAAAGTAATTCTTATTTACATTCTGCAGATTGGCAGGATATAGCAGTTAGAGGAGCAAATATATCTACTGGTAGTCCTATTGAGGAAGGCATACCAAAGCAATCTTTCATACTCGTATGCTCTGAGAAGGCTGCATATGTCTATTCCTTGACTCATACCATTCAGGTAATCAGCACATTATTTTTATACGTACTCGTCATTTTTGCCCAGCCTCACCCTGCCCTTCAAAACAAAATGGGGTATACTTAACACCTTTCTCTTTGACTCAGGGAGTCAAAAAAGTTCACTACAAGAAGAAGTTTCATTCCACTTCTTGCTGCTGGGCATCAACATTTTATACTGCTTCTGATGTTGGCCTTATGCTCCTTTTCACTAGTGGCAAAGTTGAAGTAAGGTGATGGTCATATATTAGTCTGAGTTTTTATGAATCAATTTATGCCAAATAAAATAAGGTATTTTTTGCAAATTTATTTCTGGACTTGGTCTCATGCATGTCAACATTGTGCTGTGTAATATAAGGTCCTTGCCAGAATTGTCCTTGTTCAAGGAAACTTCAATCAGAGGTTTCAGATATTCTGCACCAAAACCAAATTCATTATCTGATAGCTCAATGTGCTCTTCAAATTCTGGAGATTTTGTAATGGTACAACATAACTAATAATTTTACTACTTCATGTTCATATAATTTTAACTTTGAGGATATAGTTTTGTTTTACTCTTTTACTCCCTTTAACAGGTGAATGGTGATCAAGAATTCTTCATTCTCTCAGTTCTGCTCCAGAGGGAAACTTTTAGGTATATGTTCCTTTAAGTAGTCTATGCGATTATCTTATCTTTGTACCATTTTTTTCTGCTATGTACTGACAAAGGGCTATCCCTACATCCTACTTGGAAGGAGAACACTCTTATTCCATAGCTTTCATAGGAAATTTAAAGATGCAAATAGAGCCACTGCTATCGTATTATTTTCCATTAAAATAATCATCATTTTCTTCCTGTTATGCTTTCTATTCGTCTAAACGTTTATGAAACTAAAAATGGGGTTCAAAAATACTCTTAAGCTTCCCCTTTTTCTTGTCTTATGTATCTGCATTAGCATTATGACAAGGACATAATTCAGTATCAATTTGTTTCATAGGAATTTGGACTTTATCAGCCGTGTCTATAGGAAAGATCTAATGCTTACTCAGGAAGTGCCTGCCTCTGGAACCACAGTTCAGAAGGAAAAGAAAAAGGTAGTTTATAGATTGCACTGCTTGGTCTCTGCATTCTAGACAACCTTCTGAAACTGAAGATTGTCCCCAACTTGTTACTTATTTGACATGTCAGGGACTTTTTGGCTCTGTCCTCAAAGACATAACTGGCAGTAAAAAGCATGCACCTGAAATGGAAACAGAAGATACTAAAGAAAGTATTGAAGAGCTTTCTACCATCTTTTCGACTACTAATTTTCTATGCGAGGTTGAGAATAAAGATAACCAGGCTGTGGATGAGGATGAAATAGACTTAAACATAGGTAACCATGTTGCAGGAATCATGATATATTGCATACTGTATGAGTTGGCTATGCGTATGGTAATTCACAAGTTCTTGCATCAGCTTAATCAATTCTTTTTTCACTTTTTGGTTTCCCTTCTTTGAAGATGATATTGACCTTGATGATCCTGGAGAGAAACCCAAAGAACAGAATATCCTAGCAACTCTTAATAAGCATAAACTTAAATTTCAGGCTTTCACAGCAGGTCAGTGTCATTTTATGTTCGTGAATCAACAAACCCCCATCAGTATATTCGCTTGACGATAAATTATTTCGTATTTTTCAGGTAAGCTGAAGCAGATGAAGGTTAAAAATGAGAAACCCATCACCAAAGAAGAGCAGCAGCAAGATGAGAAGTCCAGTGCTGTTGATCAAATCAAGAAAAAATATGGGTTTTCTTTGCAAGGTGTAAGTATTTGCTAAATGCAAACATCCTGAATGTGTTTGATTCGTTAGTTTCCACAACGTCTATAGGTTAGCTTGACTTTTGATGTGCTATCGTTGTAAAACATAGTCTTCAAGTCACCTTGGATGTAGTACCTCTGTTAAAACAAGATAACCATGATTGTTCTTTTATCCATGGGTGCAGGAATCAAGTGCAGCTAAAATGGCAGAAAGCAAGCTGCAGGAAAATTTGAGAAAGTTGCAGGTACTATTTTTGTGTAATGATGAATTTTTTGAGGAGCATAATTGATTGATATTAGTGATTTATTCATGACATCAAATGGATGAAAACTGTAATGAAATGTTGTAACATGGGTTGGGCAGGGAATCAGCTTGAAGACTACAGAGATGCAAGATAATGCTAAATCATTCTCTTCCATGGCAAGAGAACTGCTGCGCACTAAAGAACAAGAAGACAAATGATATCTCTCCTATATAGCATATAATATTGTTTTGGATTAAAATGGTTTGATTTTTTACATATATGTCCATGTTTGTATAGCAGTGAAAATCAAGAGTACTTGACTGAAGTGAAATATTCTCTTTTCTTTTCTTTTCTTTTCTTTTCTTTTATTGGGTATTCATTTTGTTCATAGGATACACTTTAAAACTTCAAAGGAATGTATTTGTGCACTTTTTCCTTTCCTTATTATTATTTTTTTAATTTTTCATGGCCATCATCTATCTTATAGGTACATTAAATTTCAACTAAATTTGAAATCGAGTTAAGTTAGACTTTTAAATGAGTGCCATAGCTTTCTTGAGTTGTTTTCTTCGTTCACAACATTTAAATCTATTATCTTATTTTAAGATAATCAAATTTATTACTATTCGACCCTTTAATACACTAAAAGAAAATCATTTTTAATTTATGTATCTTATAATTAACCTTATTAATAGTAGAAAAAATTTAGGAGGAAGTTTGGTTAGATTTGATAGTTTTTGTATTTATTCAACCAGATAATTAAGTTGAATTGTTTTTTTTTCAAGTTTTGGCTTTTTAATTTATTTTGACAAAATAAATTCTGCTTTCGTAATTATTTCTAAGAAAATAAGTTTTCATAAATATATTCTATATAAAAATTAATTTTCTATAAGAAAATTTAAATTATTTTAATTTAAATATAATTTTTCATCATAAAAAATTAAAATAAATTATTAAATAAATAATTAAAAACTCAACAATCGGGACAGGCCTGGCCTTGCCTAAGCCGAATCCGAATGGATGATGTGGGCTGAAGCCACTTAAAGAAAGAAACCCATGTTGGATGGATTAGGCCATACCAACAACCCATCAACTATACTTTCAAAAAAAGAACACCAGCCCATCAACTTTGAATCCCGCCATCTCTAAGGTGTGTGTCCTCCTCTCCGGCGCCCTTTTTTATTTTCTTTTTTCACGGTCAGACATCTTTTTTGGTTGACTTACCGGTGATTTTTATGGGGCATGAGAATGAAGACCTATTGATATTGATTTTTTGAATGAAAATGATTTCACAATTTTAGCTTGAAAAGAAAAAAAGCCAAATTTTTCACGTGAGTTGTTTTTAGTTTCATTAATTTCCATTGTCCATTGATTCCCATTTCCTGTATAAATGGATTTCCATCGCTTATTTCCATTTTCTAGACTGTTTCCTAATGCTATACCCATGGTTGTTCTTAGATGGAACTGATGTATGGTTTTATTATTTAGGTGTTCAAAATCTCCTTGGAACTAAAAATTTGGGGATTTAATGTTGGTTTGTAACAACTCATGAATATGAACGATCCATGAAAGCCAGAAAGTAAAAAAAGAAAAAAAAATCTTTCAAAATTAAGTTTATGTAGGGAGTTAAAGTAAGATTTCATCTACCTTGAGTTGCCTTTTGAAACAAAGCTGACAAAGTTTATTGTTAGTAAATCACATGCTTTTGTTAAGAGGAAGTATAAATGCTTAGTTCTGCAACTGAACAAATATTTGTAGTTAGACTTGGATAATGGGAGAAGGAGAAATCCTAGAAGAAAGATGATTCCAGGCAGCTCCTCTCATTTTATTCCTTGTCATCATCTTCCAATTTGCCACCAAATGGCTACATTTAAAGACGGTACCTAAGTCCCCTCGAAGATTTGTAGATTATGTTGTAGATTTTCAAATTGTTGATTAGATTTTCATTTTACATGGTTAGGGAGCATCCAAGCCTGACAATGAAATCCAACTTTGTGGAGAGATTAAGCAGCTTTTAAAAGTTGCTGCTTCCTTTTCGCAGTAAGTGATTTAACATTGAATTTTATTTATTCAGCTTAGCAGTCACAATTGCATGATGAACAAATCTATTCAAATTCATAGGCCGTCTACATTTGCACAATCAGCCAAACTTAAGAGGATGGCAGCTGAATGAACTTGCAAATTGTTTTGCATAGCCATTGGTAAATGACTTATTGATTTTCTCTTCGTATTAGCTAATATGAATTTGATTCTTTGAACAATCTTTTTGTGGTGTTTTGGGTTTCATCCAAATTTTGTGCCAATCAAAGGATAGATTGTTGATACAGAGATTTGATTAGGATTTAGGCTATGGAACAAAGCTTATGTTCTAGTTTTGTGGACTATCAGGTTGTTTTAGGTGTATTAGGGGAAACCTACTCTCTGTTTATTGGTAAGTTTTACAAGCAAGGACAAACTTAATCCTGAGTAATGAATGAGGTCGGTTTCATTTGCTGTACAGTGTGAATATATATATATTAAGGTCAGAGCGTAACTGTTTTCAATTACTTTAACTTTTATTAGATATTGTTTCTTGTTTGTTTATGGTTCATATATTTGTTATTTTCTCTTTCAAGAAAGAGAGCATCATTTCATAAACACCAAAACCTTGTTTGCTATACTCTAGTTATTTTGCCCCCCCCCCCCTTCAAGTTGTTTCTATATCACCTGTACTGACAGAAGAAACACTTGGATGTCCAGATCAGGCAGAACGCAGCCAAGAGTTGAAGCTGTCCTATATTTGTATCTGAAAGTTTTGTTCATCTTGAACGTGGTTCTGTATTTAATGGAACTGTCTAGAAATTGTGTATGCTTGTTTGCTAAATTAGTGTCCTAAGAGTTTTGTTGTCTGCTTATGTAGGTCATAACTAATGTAGTGCGAATCTTCTGGTTTTGGAGGTCTACTGTTGCTTCCATATCTCAACAACTTGTGCAACCAATTGGTAATGAACTACAATGATTGTGGCAAATTCTTGTGTTATATTTTACCTCTTTTTCCTCTCACTGGTTAATAAAAATTTGTCTAAGCATGCATGGGTCATTCCATCATATACCTATCAAGTTTGGTAGGGCTGTAGACATGCTTCTTAGTGACATACTCCAGAAATTAAATTTTTTCCTTGAGGTCTGAAATGATCAAATTAAATAAGAACATCAAGAGTTGACAAGAAGCAAATGGATTGGAGGATAACACAAAATTTGAGAAAACCAGTTGTGTATTAACTGAGTATGACAAACAACCTTTTTGCAGGTAAGGTCTATCCTGGAAGACACGGGATTCTTTAAACAACAATTTCCTGGTAAAAAATATCTTGAACTCTAATAATAATTTTAATTTCGATCTCATGTGATAGAATCAGGAATTAAATTCTCCTCCGGGTTTTGTTTTTCTTATTTCGGTTGTTTATAATGGGGCCTATCTCCAGGGTCAAATTTGCCCATTCCTTGTATGGGATAAATGGATACAATAATGGAAGGATAGATTTTGATGAGTTTTGATTGGTTTTCTGATTAAACCTCCAAAATTGCAGTTGGAATCATATCCTGGTTGATATTGTGTACCAAGGTTAGCAAGTTTGTTTGTCGACTGGTCTAGAAGAACCAAGGACTTATCTAGCAAAATAGTTTTGTATGCACTGCCTCTTCACTTCAGGAACTTTGGAATATCATGTATTGTAGAATTCATTCATTTTATTTGTCAAGAGACAAAAGTGATAAAATTTGATGTGGTTTTTTTTTTTTTTTACTTTGCTTGATTATTCTTTTTCCTTTGGATGCCAATTTGGCAGTTATTTTAGTAGATTAACCTGCCCATCCTCCTTGGAGAACCGTGAGAATGATGGTGGGTGAATGCAATTGTTCTCTCTACTTAGTGGAGCATATCCATCAAACAATCATGGATTGTTTTTCCAACATTGTGCTTAAGTGATTGGAGGATGCTGTTGTGATATTAAGTAATCATCTATTTGTACTTGTAGTGATGAAGAACAAGGCAAAATACCCAAGGGGGCATGCAATTCCAAAATATGGACACATGGTAGGGAAGCTAAGAATTTTTCTTGTGTAGGATATGGTATTTACAATAGCATACTTTTTATTTACTTGATAGAGAGGATGCATTTGTTAAGACAAAATTGACTGTATGACTGACACAAGTGTTTATTGTTAGTTTGAGCCTTTAAGGATTATTATTATTATTATTTTCTTTTCGTCTAAAGGAAAAAGAATGAAAAAGAAAAGAAGGAAGGTTGTTAAAGGTTACTTAAAAGCGGGGCCCAATTCTAATTACCACTGCCACTTCTCAGACATGCGGCCAAGGTAAATTAAATACCTTCGTTGATTTAAAGTGGCGAAAGCAGAGATTGGTTGTTCATTGCCGCCCCCTCGTCCTAGCCTTCTCCATTTCTCCAACACAAGAAAGAGTTGGGTCATCTCATCTCTTACGTAAATTTTGGCTTTTATTGGCCCGGGGGGTGTGTTGTTAATGGCGTTATGGTAATTTTACACAACATATAGCATCATCAAAACTCTAAAGGATATGCACCATGTATTTACTATTCAGATGCTTTTACATTATTATTATTATTAATTATACAGTCCAACAAATAATAATAAAATAGAACGTAAAACCATGGTCCAAGACTGACTGGGAGACTGTCATGCAAACTTGTCCATCTTGACCGTAGATCTTCGGTTCTGTCTGCCTGCCTGCCTGTCCTTCTATTTCTTCTGCTTCATCCCACATTTGATTCATGTTCTCTTCTTCTTCTTCTTCATGGACTTGTCACAGGGCCCTTGCCTAACAACTCTCGTAGTCTTTGAAAATACCATCAACAAAGGTAATTAATCCCATACCCTCATCAAACCAAACCAATGCTGCTTTATGATTAAATAATTGGTTTTTTTGTTAGATTTTCTTTTCTGTGCTTGGTTAAAGCCTCTCTTGGATTCTTTTGGTGTTGTTTGCAGAGTTGATCAGAAGCTTGCATGTGTACCGATTGGAGAATGGAGAGGAAAATGAGGTTGAGAGAGAGTTTGTGTTCAGAAAAGATGGCCCCTACGTGGAAACTGCAGCAGCACCTCTTCTTCTATTGCAGGGGGTACCAGCCCACGAGCTTTTCGAAGGCAGAGTTATCGGTTTGTGGCTCTGCTCTTTTGCTTTTCATGCCCACCGTCTTCCTCGTTTCTTCTTCATTCCTTCTTTACTCTCCATTTCCAGGTACGCCGTTTCCACATTTTCTCTTTTCAGCTACTCATTTGCTAGACTGATTGGTTCTATGAATTGGGATCAATTTTATTTCTATGCCTGGATGATTGATTCGTCTATCACACGTGCACGCAAAGTCCGGTTTTTTATTTGAGCATTTCAGTGCAAGACAAAGCTGTTTAATTATTTGGAATTTTAGAAGAGAAATGTTGATTAAACATCAGAATAAATAATCAGAAGAACCAGATTTTGTGCTTAGATGCACATTTTATGCATCCACATTGCATTTATTGTCACATCATTGTTGAGCCATCTCATCAACTATCATGTTTCACTTTGATTGAGAAAATGTCACTTGAAACCATTGTTCTGCAATAGTTGAGGCATCTTAGCAGAGGATTTGCCAATTAGAAGTGTCTTTAATGGATTGCAATGTTGTATTTGGTTATTCTCCGTTTCCTTGTTCTGCTAGGGGCATTGTTTTGTCATATTGATGTCTAACCATATTAAGAATTAGATAGAGAGATTCTTTTTCTTCCTTTGCTTACAAACTTTTAATGGAGCCATTTTGTTCTGAGTGTCATTTATGTGAATTTATCAAGAGACTTCTGCCTACCAAAACCAGGTAGGCAAAATCAAGGTAAACCCTTCATTACCAATAGCATATTGTCCATATGTCATACTTTGATTTTTCTGTCCCTCTGGGGACATTCGATAAAATTGGATCGATGCTTTGATTTTTCTTAATTGGACTTTTTCTCACCTGGGTTTTCACTGTTAAAGACAATTAATGTGAGAACAAGGTCCAGTCTACACTCCCAATCTGACCCATGCTTGACTAGGAAGTGCAAATGTCTTTAACTTTTTCCATTTTTTTTCCACGTCTTTTCGAGCAAGTTTTGACATTCCTTGATTGACTTCTATTTTGCTTTAATGATGCTTTAATGACTTTAGTCATCATGCAGAAACCCGAAGCTGAAGTCTATCCCGACACTTGCAAATGATCTTCAATTGATTTTCCAGAGGGGATGTGACACCGAAGATAGAGGACCATCTAGGGAGTTATCTAAGGAAACTTGTACCAGGGATGGAGATAATCATTACCACTTGAAAAGAAGTCTTCTTGTACTTGATCAGGATCTTAATTGCCTCCCTAATTCAGGCGCTACTTCTGAGTTATTGAAATCTCGACAAACCGAACAAAATGCAACAGGTTCTTTTAGAGCTTCCTTTTTTTGGTAAATGCACATGAATAAGTATATTCTGTGAACAAGGATTTAGTTTGTGTTTGTAATCTTCATAATTGCATATACCAATTTTCTCTGGACTCTGAATTGGATTAATGTTGACCTACAAACACGCAGTTTATTGTTATATGTACGAACATGTGTGGAAAAAAGGTTTTTAATTTATATGTCCCTAAAAAATGTGTATTCCATATGCCTTTATTTCCCCATGACTTGTCATTCTCAGATTCATTAGTTGAAGACTAGCAGCTATTCACATTGATGAATAATGACTGATATATTTGTTCTGCATTTTACTAGCAGATTAGCTCTTTTTGTGTGCATTCCTTCTAAGATCTGAATTTGTCTGCTATTTATGAAGCATAATGTCTTCAAAATTGAGGGAAAACTGCAGGTCTTGCAGTGAAAAAGAAAAAAAGAGCTGACTCTAAGGATGTAGCCAGAATTGCTCTTGAAGATCTTGCAAAATACTTCGATCTTCCTATAGTGGAAGCTTCTAGAAATTTGAACGTTGGTCTCACTGTCCTGAAAAGGAAATGCAGAGAATTTGGTATTCCTCGCTGGCCTCACAGGAAGATCAAGTCCCTTGATGGTCTAATTCGTGATCTCCAGGTCCTTTCTCTTTCCCTTTTGCTGTCATTTTGCCTCAAAATATATATATATCTCCAGGTCCTCACAGGGGGTTTGAATTCAGCTCTCATTTTATTTGGCTGCTATTTTCTTTGAAAGAAAACGACTGAAGACACAAATTATGCAGGAAGAGGCAGAGCAGCGGCAGCAAGACGAGGCTGCAGCCTATGCTGTAGCAAAGAGGCGAATGATGTTGGAGATAGAGAAAGAAAGTATAGAGAAGGAACCTTTCATTGAATTAAATAGCGAGACGAAGCGGTTTAGGCAGGACATTTTCAAGCGAAGACATAAAGCTAGAGCTCTTAAAAATTAGCTCCTATCAGTTTTCAGTGATCAACTTTCTGAACTAGATGATTGATATATTTCTTACTTCACCAAGTCCTACTTACGGACTATAGTGAGATAAACACTTCCTTATGTGAACTTTTTGCCTGGCCAATATAGTCACTAGTCACTATGCTCTAGGACTATGAGCAAATGCATTGTAAAGTTCTCGTTACAGGCTTCATATATGTATGGGTCCTTTAAGTGGTGCTTATTTAAAACTTGTAAATGATCTTTTTTACTATCATTTTAAACAGTTTTCACATTTAATATATTACTAGGCATTGATTAACATTTTCAGTTACGTATCGAATATTGAGTCTTAGGTAGTGTTCACTATACCTTCATGATGCTTAATTGTTCCTTGAGAAATCATCCTTGGAGGTAAAAATACCATGGAAACCCCTATACTAAAAGTCAAATTACTTTTCCCCCTATACTAAAAAATTGGCAATTTAGGCTTGTATGTTAGATCAAAGAACAAATTAGTACTTTCTAATAAAATTTTCAATTAAAAATTAGTGTAATTAATGGAACAAAAAAAAAAACACGTGGTGAGCCACATATACCTCAAGTTGGCATATAAGAATCAATTTTTAACAGTAGAATTTGATGAAATTTTTAACAGAAAGATTAATTTTCTTTTTGATCTAACATATAAACACTAATTTACACATTATTTAAATAAAAAGGATATAATGTAATCCATTTTAGTATGCAATTTTCAGTGTACTTTTACCCATACTGGGACAATGTAGCTTGAAAGAATAGTTAGCTTAGATGTTATTATACATATAAAGTACACACGTATAGACATGAAGCGTCTGCTAGAACCGAGGTTGAAACTTCATCGCTTTTTGTTCCCTCAGTGGATTTCAGTTTCATAGGTCCCATTTTCATCTTTTTTATTTTTTGAAGTCCCTCTCTCTGATAGACTTTTATGTTTTTCACTTTTGGAAACCATCACATGGGCAGCGTAGGAATTTAATAATAATAAAGAAGGGTCATCCAATGAGACAATGGTCATCAGAACCGAGTATGAGTAGGGATGTTTATTATGTTATTAAATATAAGAGAGGAGTGATGGGTTTCATTTTTTTATAAGTGCTGCTCTATGCGTTTCCACTTATTTTTACCACACATTATCCTACTACGTGCACTCGTTAATTCCATTCCCATTCTGAATTCAAGCAACCAATTATTCATGTTCATATAACCACTACCTTCTGCATTAACCATAAATACACAAAAAGTAACTTATTCAAGAATAATGAGATGATGATGTTATTCATTATCATCATCTTTTCATTCAGAAAGTTGATGTTACTTAAGTTCCCATCTCCACCTATATATTACAATCAAAGTAATAACAGCAGTCCAGAGGGTGCTGCCATTGCAATATTCCAGTCAACTTTAAGTAAATTGCATGGTTACTCAAAAGTTTTTTATTTAAATCACTAAACTATTTAAAAATAGTTATTTAAGACACTAAATTATTATTATTTTTAAAGTTCAACTAACATGTTCTAAGTGATGATTCGGTAATTAATATAATGAATCAGTGCACATGAACAAGTAGGATAACATATAGTAGAAGACAATACAACAGCAGTATAAATAGCTCAATGAATTAACCAAAAACTTTCAAATGACTCAATAATTATTTTATAATTTTTTAAATTAAATGACTAAACTGTAAATTTATTAATAGTTTGATGAACTTTATTACCCATATTAATTAATTAATCTATTGCTACGTCATGGTTAGTTATCACGCGCCTATCTTCAGCTTCCATGGTTGGTGAAGCTATAGTGTTTTAGTAAACGACAATAGCAGAACTGTAGCAATACGTAAGTCACGTTTTTTTCCTATGCATTATTTCTATATTCAAACAAGCAAGAAAATTTGATTCTTTTTTTGCCGAGGAAACTGGAAAGTTGATTCCTTGCAACAGCCAGGAAAGCAAGGGGGCCATTCTAAAAGCATAGAACAAAACACACACACACACATACACAAAAGAAAAAAAGCTTGAAAACCCCACCTTTTTCCACTATCTTTGATTTATTATATAAATATTCAAATGCGCTTTTATCTACAACTTTAACAGTTCTAAATTGTATTGCAAAGGAAGCTGTTTTTGTTCCCCATACAAGGCTTTTGATAAGAGAGATTTAGCAGAATTTGTTGTATATATCAATATGGGTAATTGCTGGGGGTCTGGTTCTTCCGATCGAGATGCTATTAGTCATGTATACAGCTCCACCAATCTTCCTACTACCCCAGGTTAATTAGTTGTTCTTACCTTTGTGTGGTGTTGTGTTTATGCTAGTTTTCTTTTAGTCAACGGGCTTGTTTCTCTGCAACAGGTACATCAAATAACTGCAGCAACAACATGGAATCTTCAGCAACCAGTAGTATTAGCAACAGCAGGAGTCAATTCTCGGCATCAGTAAGTGAAATAGTGGAGGAGGAAGTACCAGATGGGCAAATCCTGGAAACATCAAACTTGAAAGTCTTCACTTTTGCAGAGCTAAAGGCTGCAACTAAGAGCTTCAATACACTGTTGGGCGAAGGGGGATTTGGTAAAGTTTACAAAGGTTGGTTGGATGAGAGGACTTTAACACCTTCCAAGGTTGGATTTGGAATGATTGTTGCCATTAAGAAATTGAAGCAAGAAAGTGTTCAAGGCTTTGAAGAGTGGCAGGTAAATGCATAAATTTCTCATGTTAGTGTTTATCTTCAATTTCATCTTTATCTTGTCCTTCAAGAAACGAATACCGGAATAACAAAAGGCCTTAATAATTTACCGGTCGGCCGGCCGGTAGATTCATGGGAAAAAAAGAAGAAAAATCAAGATGCTTTTAGCTTTGTCAAATTAAACCTTTATTAACCCCACCAAAGAAATTTTCTAACTACATGATGGCAATGCGGGTTCCACCTCTCATGTCTGACCTATTTTCTCATAGAACCATTGACTATGATCTGCAGCTTTAATGACTTATTATGTTTCTGTATGATGACCATCACTTTCTTCTAGCTGTATTTTTTGGCAATTCCTTGAATTTAACAGCTTTGAATAGTCATATGCATTCAAGACTCCGTCTATCAGTGCCAGCAATTAGTATGGCCTTTTGTTTTTTCCGCATTTAATTCGTCATTTTTTTGCAGTCAGAGGTGAACTTTCTAGGAAGGTTATCTCACCCAAATTTGGTGAAGCTGTTGGGATATTGTTGGGAAGAAAAGAGCTGCTCCTTGTGTATGAGTTCATGCAGAAAGGAAGCTTGGAAAATCATCTATTTAGAAGTAAGCTTAAGACTTTCGAATATAAACGAAAAAAAAAGTTCATCTCCATGGATAATTCATGTTTGATTTGCTTGATTATTTGTTTATGCAGGAAATCCATCAGTTGAACCTTTATCTTGGGAAACCAGGCTTAAAATCATCATCGGAGCTGCCCGAGGTCTATCGTTTCTACACTTTTCTGAGAAGGTCATTTTTAGAGATTTCAAGGCCTCTAATATATTGCTTGATGGGGTTAGTCCTTATTTGCCTCATTATGCTCCACTAGATTTCATTGGATATATAGCATTTGAAGTAGACTGATAGAGCTAAAATTCGGTGACCATTCAATAGAACAAATGAATAATTGCCTGTCTTGCTACATTTATAATAAAGGAATCCACAATGTTACTTTTCAATCATAAAGTAATAATCCCATTCCGAGAGCAACACATAATGGTTTTGATTCTACAGCACTACAATGCAAAAATATCAGATTTTGGCTTGGCTAAACTGGGGCCTTCTGGTGGAGACTCGCATGTAACTACCAGGGTTATGGGAACATATGGTTATGCTGCACCTGAATACATTGCAACAGGTAATATGATGATATGCCATTCCATTCTTGATATATTGTTCGACAACTGCTAAACATGAGGCTACTCATTCAAATAGCATTTCACATGTGTGCAACAATACTTACTTTTGCAGTTGCTAATGTTAACGTTCCGATTATATGCCAACAGGACATTTATATGTGAAGAGCGATGTGTATGGATTCGGTGTGTTGTTGCTTGAGATAATGACAGGCTTGAGAGCATTGGATACAAAACGACCAGATGGACAGCAAAATTTGGTGGATTGGCTTAAACCAACACTACCCCATAAAAGGAAGTTCAAAACCTTTATGGATGCTCGGATTGAGGGCCAGTATTCATCCAAGGCAGCAACACAAACAGCCGAGCTCGCTCTGAAATGTCTAGAGCATGATCCTAAAAATCGTCCGTCGATGAAACAAGTTGTGGAAGCATTAGAACGGATCGAATCACTAAACAAGGAAAAACCAAAGGAGTCCTCCAAATCTGGTTCCATTCATTCCTCAACTACACCTAGGCATAGACAACAATCTAGTAGTCAGCGTCCCCAGTTTCATTCAAGGCAACATGGCACTTGAGCAGCAGTTCCTCCAACAGTACTAAAACTTGGGCTCAGGATGCTGCATTGTATTATGGGTATTTGTGTTTTGCATAAATGTATTTTCCCCTGTTTTTTTTTTTTAATTAAAATGATGGGATTATCATGATTATTCTTTTAGAGATTTCTCCATGTATTATAATTTAACAAAATTTGTAACAGAAGTCTTCGTAGTTCATACATATGTTTTGTTTTGTTTTGTTTTGTTATGGTGACTACAATATATTTGTAAATGGGGAAGATTGTTGAATGTCTTAAATTTGCTGCAATTAATGTTATTGCTTCATCATCTATACTAAATGTTTTGATCTGGTTTGTTAATTTTAGGCTAAATCAAAGGTAAAAGAGATGTAGATGAGATCTTGATAAACAGTATTCATTATGTTTTTTTTTTCCAAACAAGCCTTTCATGATCATACTATTATATATATGTATATATATATATAAGAGAATTTGACAAGCTTCTTGAATCAAGTATAAATAGCTAGCAAACAATTATGTTGATGTTTATGTTTATCAGTTAACGTATGCCTAACATTCTTAATTTCTTTTTAATTATCAGCTTTCAAAGTAATGGTTTTTTATTTGTTGTAAAGAAGAAAAAGATAGTTTTTTTAACATGAACCGTATATTTAATTTGATAAAGAAGCCCACATCCATAAGTGCCCAATTACCGAACAACAATTTTGGAAAACAAAATTTGTATTTTTGTTCTTAGTTCCTTTCAATCAGTTCCTGCCACAGCTGTCGTGTCGCTGAAAATGAATGCAAGTTGGTTCTAATTACCAATAACCATCCATTCAAAATCCAAATTCGTCCACTTCAGTTCACAAATTTCAATCTTGATTTGTTTTTTTTTATTCAATTTAGTTCTACTTTGTATAGTCTATAGGCTTTTTCAGTTCAATTAATTGATGTATTTTCCAAGTTCGTCTCATGTCCTTTCTGCCACCATTTCTAATCTAATTTCTCTGCTCTCTTTTTTGGTATTTTCCTTTTTCTAATATAATTCTCTGATTCTTTATTTCTCATTGTTCTTTTCATTCATTCAAAGTCCTTTTTTTGTAATTATTTTTGGGTTCCTCAATGCTTAATTTTTGTTCAGACACCAAAAAAAATTGTTTGTTTCTTTTAAGGTTGATTTGGGTGGAGACATATTGGTCTCATTAGAGTCTAAATTAAAAAAAAAAATAAAAATTGGATACTGTTTTCAATAATCGAGATTTATTTATGTGCTATATAGGTGTTTGTAAGATTACTGAAACTGACCCTTTTTTTTGCTGAATTTCAACTGAAATTTTCTTATTTATAGGGTAAGAATAATATAATTTTCTCTATTGAAGCAGGTCAATAATGGTGTCATCTGTTCCAAATAAAGTGGGAAACTGTAGTAGCACTGGCAATGGTGTGCATAAGCTGTTTTTTGACGACATAACTAATTTTCTGAGGAGATGTTTATTTCGTGTCCTGTCTGTTGGTCCTATCCCCACTCACCTTGCTTTCATCATGGATGGAAATCGAAGGTATGCAAAGAAGCAGAATCTGAAAGAAGGAGAAGGCCACAAAGCGGGCTATCTGGCTTTAATGTCTCTGCTTCGTTACTGCTATGAATTAGGAATAAATTAAGTTACTATATACGCTTTCAGCATTGAGAATTTTAAGAGGCGACCCGATGAGGTTCAAAGCTTGATGGATCTGATGCTAGAGAAGATGGAGGCTTTGCTTATGGAAGAAAGCATTGTGAATCAGTATGGTATCAGGGTGTGTTTCATTGGTAATTTGAGACTCTTGAGTGAGCCTGTAAGGGCTGCAGCGGAAAAGGTAATGAAGGTCACATCTAACAACAGTAAGGCCATGCTTTTAGTCTGCGTGGCCTATACTGCATCCAATGAAATCGTGCATGCTGTGGAAGGATCCTGTAAAGAAAAAGGAAAGGAGTTTCGACTGTGCAATTTGAACAATGACGTGATGGATGATGTTAAAGAGGGTGAGAATATTAATGGTATGGTTGTGCATGATATTCAAGACTTTTACGAGGATACATCAGTCGAATCTCAAGGATTAAAGCAGGGTAAAGGTTGCAATGGGGAACCATATCATGCCTGTGAATCTTTTGAGTCTAACTGGGACCAAGTTCTAACTTCCAAGGCAAGTAAAAGTGGTGAATTTTCTGAAGGTTGTCGAAATTTGAGACAGGAGGATCCTGTGATAAAACTGGTAGATATTGACAAACACATGTATATGGCAGTTGCACCTGATCCCGACATGCTAATTTGAAGCTCTGGTGAGAGCCGCTTAAGCAATTTTCTACTGTGGCAAACTAGTAACTGCCAATTGTATTCTCCTGCAGCATTGTGGCCTGAGATAGGTTTGTCACAACTGGTGTGGGCGATATTAAAATTCCGACAATCCCATTCCTATCTGGAGAAAAAGAGGAAGCAATTATAGCACTTATCATGCTACGGCAAATTTGTATTTGCTAGTATAATTTATTGTCATATTGCCTTGCCCTTAACATTTGAGGCAGATGAAGAAACCGGATTCGCCAACCTTAATACACAAGGCAGTCCACTTTTAGTTGCAAAAAGATTTGGTTTAAGACTGCCCATTTTCTTATATTTGTTGACTTGAGAGTCTTGTAGAGTAATGTGATTCTCTTGGTTCACAAATTCCACATATGAATTGAAAATGAATGTGTTCTATCATGCTCCAACTTATCTTGCATTATTGGTCTATTGCTTGAAAAAGAGGGTTCAATGCCAGTGGTTCACATAAACTTGGACTTTTTTTCAGACGACAAAAATGTCATGATTAGTTAAAACTTTATGGTTAACACACAGACAGTAAAAGTCATTAATAGTCAACATAAGTTGTCATAATATGATTTCATAATTCCAATGAAGAATGGACTGTGATACAAGGCACGAGGTGAAATAACATTTATAAGTAACAAATGGGGGAAAAAATACTGTTTGTAGTTTAATGTTTTGATAATGGCAAAATAAAAATATAATCGAGGTATTGAAACTAAATGGACTACAAAAATATGTATGAAAGAATAACTAAGATTCAGCAAGATGGAAGTTTTTTATTTGTCATAGCATTTCAGAATACGCTATGTATATAATCAACGTCGTGGTTTATGCAAACGAGGACGGTTGCAGAAAATCCTGCCATTAGCCTTCACAGCTGCAGCAATACCAATGCTTATGGTAGCCCACAAAGCTGAGAAAAATAAGTGTCGAAGATCGTATCGAGCTGCAGATGGCGAAAACAAACATTATGTCAAATTATCTTTTGTGGTAATGAAGCTATACATCATCACTGGACTAAGAAGTCAACTAACCTTGACTCAGTGACAATATTGTGAAGAATAACCCTAGTGAGACCAAACAAAAAGCTGCTGGGAAGTGCTGCAGAAAGAAAAAAAATGTTGAACTTAAGGACTATTAGGACAGCTAAAAGTATTCAACACAGATAAGGAACACATACACTAAAGTCACAAACAAAAGCATAGTGTGTGCGTGTGTGTGTATCTCTTTATGCTATACTTACAGCTACAGCCTCAAGGCCTCCTTTTTGTGATGGAGGTGTCATATCCCGGCTGACAGAAACAATGTAATGTCCTTGCAGGAGATCGATCGCATCCTTCATGCACATCACCAATAGAGGAAGTCAGTTTCCATATTGAATACCATTGTAGAAAAGATGGTCATCCCTTTACAACTGGTGGTCACTTATGAATATAAAAGGATTTGCTAGCATTAGAATTAGGGTAAGAAAAACGACTAAAAGATCATGTTACCTACCCTAATCCCACCCCATGAATTCAGACAGCTAAGAAAAGGTGACGGTAAGCACAAATAGTTTGACATATTAACCTATTTCCTAATTATTGTGAGTACTACTACTTAAAAGAAACAAAGTATTCATACCTGTTTTGTTCCATCAGAAAAGTTATTAAAATAATATCGACCAAGGGCATTATAAAAATCATTAAGGATCCCTTGAACAGTTCGCTTACCATACCTACAGATCACATGAAACACACAGGTCAGACCCCATTGATCAATCCCAAAAGGGCACATAAAATATAGGGTTCAATGATGAACAAAAAGAGGTCAAAATAGTCATATTTTCAGAGATGCACACAAAGCAATAACTGGTCATATTCAAAGTGTCCCAAGGCTAAACAAATATCAGTTCTAGATTTCACTATGGTTCTAAGGTCAAATGCCTTTTAACATGTTCTTAATATGCTTAAGAACAAGATCAAATTAAATAAAGAATTCAAATGTCTTATTTTAACTTCAAAACGCAGATGCCATAATTTCTTAAAACAACATGAAATCATTCTAAAGAGAACTAATAAGGGTCACTAACAACTATGCTTTTGAGATCTTTTCAGCTTAAAGAACAAACTCATAGAGCAAAATATTAGTGTCCATTCAAATTTAATATTAATGGCAGTATTCTCATACAATGATGGATATAGCAACTAACATTTTTTAAACTTTTCATCAGGATTTGGACGTGAGCTAATTGTACAAAGATGCGGATTAACACTCAATCGGTAAAATAAAGATGCAGATGTACCGGACAAAATCTCCTTTCAGTGCAGGAGTGCCAGAATATTGTATGCTTACGTCATCCCCATGATTAGCCCACACTGAACATGTGCAAACATTTAAAAGCAAGTTTAGTTCAGGAAATCAATTTTATACACAATATCAATTTATCCAAAAACAAATAAGCAAATTGATATATGATAGAAAGAGCCAATAGTAATAAGCAAATTATTAAAAAAAGAAAATGGAAATACTTACATATTTTATACTTTTCATCAAGATTTGTGTGTGAGCTAATGGTTTCTTCGGCAGCAAAAACACCAATTCTCCTAAGCTGGAGTTCCAACATTTTCCTACCTATCATGCTCTGCAAACATCGATTAGCATGATTATGGAAATGAAAAACACTAAAAATACGGGAAACAAGAATAAAAGGTAACTACATGCATGTATGTATACACACACCTCTCCTTGAGTGTGTGTCAGTGTCTGTGTCTCCGAGAGAGAGCTTTACATTGCAACTTAACAAAAAAGAAACAAACATGCTAAGAGATAGCCCTCATACATCAAATTCAAAACTTCAAGAGTTGTTGGTTTAGTTACAGGAAGCACTATCAAAGGTCGGAAACATCCATCTATGTATATTTTATAGTAATAGTTGGCATTCATTGTAGTACTTAATACACCTCCTGTGAAATATCTTGTATTACTCTCATAACTAACAACCATACAGAAAGAACAGCATTCAGAAAACAAAGGTTATCTGTAGAGGTTTGAACAGGGCCTGAAATTGTCACAGCAGGGAAGCACTAAGCAGTAAGCACAAGTTTGCTATCCGAAAAGACATCAGCCGCATGTATGTTGTGTCATGATAGACAAAGCCAAGATCAGAAGTATCTCTTCAATTTAAGTGGACTCACCTGTGTAACATTGGTGCGGTCTAAGCAATCAATACAATTAGTCCTTACAACTCCAAGTTGCTCTTTCATTTTCTCACCCTTGTCGTTCAACAAGAGGTACCTATTAGTTTTGGACAAACAGAACCCAACATTAATCACTATATTTCATTGCTAAAAACTTTTACTAAGGGAACAGTATACAAAAACCTGTCCTTGCAAAATCAATCAAATCAAAAGTGCACCAGGAACAGTTACCAAATTGTATTTCAATTATCCAAACATATACCCATTTTTGTCAAGAAAATCTGCAATTTGATCATAGAGGATTGAAAGGCGCTCAAAATGAACATGTCCACAGATCTTATGGAAATCAAAGTGAATATATCTGCAAGATCACAGGTCTTCGAATAAAACATAACTGAAAAAAAAAAAAAACAAGAAAGATTTAGATAGACAAAAAACTGTACCTTAAATCATCACTAAGTATAGGTTGCACTGCACTTGCAAACTTTTCACTTAAGCGTCCCTCACCTCCAGTCTGGTAAGAGATATAGGGGCACATGATCAAACATTTGAAATAATCAATGTATCTTGTCCAAATGCAAACAACTCACTCTTCGCAAAGACAAAATCAGCATATTGTCAAAAGGTGTTCTCTATGCATTTCAAGAGGATTTGAGGATGTTTACTATAATAAATTACAATTACATACTGCACAGCGATAGTCAACCAATGCTCACCGTGTTGACAAGATCGATAGCTAGTACAGATCCATATTTTTTCCTTAGATCCAGAAAATGCCTCTCAGCTACTCGTGGCTGCATAATATGCCATAATACCAGAAAAGTTGGTGACAGTAGAAGAAATTCATGTGTGCAATGAAATAGTGGTGATAAATTAACGCACTTACAGCTTCTTCAGGTTTTACAATCTCAAACTTAGGCTTATAAGTCAAATCAACAATTTGCTCCCAAAGAAACGGCATTGACCCCCGAACCTGTAAGAGGCAAATCAGGGAGCGAGTTTATAACATTCTGATCCAATAAGTCACACAACATGAGAAATATGGCCCTCATAACTTGGACAGTAAATATTTGCGTACACCCTTATCTAAGCTTTCCAAGAATTATAAATACAGTCTCTTTGGACTTAGTTCAACTTTATTTCACACTAAAATAATGTATAATACCACTTCATGTAGTGAACTTTTTTGAGTTGTTAGGATGCATATTCAGCGTTGTGATTCAGAATCACTAGACAGACTCCTTTCTTCCTCTTTCATATAACCATTCAAATATTGCAAGGGAAGAAGTAAGCAAGGAACATATCTGAACTTTTACAAGCAATCTTCTCCTTTAGCATTACGGACTATATACTTGTGCTTGGTACTGATCTAAAAAAATGTAAGGACAAAGGAGGCCAAAATTCGTAACATATTGGTTTTATACATAGAGATTAAAATAGTAATGACTGTTACCTGAACAAATGATGCAGTAAAACCATTCATCTGCACAATTTGCTCTGTTTCCACAAAATTTGCAACATATCCATCAGGATCAGCTCCTCTTCTCCACATTCGGGTTCCTTTCAAACGATGTAAATAGTAATCAATGAGACTAGCTTGTCTACATAAGGCCTAAAATATTTGAATTTAAGAAAATGTACCGGGTTTTTAAATCATTTATCTATAATAAATCCATTTCCTATTTTCCCCCCAAGCTCAAAATGGGCGGGAAAACCTTCTGGATAATATTTCATACAAATGATGAAATTTATAGAGTACAAGCATGATATAGAACTTACGAAAGGTATATATTTGTTCATCTTAAAAAGGAGAATCTATAATAGTACTAATCTACTAGATCCATTGCTTTTGCATCATCCAAAAATTGAAACCCTTCCCTCCCACAGAAGAAATTTGAAAAAATAAATTGCAGACAAAATAAGCCAGGCTAAAAAATATTAAAGAGGCATTTCTAGCTTTGACTACCATTTCTCCGGGTACACCTCCTAGCAATCAATGTAATATCAACAATTTCTTTTCCGATGGCTGCTTGGAAGTTATGAAAACCTGATTAGCAGTTAAGGGCATGCTTCAAATAGGAAGGCATAAAACTCAACACCAATAATGAATTAGTTAAAAATGGAATAAGAACTTCTCATGCCAAAAAGTTCTGAAATTAATAGTTTCATCAAGGATACTCCCTTGGACAACTGGAAGTAAATACGGATCAAGCTGCAGCCATAGAAACCAAAAGTAGTTAGCTTGTTAAAATGAAAATGAAGGAAATTTCGTGCATGAAACTGCAAAGCTACTCAAGAAAAAGACTCACCTTGTTGTCTATAAGTACTTCCAACATATAATTGTTCCAAAGAAATCTGGGTTCTGCCTGTGGCAAACATTTGGGAACATAATGAAAAGCCTCTTAGTAACTTAGAGGCATCAAAGAATCACATAGAAATTTTGATGAATATTGAACACTGCACTAATAAAAACTACCATAAAAGCAAAACAGTTTGAAGTTATTGGCAGATCATCTAATAATCTCATAAAATAGAAAACAAAGGGAGCAATCCATGTATTAGTTACTTAAATTTTGAACAATTTACCTGTCTCCAAAGAGGAAGCAATTTAGATTCATCTCCCAGATCATTTAATCGCTGAGCACTGTTGAATAACAAATCTATAATGGTTACTTTCACCATAAATAAAATATTTAAAGAAAATATAACAACTTATAAAAATGAAAAACAGAAAGTTACATAATTGTTAATAATTCCAAAAGTACCTAGCTCAACGGATATCTATAGGAAGTTTGCAAGCTGTTTGATCATATACTATTGCCCTTCATTAACAAATTAAAATCTTGATGATTATACCGGAACAACTTAATGGTTGATAGTTAACTTTAACATGTTAAAGGCCCAGTTTCCTGCTTTGTCTTGCAACATGCTATGTTGCTCATGAATGTGCTTCCTATGTGATATCTCAAATCTACAGAACAAAGTCATATATAAAATCGATTCATTTGCTAGTGTGTCTAAAGGGAAATTACAAACCCCTCCTAGGATCACTAAATATAAACTGCTTCGGTTGGAAGTTTTCCAAAAGGTTTTTGCTCGACATGTGACTGTTTTGAGATAGAAAATTGCTCTTAGTAGGCATATATACAAGGCCTAAGTTTAGACAGTAGTTCACCTCAGCGTTAAATTGGTGTCATAAGAGAAAAAGAGACCACAAGTCTTCTCTGCAACTTTGAGCAGCCCAGCAAATTCACTCTCCACCTTTTTCTGCCAAATATAAAAGGTTCTTGTGTTAATCAATCAATTGAATCATCCTTGCGAGAAGAAGAAGTGAGGAAATAGCTTATGTACCTGTTCTGGAGAAGAGGTTTTAAGAGAATGATCACATGGAAGAATTCTCAAGGACATGACTTTGAATATAGGATGCCCCAAGTAAGATCCAACACATTCGCGCTCCGTTATAACAATTAAATATGATCCTAAACACATAAATTCAACGCATCAAATTGATTGGAGAGCAACCACCAGCTCAATTCTGAGAAGATAATCAAAACAACAAAAGAAAAAAAGAAACCAATTCTGGTCTCATTGGATCTTGCAGATCCATATGCCCTAATGATCTAATCAGACACTATATTTTCTCACTGCAATTAGGTCCCTTTCTTAAGTTTTTCCATTATGATTTAACTAAACCAACAGAATCAAAATTTTCATAGCAACCTATTATACCTGCAACAAGCTTTAGCATTCCAACTACTCCAAAAATTGTCTGAATCTTAGGAACACGAACAGAGCTGCATTCTGGAATAGCATCTATAGAACAGACAAATACATCCAGTAAAACATCTAGCACTTAACGTTGAAAAAAAAGGCATAAGCACAGCAAATAAGTAACAAAAAAAAAAAAAAAAAAACCCACCAATGAGCTTCATTGAGGCATCAGCACGATTAATTTTCAAAGACGAAGCAGAAGAGCCATCGGTGGGTTCAATCACATACTCATCAGGAAATTCCCATAACCGCAGTCTTGTATATAGCTTTTGGCATGACTCTGCCCTCTCCATCATTATTAGAATTCTATTTCACTACAAAATTATATAAAAGGAAAAAAAAAAAAAAACAAACTTTGATGTAGAGTTGGATCAAGCTGAAGGGAATAATCGAAAATTGCAGGTTTCAAAAGCAACCCAAGAGTGGAAATAGACGAAAAAGAAAAGGGTACCCGGTAAAAAGTTGAATAAAGGCAAAAACTTTAAGTGAAGAGTGAGATCTGAGTTCCCTGGTCGAATAACAACTAAAGAGAAAGAGAGCCTTTTTTTTTTTTTTGTTCTTATTCAAGTGCAGCGTGTCTTGCAAAAACGTAAAGAAACTATAACGATAAACAGGCAAAAACAAAGCCTGATAGATTAACGTTGTTGAATGATGTTTATGTGTTTTTTTTTTTTCTTTTTCTTTTTATTCTCTTCCTCTTCTGTTATGTTTCGTTGAGGGAGGAATTCAAACAGTAATTGGCTAATAAAAGGAAAAGAAATAAGGGCTGGACGACTATTATTATGCCTATGTCTGGGGTTTGTATCAACTAATTATATGCTAACGTGGGTTCCATTCGATGCTTCCAATCCTTACCCACTAATGGGGCATCATTGGACAGGGTCAATATCTATTGCTAACAATAGTATTCTTTTATTCCCTTCCTCCATTCCCCCACAAATTAAAGCCCTCCATCCATATAACTTATAACTATATATATATATATATATATATATTATTATTAACTTGCCTCTGAAAATGGTTAAGACTGTGCAGAATGCAGATGAAGCTGATGCCTTTGATTTCTAAATGCTACATTTGTTGGATTTTCTTTCTAAATATGGGAAACCTTTCGTCGTGCTTAGTTACCATTTCAAAGTTTCGAATATTGAATATGTTCTTTTCAATGTTTAAATTTATCTTTTGTCTAATCAACCAAATAATAAGTGAAATAACAAAAGATTTGTATTAATCCATGGATAAACTTGTCAATTAATTAGTAGACCAACGGTTCCATTTTCAAAACCAAAACACTTATATTATATAATTAGAAATATAAACACATCATTAGCTTTAGCTGTCGAGGAAATTAAGTATGCGAGAGATCCATGGCCCATTAACAGCAAAGCTCCAGTGCAAACAGAGTGGGATTATTAGGCATAAAATGTCATTGCACACGAGTCATGACACGAAAGGCTCGCAATCTTGCTAATACAGAAGAACTAGAGAGAAGTTGGCATTAAAAGTAGAGGAATTGAATATTTCAAAACGTACACATACAACAAAATAGTAACACATCTTGTTACAGACGTTTTGAGTCATAGAATTGGTATAGTACATGATCTTATTTCATTGCAGAATGCAAGTATTCAGAACAATATAATTAGTATATCCACACAACCGCGCAAGGAAGCACTTTCTCCATCTGAAAAAGTTGGGATTCCATCAATATCATCGATCAAATGCTTGGTCTAACATTGAGGCGAGAAGCGATCTTTTGACTCAAAGATTTGTCAGCCTGAAATCACACAAGACAATGATATTATTAAGCACTGCATTTCTTTACATTTTTTCTACTTCGGCATTACAACAGCGCGATTATAAGCTACAATGTGATCATACAAGCAACCAAAGGCATTAAAAAGCTCAATCTTTTCACATTGTTTATGGTTAAATATCCATGCATTAAAGAATGAGAATCCGACCTGAGACCAGTATGAGATCCAAATGCTGCGGATCTCGTGTGTGACCCTTGGATCAGACAAGGCATCAATCCAGCGATTAATAAACCGTTCTTGCCTGAGAGACAGATAGACAAACAGCCAATATAGAATGTTTCAAGTAAATGTTTCAAGCAATTTCTTGTCCAAATAATCCCCTAACAAAGTAAAGAAAAAAAACCTGTCAGCTGAAAAGGACCGGTATCGTTCCCCAGGCTGCTTAAAGTTGTTCTCCTTCCCAATAATGCACTGTGAGACAATAGTTAAGAAATCATAAACTGATGGCCTTTGAGATTCAAGCTTACAAATTAAACTAGTTGAAATAAAATCTTGGGAAACAAGTAACCTTCTCTCTTTTGCCGCTGAAAACGGTGCTAGGAATAGGGTGCTTCTCAGCATGGCGAACAGGATCGTACCTCGAAGGGAAGTAGTTCACCTAATATATATATTCATCAATATAAGTAAGTGACCAGCTCATCAATTTATCTTATGTGCACAATAGGAAAACAAAGAGAAAAAGAGAGAACATATATACCTCCTCATCTCTATGCATAAAATTCATAAAACCTTCATGGTGATTATTGTGATGAGCACATTTGGGAGCATTAGCTGGAAGCAGCAGATAATTCGGTCCAAGACGGTGCCTTTGAGTGTCAGAATAGGAGAAGATTCTAGTTTGAAGCAACTTATCATCTGAATAATAGATGCCAGGGACAATGAGGGAAGGGCAGAAGGCTAATTGCTCGTTCTCAGCAAAGAAGTTATCGATGTTCTTGTTTAACACCATTCGACCCACCGGCTGCAATGGGAAGATGTCCTCTGGCCATGTCTTGGTTACATCAAGTGGGTCAAAATCAAACCTGTCCTCATGAAGAGGATCCATTATTTGAATGAACAGCTTCCATTCAGGGTAGTTTCCGGCTGCAATCGAGTCATAAAGATCTTGTGTGGCATGACTGTGATTCGCGCCACCTACTCTTATGGCTTCATCCTCCAACAAAGATTTTACGCCACAAGTGGGTTTCCAATGGAATTTCACATAGTGTGACTTCCCAGCCTTGTTGATTAGTGTGTAGGTATGAACACCAGAGCCATCCATGTGCCTATAATCCTGTGGAACACCGATGTCATCAAAAAGGAAGGTGAACATGTGCAAGCTTTCGGGATGGTGCGAAAAGAAGTCCAGAATCCTCCAGTTTTCCTGAATGTGGGACTTCGGGTTTGGTTTAAGAGCATGGACCATATCAGGGAACTTCATTCCGTCACGGATGAAAAAAACAGGGAAATTGTTCCCCACTAGATCAAAATTTCCCTGGTTCAATAACAAGGAATCCAAAATAGCAAACAATTAACTTCACTTCTGATATATGATATGTCTAACTCAAATACATAAACATATGTGAACATATATATGATGATACTTTCTCTGTATATGCAGTCAGCATGTATATAGACACATACCTCTCGAGTGTAAAATTTCACAGCGAAACCTCGGGGGTCTCTCAAAGTTTCAGGACTACCGCGTTCATGAATAACCGTGGAGAATCTAACAATGAGCGGGGTCTGCACTCCAGGGGCACGAAGGAAATCAGCACATGTGAGCTGAGATATATCATGAGTGACCTCAAAGAACCCTTTCGCACTGGCTCCTCTAGCATGAACAACACGTTCAGGTATGCGTTCTCTATCGAAATTAGCTAGCTTCTCCACCAAATGATAGTCTTCGAGGAGAATTGGACCTGTCATATAACATAACCGTTATTCAACCCCTTGATTTTATCATTTCATGTATCTGTTGCTTTTGCTTATGCTTTGACATGGGGCTAGCTCTCCCCAAATCATATGGAACCAACTGAAGAACTTCACCAGCAATACTGGCTGGCATGACATATCTTCAACTTCATATTTTAATGCACTAAATAGAAACTTTTAGAATCAACTTGAACTTTGAAAAAACAAATTCATTACTTTCCACACAAACCATAGATTTATGTTAAAATATTGACAAAGTCAACACCTTAATAAGGCTAAAAGCAGTACATGTAAACTCTATATTTACCTATGAAAACACTACAAGGAATAAACATGGTAAACGCACACCATGGATCATATATAATTACCTCTTGCTCCCACAGTAAGTGATGAGTTATTGTTCCAAACTGGAGCACCAGAATTGGTGGACCAGAACGGGGAATCAAAGGAACTTGAAGGACGAAACTGCATCCAAAAATAGCTCCATTAAGAAGTAAAAATAACGAAGTACAGTCACAGGATAAAGAGGGGAAAAAAGTAAACCATTTAATTAAAGCATTAAAAGTAGACACTGGAATTACATAACTTGACATTGATAATAGTAATACAAGCTCGAAAAGACAAATACCCTGCTTGGTAGCTAAGAAAATATAGGAAAATGGAGAAGAACTTAAAAAGTTTATCCATTCTTTAGAGCAACAGCAAACAAGAATCTTTGAGGATATAACTTAGTGAAATTTATGTAAAAGTTTCAACCATTATCATAGTGTATCTGCTTAAAGTTTCCCACCAAACAATAAAAAAAACCCAACAATAATCAGCTAAGCAATGAAGAAGAACTGCATTTTATTTCAGAATTGCTACATATAAACCATCTAAAAACTGAAACTGAGGTAACAACTGAAGCTTAAGACACCAATGATATCAGTATTTGGTAATTGGTACCTTGTAAGGATCCATGGTAAGAGAAGAGAAAGAAGATAATGTAGTAACGTATGAAGAGAACTCTCCGTTTCTCTTCTTATATATATATATATATATATATATATATATCTGTTTTTAATGCTATAATTGCCAACAATAATATTTTATTTTATAATTTATGCATTTTATATACCTCCCAATATCGTTTGTTAGAATAGTTTTCTTGTGTAAATAATATATGCCTTCTTATTAATTTGAAGCATTTTGCAATATTCTAATTGGTTATTTAGTCAATCGAAATTTTTAATAATAAGTTTAACATCAGTTCAAAACCTTTGATTTTGATATTGAATCTGAAGCAATTGGAGTTTTACTTTTAAAATATGAGCTTAATTCAACATGAAAAAGTAAAATTTCTCATCGATTTATATTCATTCCATGCTCAATTTCAAATTTCGAGCTAGCTTGTTTCCACTTTAAAACAACCCCAACTTGATATTGAAATTCATTTGAGAACTCGATTTGCTCAAAAATTCTAGACATTAAAATTCAAATTCAGTTCAACAATGATTAAATCAATTTTTCTTTAATTGAATTGGAATAATTCAGCGGTATATGCTTGAGAAGAAGAAAAAAACAATGAAAATTATTATTATGTGATTAAAGATAATATAGAAAAATAATATGAGGACGTCATAGATTGAAATTTTAAGGCTACAAGGCCTTATCCTGTTTTCGTGGTCCTAGGGAACCCTGAGTCACCAATGGGCAGAAAACGAAGTTGGGTTCCTTGAAAACTGCGTTTATGGAAGTATTTTGGTGTTTAATGAAAAAATTCATCCAAATTTAACCAAAGGGAAAAATCTCATGAAACAGCTGGTGCATATATATGATAGGAATGGGCCAAGGAGAAGATGAATTGATTTCAATGGCTGGCAATGCAATGCAAACATCATCGCTTTATAGTATTTTGTTTTTGCTCATTCAGATTTGTGGCTCACAAAACACACTCAGCAAAGGGTGGACTATAGTGAAAACATACACACATTGACTCATTGCCTTACCTCCTTCAAGGAAAATGGACCTATGAAACCAAACACATTTCACAACCCCAATTCATTTACACCATTTTTCATAATCTAAGCTAGTTCCTTCCTCACATTGGACTTTCAGCAACATTCTACTCATGTTCAAACTTCGAACTCTCAGTTTTCTACATTAACTAGATGTTGGTAATAGGTTACTGACCAGGATTTCCCAGTAACCGTTCCACTGCAGCATGAACATTTCCAGCACTGGCTATTAATGCCTGAATATTTTCTCGAGTGTCAATGAAACCCATTTCTTGAAGTTGGGACAACTGGGTGGCGTATAGTTGCTCTGGAGGTACTGATATAAATGGAATATTTGTTGATTAGTGGGGTGGTAAAAAAAAGTAAATTGGCCAAACAGAAAAAATTGTAGACTCTAACCATCTGATCTATTAGGAACACCCAAGCTGCCGGTTCCAAGTCCGCTAAACATGGTCATCAGTGCTTCCAAGCCCATGTTGAGCGTTCCTGAAAATATTTTAAGATTATAAAAGTACTCCCGTTTAAGAAATCGTTTCTAGTAAAATAAAATTTGTTTCTTGTCTTCCCCCCTTCTATTGAATTGGAACAAGCAAAGTGAGCATAGATGAGCTATCAAAATCTGGAAGACGTCCTTCATGAGGACGGAATGAAATGTCGCTTCAATAAACAATATAGTAGTATAGTTATCGCTAATAAGAACAAGTGTGAATGGTGAAGGCAAAGAACTAAAAACAGTAAGAGTAACAATGGAACAACGGTTCTCATAACAAAAACTAAAATGATTTTGGATAAATGAAGTCTGTACCTGCACCTCCACCGGTCTGGGCAGGCTCCCTGCAAGAGAGGACCAGATTTAAAAAAAAAAACCATAAGCAATAACAAATTTCTTAGATAATATTTCACTTCATTCTCAAGCATTTGGCTTTTTCCCCTCTTCTAGCTACTTTCCTTTGTTTATTATTTGGTGGTTTCAAAAATTAATTTCATAAAATATAAAACATTATAAGAAATAACACAGATACTTTTAAGAACACAATATTCATATGTCCTGTTCAAAATCAGGTTTCTGAATATTGTATCTTCTAAATAGTAATCTAAAATTGCTTTTCATCTCAAAATGTGCCGATATCATTCGAACTTTTTGGGGGAATAATGAAAATGATTCAAAGCATTAATAAAATTACATTGAAAACTAGGCTAGATAGAAATTGAGGGATGCAATTTGAACTGTTCCATAGAAAGATTAATTCAAAAGGAAACATGGGAAACAATCATGCAACTCACTGGGTTGACTGTGGCCGACTAAGTTGTGAAAAAAGAGTCTGCTGCAAAGTCAATAGCTGCTGCAATAGGAAAAACCAGAATGGTGACTAACCTTCCTTTTGCAGACAATTTATTTTATATCCTAATTTTAACAACATTCCTAAACAGAAAGTTTCACATGAAAAAGATAACTACGGCCAAGTGGAAAAGCAAATAAGGTTATGCAACAAAAAACTTCAAATTTTACTTTTGCATGCAGATCAGCTTGTTGGTAGATAGAAACACACTTCAATATATTTTCATGCATGAGAAAGAGAAGGTTGAACTGCAGATTGGATACAATTACCTGCATCATCTCAGGAGAAGTCAACTGACGAAGAAATTGAGAGTTCTGCATCATTTCTCTTGGTTGAGAATTAGAACCAAGCATGTTTTGAAGTTGAGGACTGAGACTAAGAACCTGCCACTGGCAATGTCAGAAAACAAGAAACTTTTCTCAAACGCCATGTATGTAGGCAGAATATAATATAAGATAACACCTGGTTCAAGTACTGAGGACTGGACAGGAGGCTTCGCATCATTTGTGAAATAGCTGGATTTTGCATCAACTGATTCAGTGAATTAGAATCCTGCATAGCACCAAACAAGCCTTCAAACGCTGGAAGACCCGGACCACCTAAACCAGCAGGTGCCTGTGGCCTAGCATCCACACCAGGATCCGACCTTCTTGTGTTAGTTTGGGAACCTCCAGCTGCAAGATTTCATTCCATCAATAGTTTCTTGGTAATAGTTCTCTTCCATTTTCTAAAAATGGAACTATAACTCATGACGATCTTCAGAAAGTAAATCAACAGAACTAAAGCCCAGATAACTGCTTCAAAGATAAAACATTTTGAAGAATGATTTGAAATGAGGAGGAAAGAAGTTGCAAGAAAACAAGAGCTTGCCTTCAGAAGAAGACCAAGGGTTTGGCAGTGGATTGGCATTGGGAGTAGTTCCAGAATCAGAGGTGGGCTGGTTAGTTGACCCATCTCTGGTTTGGTTTCCCCCTTGAGTTCCCAGGAGGGAAGAAAACAGGTTTGAACCACCATTTCCAGTAGTCCCAGTCATAGTAGTTGCATTCAGGAGAGGCTCTTGAACAGTTTCATACATACGGCGAAGCATGTTAAATCCTTCAGGTGATGATTCAATATTGCTCATTGCTCTGTCCGTATTCCTCATCACTTCACGCATGAGCTCAGGGTTTCTTGCAGCTTCAAATGTTTGACGGAGAACACTTGGATCATTAAGTATGTGTGCAAGCTCAGGATTTCGGTCAATTATATCTCGCGTTTGAGGATTGTTCATGATCAAGTTATACAGTATCTCAGGATTATTCATCAAATTCTGAACAGCAGGCATGTTCGATATTTCCCTCATAATGTTGGGGTTTCGAGTCAATTGCTGTTGTAATTGTTCAAAATTTGGGAGCCCAGCTCCAAATAAACCAGCACTGTCATCAAGTCCAGGAAACAGTGAAGCACCTAGACCAGCCCCTCCGGCTCCCAATGCCCCAGCATCATCTAAGTCAACAGCTGTTGTATTTGTTTGAGAAGTGTTCAAAGCACCGGAACCAATTGACCCAGCTGCATTGGTTGTCGGTGTTGGCGCTGTCGATGCAACAGAACGAACCAAGTGGACAGTGTGATCTGCCTCCAAACCTGAAGTACAAAATTAAATATACCATCAAACTTCAAGAAGGCGTCACAACTAGAGGAAGTAACATCTGTCTACTCCAATATACGGATTAACTCAACCACATGAAGCGTAGCAAAATATCTGAGGGAATTAGCTTCAAAACATTCAATTCAGAATACTAGGTTAAAATTCGGGATCAACAATGAATTCAGTAGCTATATCCATTTGTGCGTCCAATTACATCAATAAACGTAGAAGCAAGTAAAGTTCTCTGTTTTTTTAGCTCATAAACAAAATTGTACTTTAGGAAAACTATAATGAATTCCAATTAAGGAAGAAATGAGAAAAAAAAAACGAAACAGAGAATGAGTTGATTGTACCGTAGCTTCGAAGGGTTTGATCGTCCTTCAAGATCCGACCTTTATAAATCAAACGCTGTTGATCGGCGGGAACACCGCAGTTTCGCGCCAGAAGTGCCTTAAACGAATCGACGGTGGAATCCAGGTTGGTCTGAACGGAGAATCTGGAGCCGGATGAACAACTGATACTGACGGTGACAGCATCACCGACGTCTTTGCTGGCCGCTTCCTTAGAAGCATTAATTTCACCTCCTCCCATAGTGACCTGTCCCTCACTCAAAAACCTCCCAACTTCAGCCACAAGCTTAAGCAGGGAAAATAGAAATGAGTCAGTTGCAGAAGAATTAGTATTAAATGCAGTAGCAGTAAAGAGAAATGAAAGTTGCAAACCCAATTCCAAAGCAACCAATGTAGATTCTAAGAGACAAAACTGATTCGTTTAAAGTAAGAAAAACAGGATGAACAACAAAGACTGTTACAAATGGTTTAAAGTAGATGATATAGCGATCCATTATTTCCGTAGCCGACTTCACGGGGTTAGGGCCTTAGCCCAACCACCATCCTCAAATCAAACCCAATTTAGGCTTTTACAATATTATCATAAAATTTTCATTTTATAATTTATAATAACTTTTTTTTTACCAGTCTTCTCCCCGATCTTTAAATAACAATAAGAGAAAATACTATTCAATATACTTGAACTCAAGTCATTTTATATTGATAACAATATCAATATCAATAGAACTAAACTCAATTGACATAAATTATAATAATTAAATTAAATATTTTGTTAGGATTGACTGATAGGATCTGAATCTCTGACCCGAAAGAAGAATATTTGCCTACAGGCATAGTCAGTTGAGGACCTTGCGGGAAGGTTAGATGTTCGCAAAGATAACTCACGCAGAAGCCCGCAAGAGAAGCTCATGTAAGCCTCTCGCGTAAGCCTTACAGGGATAAGGTCACGAGTTTTGTCCATGGAGGGGGTCGTGAGCCCTGCAAGGATCCCTACTCCTGATTGATAGATGCGAGGTTCGTTGGGGAGTTTTCTCTGCAGGTAATAAGCCAAAGGATGCCTAGAGAATATCAACACCAAGGATAATGAATATCAATGCCATCGGCCTAAAAGTCAAGACAAAATAGTAGATTCTACTATAAGTTGTAATAGTAACAATAAAACATATATAAATACCCTGTATTTCCCTTAATGATATGCGAAAAAACATTACTCAATATATTTAAACTAATTTTAACTTAATTCAATCAAATTTTTAATTAATTTTCAGTTGAATCAATGATCTGATGATTAGAAATGAATGACTTAGTTAACAGAGGAGGAGGCACATCGGCTCAGCACAAACTTTAAAGCAATCAAATCAATGGGAGTAGTCGTAATGTATTTACTTCATTCAGTTTGGTTTTCCACACATAATATTAAAAAAAAAAAGGCCTACTCATTCGAGCCTTATAATAATAATATAATAATGTCCCAAAAAGAGCCCACAGTGGCAGTGGGAGAGCGCCTAGGAAGCGCCTACCCTAAACAAATCAAACTTTAAACCTTTTTATTCTTTCTTCTTTCTATAAATAACAAAAAGAATACATTTTATCAATTAACTAAAGATTAAATGAAACAATGACGTCACGTTATTTATATCTCTTTTAATCTTGATGATGTGGCATAAATCTACTCTAAAAATATTGAAATTTGATGACATGGCATAAATCTACTCTAAAAAATATTAAAATTCAAGATAAAAATATTGATATGGCATAAATCTATTAGAAATGAATACAGATGACGTGATGTCATTATTTCATTCAATCATTTCTCTTTAAATTAAATATTTTACTTCTTTTTTAAGTAAACAAAAAAACATAAAAAAACACTTTTAAATTAGTCCTCAAACTTAAAATTATTCGTTATATCAATCAAGTCTTCTGCTTTTAATGCTTGGTGACAAAAAAGTTAAATTTGATACGATATTAATATTTTAAGAATTGATTTAAAATTAGATCCATAATTTGAGAAGGTTCGATTTAATTAACTTATTTAATTTCTTACTTTTATTTTAAAGAATCTAGTCTTTCATTCATGTGAGTGCATGAATCGAAGAATTTTAAAGTAGAAAAGAGATTAAATTATAAAGATATAAAAATATAGGTTATTGTAGGAAATTAAAAAAAGAAGAAGGGTGTGTTTAGTTTTTGAAATCACATGCGGCAGGCAGGTTGAGACAGGCACGTCACACAAGTCACAACCCAGATGACCGTTGTTAGGACAAAAACTCGTATTATCATCCAACGGTCACTTTTCAATAATTAGCCGTTGCCCTTTTTTTAAAATACTCCTCCATCCCCCTTCTTACAACCCCCCCTTTCTCTATCTACCTGTCTGTATTTGTAGATCTCCACTTCCATAGACACTAAAGCCCTTTTTCTTTTTTAAAACTTCTTTAAATGCTCATTCTCTACCTATTTTAAAGAGGTTCCTTTACATTACCTTCTTCTTATTTCATTCCCTTCTTCTTCTTTTGGAACCGGTGGGGTTCTTGTTTTGTTCTCTTTCAGACACACACAAAACAATCAACAATGGAACGTATATCTGATGAGAACAATCCTAATCTCACCAAACCCACAAATTTTCAAGGTATATGGGTTTCAACTTTCAAATCTTTACACTTAAACCCCCATGATCTAACATGGTTGTGGTACAACAGGTTGCAGAAAATTTGGACAAGAGATCAAACACAACAGGAGAGCTTTAAGTGTGATTAATCACAACTTAGTAGGAGCTAAAGCATACCCTTGTGTTGTTAATAAGAGAGGCTTATCGCAGTATACATCTCTCAATCTCATTCACTTTGATTCATTTACATCTTTGATTGTTTCTCAATGATGAGTTTGTTTCTTCTTTTTTTCAGAAGAAATGAATGTATTGAAAACAAGCAGCTTGATCCTGTTCATAGACCTATTACCAGGTTAGAGCTTTTAAATTTTTGAAAAATTTAAATTTTAATCCCCCCCTTTTTTTATTTATTTCACTTTCGCTTTCCAGCTTTGCTTACCAAATGAGTAAAGCTACAAAAGGAAAGAAAGTTCAAATTTTGGATCTTAGAACTCAGTGAATTCCAAATACCATAACAAGTTTTTATTTTTTATTTTTTATTTTTTGCTTCATTTTGACATTTCAGGAAGTTTGCTGCTCAAATTTCCAGTACCAGTCAACGGCATTGCCCCGAGGTACCAGTCGAGGTGTTTTTTTTTTTTTTTTTAAGAGCATTGATTATTTTCTTACATACTGATGGCTTTTTGTCCTTTGTACAGGAAACTAAGAAGCTGAAACCATCAGTTCCAAGCTCAAATGAGTTTGGTGATTGTATATTCATAGATGTGGAAGAAAACAAGACATCCTTAGACCAACCAGTACCTATGTTCTTGGAAGAAACAGAAGTGGTATCGGAAGTGGAAATGGAAGATATAATAACTGAAGAACCAGTTATTGACATTGATGGTTGTGATACAAAGAATCCGTTAGCAGTTGTTGAATATGTTGAAGATTTGCATGCTTATTACAAAAACATGGAGGTAACATAATACTAGAATGTATTAATACCCATTTATTCATTGAGATTTTATTACTTACCATGAAACATGTTCTAAAACCAGCTTCATTTGTAATGCAGAAATTTAGTTGTGTTTCACCTAATTACATGGACCAACAATCTGATGTTAACGAGAAAATGAGGGCTATTTTGATTGACTGGCTTATTGAGGTAAATAGCAGAATTGTTCCTTACTGAACCAATGCCATAAATGGTGAATAGTTGGTTTCTGGTTCATAATTGGGTTGTAAAAATGAACAGGTGCACGACAAATTTGACCTCATGGGGGAGACATTATTTCTTACAGTTAATCTCATAGACAGATTTTTGTCTCAACAAACAGTGATGAGAAAAAAGCTTCAACTGGTCGGATTAGTTGCTATGCTCTTAGCATGCAAGTACGAGGAGGTTTCCGTTCCTGTTGTAGGAGATTTAATCCTTATATCAGATAAAGCTTATTCTAGGAAAGAAGTTCTCGAAATGGTATGGTACTATATCCTTCTGTTCTGCCATTTATGTTCGATGGAACAGCTTTAATGGTTAATACACATTATTACAGGAGAGATTAATGCTCAACACATTACAATTCAACATGTCTTTCCCAACACCATATGTTTTCATGAAGAGGTTCCTTAAGGCAGCTCAATCCGACAAGAAGCTTGAACTTCTGTCTTTCTTTTTGATTGAACTTGCCTTAGTGGAATATGAAATGCTTAAATTCCAACCATCACTACTAGCAGCTGCTGCAATCTACACTGCTCAATGCAGTCTAAATGGGTACAAACAATGGAGCAAGACATGCGAGTGGCATAGCAGCTACACAGAACATCAACTACTGTAAGTTGTTGCTTCACATCTTTTAACTTTATTGCCAAACAAACAAAGTTATTGAGGATGTTTTCTTTTTTGCAGAGAATGTTCAAGGTTGATGGTTGGTTTCCATGAAAAAGCAGCAACAGGGAAACTAACAGGGGTACATAGAAAGTACTGTACGTCCAAGTTTGGATACACAGCAAAATGTGAAGCTGCAAAATTTTTATTACAGACCCAACAACAACCATAACAACATCAAGCTATTGACTTTTATACTTGATTAGTGAGGGGGACGGCTAATGTAATAAATTGAGCAACTTTGGGTTGCGTGCACTTGGGGATTTTTAAAGCAAATTTGAAAATTTTTAAGCTGTTTACAGCTATGGTTGTTGACTTTATGTGTATGCATGTTCAAATTGAACATGATTAATTTACTGTAATTTTATGTATTTTCCGCCATACACTCAATTAATAAATCAAACACCATTCTTTCTTCAATGTTTCTTCAATTTTTTAATTTTTTTTACCCTTATTATAACCCAAATTCATGCTAAATTTTGTGTATAAGTTTATATTTTGGTAACTAAATTTTAAAAAGATACAAAATAGTCACTAAATTATTCGAAAGTTTTTTATTTAAATTATTGAGTTGTTAAGCTTTTTCGACGACCGGATTATGTGTAGAAAAATATACATTAGATCCAAGTTAATATCACACTCAATATTAAAAATTAGAGAATAAAACTGTTGAATTTTGATTCGTAAATTTGTGATATTCAATGCCATTTCATGAAAAAACTGAACTATAAAAGACGAGAACAAGAGTTTTTGATTTATGCAAATGGTGCAAATAAAGAAAGCTATACAGTTTAATAATCATTTTATAACTTTTTAAAGTTGAATGACCAAAATGTAAATTAACTATCATTTAATGACTTTAAATATCATGGAAAAACATGTCATAAGTTGGAATTATATATATATATATATATATATATATATATATGATATATATATAAGTGTTTATAGCTAAATCCACTTATACTAAATCATTAAAGATATTTTAAATTCACTTATATTAAAAAAATAAAAAATTAATTTTTATATATTAAATTAAAAAGTAAACTGATCTTTTAATAAAAATATATTCATTTTTTAATAAAAATAACATAATTAATGAGAATAAATAAACAATAACACATGCTACGCCTAAAATAATATAGCTAACAAAATAAGTAAACAATAACACATGTTACGTAAATATACCTTATTTTTATAGTAAAAATGGATGATTAAAAAAAACAAAAAGACCAGTTTATTCTTTAATTTAACATATATAAATTAATTTATCTATTTTTTGAGTAGAGTAAATAAAACAAAATCGACTCCTAATACAAAGACCTCCATAATATTTTCATCATTTTTTTTTGGTTACTAAGATATAATATAAATGCAAAAGTAACACTGGCAGGGACACATGTAGGGCATTACATTGAAGCAAAGAATTAGAAAGTATATAATGTAGCATTGAAATGAAGAATGTGGGAGTTAGTTTATTAAAAGAAAGAAGAAACTCTTGCTTAGGGCATTACATGACAAATAAACATAACCCCAAGATAAGAAAAACAAAAACCCTTTCACGTTTGTCTCGTCTTGTTAGTGACAGCTACATTAGGAGGGGCAATAAATTAGCAATTGACCCATATGCCTATATCATATTATATCACATTAATTCAAAGTACTATGAAAGCCCTTATATTAGAATTTAGACTGCATTTTGCCTTCTTTACTAAAAAAAAGACAAATTAATCATTTCTATTAAAACTTTCATCCATTTGTATAGTTAAGAATTAGCATGATTGACAAATAGTGCCACGTGTATCTCAGCTGACGTATAGTAACCAATTTTTAACAGCAAAAATGGATAGAATTTTTAACGGAATGACCAGTTTACTCTTTAATCTAACTCCCATGGATTAATTTGCCCTTTTTTTAGTAGAAGGGACAAAATGCAATTCAACTCCTAGTATAGGGGCTTCCATGGTACTTTTACCATTCTAATCTTATTTTTCTTTACATACAGCTGCAACTGGCGGTGGACATTGATCTGTCCACCATCCTTGTTTTCCTCATCATTCCTTGGCTCTGAAAAAATAAGATTAAATGAATTAGAGTTTCTAGAATCAAAGCAAGGCGCTATGGTAATATTTTCTTTAAAAATATGGAGACAAGACAGCAAATAAAGGATGCTTACTATTTGGATCTTCCATCTCTAAAACTAACAGCTACATGTTTGAAGAACTCTTTGGTAGCATCTGCATGTTCATCATAACAAGTAGCAATTAGGACAGAGATATAGTTCCGGGTAATGAAACTAACATAAGCAAGGATGGCATTCACTTAAACCATCGAAGTTATAACAATACTTGAGGCCATGAGTTTCTAAATAGTTTAGTCATTTTTACATATTCTAATGGAGCTAATCCCCCATTTTATGCAGATTTCGGTAGATATATAACCTTAACCAAGATGATACAAGTTAAAGCCGAATCTGATTGGCAGATAAAACATCTCCGAACACATGGTTCAAGTTCAGGAAACTAATGCAAGTTCCATCCTAGACGAGTCCAATATATTTCACAGGGTTAAATACTCTCTTCTAGTGTTTTAACATTCATGCACAAGACCTACCATGATTCATTGTCAAAGATGGATCTTGCTCATCTATGGATCCAATTACTTGTGCCGGTGTACCTGCTACCATACTTCAAAACACCCCGAGAAGGCATATCAAACATTTAGGATTTAGTCATAAGTTTTAATGAAGTGCAATCGTGATATTTGGGAAAGTTTCTATATACCTATGAGGAAGAACATGTTTTAGTACTAGGGAACCAGCAGCAATCATTGCACCTTCACCTATTTTTATATTCCCAAGTACGGTCACACATGCACCGAGTAGTGCAAGATCACCAACTTTTGGGTGGCGATCACCGGTTTCTTTCCCAGTCCCACCCAAGGTCACACCCTGAAAGAGAGCATTATATAAGGTTTTTTCTAAATTCCAATGAATTGCACTAAATTCTGTTTTATTTTATTTTATTGGATTATTAACAATAAAC
This sequence comes from Gossypium rotundifolium, assembly GCA_025506655.1. Lineage (NCBI taxonomy): Eukaryota > Viridiplantae > Streptophyta > Magnoliopsida > Malvales > Malvaceae > Gossypium > Gossypium rotundifolium. Next base: position 139,391,444 of record CP106723.1, on the reverse strand, counting down.
ATGGTGGAATTTGATAAAGAGAGAAGGGAAACAGAATCGGCTTTCATAAGATAATCATAAATGAATGACAATAAAGTAGCTTACATGCATCAATGAAACACGATTTCCTACAACTGCTGTTTCACCAATAACAACACCAGTCCCATGATCCAATAATATACCGTCTCCGATTTTTGCAGCTGCATTAAATCGTGTCATTAGAAACCTTTATTATCTTCGCAGAGACTGAACTGAATAAGCAAAAATCACCATGTAAACCCGCTGTTTCATGCAACAAAAGCACAAAGCTCTTTTCCCCTTTTTATAAAAGGAAGATGTCATATAACTCGCATGGAACTTAATAACAAGAAGCATGAGAAACATTGTAAGATTAAAGTAAGAAACAAATATACCTGGATGTATGTCAACTCCAAAAACCTGAAAAGTATGTAAAAGAAATATTAAATGGCATATGAAAAAAGGTATACACCTAATCAAAACTCATACCTCACTAATCCGGCTTTGCAATGCCAGTGCCAACACATTTCGCCCTTGCTTCCATAAGGCATGAGCTACTCGATATGATTGCAGAGAATGGTATCCCTGAAAAAGGATGGAACTTGTAAGGACAGTCAGAGACAGAATTCGATGCCCAACCCTTGCTAACAGCCTTATATGTCTTATATCTTAACATATATTCTCTTTATATCTGAAACCATAATAAATCAACTAGCTTTTCACCATTAGGAATACACCAACCAAAACAAGGGCTGCAATGTAACAGTTTGGGGTAAAAGTTATGACATTATGCATACACAAGCAAGTATCCGAGAAAAGTATAAATTACCTTAAGGTATAGTAACGCTGAACTATACGATAAACAAGCAGGATCTCTATCTATGAATGCCTACAGAATAAAGCATTTCCAAATGCAAAAATACGGTTAAAATGATTGTTCGGTAAGAACTTCTACAATCAAACATCAATTCTAAAGATTACCTGCACATCCAGTCGTATTGATCGTTGAATATCTCTATCATGCATCATAACATTAGAAAATATATCCATAAGTTGAGTTGCCAAGAGTGTAGGATTCTGTAGACGATTAGCAAGAACAAAAGCCAAAGCTTGTTCTAAACAATCATGTGCTAAGATACTTGCATACAAGAAGCTACTTAAAATAGGTTCCTTTTCTGCCTGCACCAAGCAGCAGCATATTTATCAATTAATCTCACACGATCATCAAGAATCAAAGGCAAATTAAGAGCTGTCATAGAGGACATCAGTTGATCCTTCCATCGGTAGTAATAAACAGCCAGTATTTCAATTTAACGTGCATATGATAATAGAAAAACTGAAGCCAGGTGAAGAGACAAGACCATGTAATTAGCAACAAAATCCCAACACTCCATGAAAATATCATCAAAGGTAGTCAAATAACCATGAGATCCATCAACTATCAGCTTGTTTCTGATTATAAATCTTCAATAATCAAAATCCCATCACAAACAAATCAACAAACACCTTGCAAGCAATATCCCAAGAAAATAAAATTAAAAAAAAAAGAGGAGAAAATAAGTACGAAAATTGGGCACCTCCAGCTTGGCCTCCTCTCGTACAGCTTCCCAAATTGGGTCACGACCCGAATTAAGAATAGAGTCAGTGTCAGGCTTAGAAAGGCTCATTGCGTAAACTGGAAACACCTTCTCAAAAGGGAACTTAGCATTAAATTTAGCTTCTTTCTCTCCATCTTGTGTTTCTTTTAGGGATAGCCCAGCGGAGAACATATCGGGAAACGACTCCCAACGCTTATCACTATCACAACCCATTGAAAGAAATATATGGAAAGGGAAGAAAAAATAAAAATAAACAAAAGCTAGGGATTGTTTAGAAATGAAAAAAGCTCTCTCTATTCATGAATATGAGCAAAAGATAGGAATCTAAAGATAGGAAAACGTGAAGGACAAGTGGTGCAGTGAAGAAGAGACCTCGTTTTCCTTTCTTTTCCCTTTTTTTTTTTTTTCTTTCCTGTGCGTGTTATCGTGTTAATTGAAGTCTGTTTCTTGCTGTTTTAGGCTTACAGGAGGGGGAGCGGTCTGAAAGATAACGTGTTGTAATTTTTGTTTTGTTTTTTTTCGGCTTCTTGTTATGTATGGCTCACATCACATGTCTCTGTTTTTCACCATGGTTTGGACTTTTTGAGCTTTGTGGGTTGGGTTAAGGCCTTTGGGGAACCAATAATGGCTTTGTACTTTTATTCATTTACCTCGTCTTTTTTCTTCTTTACTTTTTGGCTAAAAGCAGACCCCAATAATACTAATGTTTCTTTTTGGGTAATTTCCACTTTGGTCATTTAATTATTAGTAAATTTATATTCTCATTATCCAATTATAAAAAATTACAATTTAATCATTCAACTATTCAAAATCAATCATTTAAGTCTCATATTCATTAACTTGTAATCTGAAAGGCACCATTAAGTCACCCCATTATTAGAAAATTTTCATTTTGACCACTCAATTATGAAAATCTACGAAATAATCATTAACGAATCGATGATATGATACATTAATTGATAAGCTTAAGTACTAATTCAATCCCTTAACTATAACTAAAATATCGATTTAGTCTCTAAACTATAACCAAAATATCTCAAAACTTTTCGTACTACCAAAATGTAAACTTGTTGATATTTGAATAACCATGAATTTAGTCTAAAACAATATTTAATGCCATCCATGAGAGAAATGGATTGAATGCCATCCATGAGAAAGGATATTATCCAGGGATAATCCATTTTATGCCACATCATAATTCTTAAATTTTAATTTGGATTTAACTTTTTTCAAGATGAAAATACTGATGTGGCATAAAACTATTGGAAAAGGGATACAGATGACGTGGTGTCACTGTTTCATATAATATTTTCACTACCACCCAAAACCCCAAAATGAGTTAAAATGGAAAAAAAAAATGCATTTGAAATCACGTTCTCATTGCTGTTACAACAACAACGATACCAATTAAGCTAAGGCTCAATCAACATATTTAGTAATCTTAATACCTGCAAAAATCAATTAAGTGAGTACTAGGAATGTAAAGTAAAGTTTACAAAATTAGAACAGTGGTGAATCGATCAGACAATTAGTTCATCGGTCTATCTAGTTTGATTAAATAAATCATTAAAAATTTTAAAAAATTTCAATTCAGTCGATCCATACCAATTTTCAAACCAATTAATCTAATATATGTTTTCCGAACCGATACCCAATTAATTTTCGATTTAACCCATCTCATTGAAAATAATATAAAATAACAATATTTTTACCTACAAACTATTTGGGTGTTGATATAAACACATAAAATCTAAACAAATCAGCACAAATGAAACCATTGTTCCTATTATTAGCAAACCTCTTTACTTAATTATTTCAAAGGATGGAACTTGTAAGGACAGTCAGAGACAGAATTCGATGCCCAACCCTTGCTAACAGCCTTATATGTCTTATATCTTAACATATATTCTCTTTATATCTGAAACCATAATAAATCAACCAGCTTTTCACCATTAGGAATACACCAACCAAAACAAGGGCTGCAATGTAACAGTTTGGGGAAAAAGTTATGACATTATGCATACACGAGCAAGTATCCGAGAAAAGTATAAATTACCTTAAGGTATAGTAACGCTGAACTATACGATAAACAAGCAGGATCTCTATCTATGAATGCCTACAGAATAAAGCATTTCCAAATGCAAAAATACGGTTAAAATGATTGTTCGGTAAGAACTTCTACAATCAAACATCAATTCTAAAGATTACCTGCACATCCAGTCGTATTGATCGTTGAATATCTCTATCATGCATCATAACATTAGAAAATATATCCATAAGTTGAGTTGCCAAGAGTGTAGGATTCTGTAGACGATTGGCAAGAACAAAAGCCAATGCTTGTTCTAAACAATCATGTGCTAAGATACTTGCATACAAGAAGCTACTTAAAATAGGTTCCTTTTCTGCCTGCACCAAGCAGCAGCATATTTATCAATTAATCTCACACGATCATCAAGAATCAAAGGCAAATTAAGAGCTGTCATAGAGGACATCAGTTGATCCTTCCATCGGTACTAATAAACAGCCAGTATTTCAATTTAACGTGCATATGATAATAGAAAAACTGAAGCCAGGTTAAGAGACAAGACCATGTAATTAGCAACAAAATCCCAACACTCCATGAAAATATCATCAAAGATAGTCAAATAACCATGAGATCCATCAACTATCAGCTTGTTTCTGATTATAAATCTTCAATAATCAAAATCCCATCACAAACAAATCAACAAACACCTTGCAAGCAATATCCCAAGAAAAATAAAATTTAAAAAAAAAAAAGAGAGGAGAAAATAAGTACGAAAATTGGGCACCTCCAGCTTGGCCTCCTCTCGTACAGCTTCCCAAATTGGGTCACGACCCGAATTAAGAATAGAGTCAGTGTCAGGCTTAGAAAGGCTCATTGCGTAAACTGGAAACACCTTCTCAAAAGGGAACTTAGCATTAAATTTAGCTTCTTTCTCTCCATCTTGTGTTTCTTTTAGGGATAGCCCAGCGGAGAACATATCGGGAAACGACTCCCGACGCTTATCACTAACACAACCCATTGCAAGAAATATATGGAAAGGGAAGAAAAAATAAAAATAAATAAAAGCTAGGGATTGTTTAGAAATGAAAAAAGCTCTCTCTATTCATGAATATGAGCAAATGATAGCAATCTAAAGATAGAAAAACGTGAAGGACAAGTGGTGCAGTGAAGAAGAGACCTCGTTTTCCTTTCTTTCTTTTTTTTTTTTTTTTCTTTCCTGTGCGTGTTATTGTGTTAATTGAAGTCTGATTCTTGCTGTTTTAGGCTTACAGAAGGGGGAGCGGTCTGAAAGATAACGTGTTGTAATTTTTGTTTTGTTTTTTTTCGGCTTCTTGTTATGTATGGCTCACATCACATGTCTCTGTTTTCACCATGGTTTGGACTTTTTGAGCTTTGTGGGTTGGGTTAAGGCCTTTGGGGAACCAATAATGGCTTTGTACTTTTATTCATTTACCTCGTCTTTTTCTTCTTTGCTTTTTGGCTAAAAGCAGACCCCAATAATACTAATGTTTCTTTTGGGTAATTTCCACTTTGGTCATTTAATTATTAGTAAATTTATATTCTCATTATCCAATTATAAAAATTACAATTTAATCATTCAACTATTCAAAATCAATCATTTAAGTCTCATATTCATTAACTTGTAATCTGAAAGGCATAATTAAGTTACCCTTTAATTTTAAAATTTTCATTTTGACCACTCAATTATGAAAATCTAAAAATAAATCTTCTTTTGAATCGATGATATGATACATTAATTGATAAGCTTAAGTACTAATTTTAAATCCCTTAACTATAACTAAAATATCGATTTAGTCTCTAAACTATAACCAAAATATCTCAAAACTTTCATTACTACCAAAATGTAAACTTGTTGATATTAGAATAACCATGAATATAGTACTTTATTTAAAACAATATTTACTTCTATCTACCTAAAAAACTTAAAACACGGAAAATGGTCTTGAATACCCGTCCATGAGAAGGATTGTATGAAGCAGGGATATTATCCATTTCAACAGTTTTATACCCACGTCCATAATTCTTAAGTTTTAATTTGGATTTAACTTTTTCAATGATAAATCGATGTAGCATAAAACTATTGGAAAAGGATCTGAGATGGCGATGGTGTCTTTGTTTCATATAATATTTTCCATACCCCAAAACCCAAAATGAGCTAAAATGGAAAAAAATGCATTTGAAATCACGTTCTCATTCTTTTATTTAACAACAACGATACCAATTAAGCTAAGGCTCAATCAACATATTTAGTAATCTTAATACGCAAAAATCAATTAAGTGAGTACTAGGAATGTAAAGTAAAGTTTACAAAATTAGAACGTTGGTGAATCGATCAAACAATTAGTTCATCGGTCTATCTAGTTTGATTAAATAAATCATTAAAAATTTTAAAAATTTCAATTCGTTGATCCATTACCAATCTTCAAACCAATGAATCTAATATATATTTTAAAACCGATACCCAATTAATTTTCGATTTAACCCATCTCATTGAAAATAATATAAAATAACAATATTTTTACCTACAAACTATTTGGGTGTTGATATAAACACATAAAATCTAAACAAATCAGCACAAATGAAACCATTGTTCCTATTATTAGCAAACCTCTTTACTTAATTATTTCACTACTTGCAGTGTGCATTATTGCCATTTGATGTAACATATTTCAGCAATTGACATCCATAAAATCTTCATCATAAAAAATACACTATCATTTTCATAGACCCACAGATTGGGTATTTTGTTGAATTTTAATTATTTTCTATAAAAATAATTTATTATGAAAAATAAAATAAAAAAGTGACCTCGTCTCTTAAAATGGTATAATTGTTTCAAAGTCCTTTAAAAATTGTGAAGATTTACAAGTTGATATAATGGTAAACTACATTTTAACCCTAAACATTTATAGTTTTACTTTTTGGCCCCCAGAAAACTCTGTAATTGTAACTTTGGAAATTACTGAGTGCTGGTTAAAAGTCAAAAGAAAAATGACAAAGCAATTTAAAAAGAAAAAGGAGGGTTTCATTGTCCATATCTGCAGTTTTGCAGCTCCCTACAAAAAGCAGAGCCTCCCACTCACCGTTTGTATATGGCCGTGTTAACGTCCAGAAACATTCTGCACTTTCCTTATTCTTTTAGTTTATGTTATGTTTATATAAAGCACACTGTTTAATTGGCTCACTGATGTGGGATTATATAATTCATCACTGAATCAATTTTATATCTAACATGATTGATTTTTATATAAACACTAACAGCCTTATTATGAATCTTTTTTTAGTATATTTCATGTTCTTCCTTTGCTGGATGTGATCATGTTCTAACAGGCACACGTAAACTATTCAGCCCTTCATGTTCTAACAATATCACATCCACCCCATCCGCCACGTCCAGCCGGCGGTGCTCGACAGATGTCGTGGAGCAAGTGACGGTGGCGATGCAGGTGCTTCCAGCGGTTGTCTTCCTGCTGTGAGCCTCTCACAAGGTTAACATAGCGAATGTTTAGTGAATTTAAACTTTATTTTTTTTTTTAGAAATTAATTTTCGAATTTTAAAATATAAATTCAATTATTATAATGGTTAATTTTTTTTGTTACATGGTTATTACATTATTTTTTATTTATTTTAAAATATCACACAAATAAATTTTACATAATAATCTAACTATTTTAACAATTAAATTTAAAATTTAAATTAGAAAAATAGAATGACTAAAAATACGAAGAATATAAAAACTTTGAGCATATTTTTTTATCATCGATTAATTGAATTAGGTTAAGTATGATTTTTATCTTTTTATAAAAATTGAGATGTTAGTTTCCATAATTTGTCATAATTTAATCCCTATACTTTACTGAAAATTGAGAAACTAATCCAATTGGATAATATCGTTAAGCCTTATTGCTAAATTGTTGAATTAAAATTAACAGTTTAGCAATTTATACCTAATTAATTAGGAAAATTTAGTAGTTCAACAATTTATACGAAACAACTTTAAGAAAATCAAGAATTCAAGTTCATGTGTTTAGAAATAATTGGACTACTTTATTAATTTTCATAAAGTACGAGGACTGAATTCTAACAAATTAAAATAGATATGGATTAACTTCTCAATTTTCATAAAAGTAAGAGATAGAAATGCAAAATCAAACCATTAAATTAGCTAAATATTACTATTAATCATTGTTCTATGTGTACTTCCGATTTAGTCCATGTATTTTAATTTGACCATTTTTAATTATTGTACTTTTCAATTTTAAAGTTTTAATATCGATTAAACGTGAGACGTTAAATTTGAAAGTTAAGTTACATTATCTCCAAACTTTCATGTGATAAACATATTATCAAATGTACGTAATGTCGTATCAACTGCACACAAATCATCCCAAAAATGTTAGTTGATGGATTTAATAATTATCGTTTGCATCAATAATGAAATTTTAAATTTTGAACAGTATATGGACCATGATTGATCAAATTGAAGAATATAGAAAAATATATATTTTGCATAATGATATTTTAAAATAAAAATATAAATAAAAATAATTATAAATATAATAAATAAAACTTGATTTAAATTTAATTTTATATAAAATAAAATTATTTATAGAAAATTCTTTTTAGAAAATGACACATCTTTCGAAAAGAGTAAGTTTTATTTTATATAGTCATTATTTGTTGACCAATTTATTTTTTGTAAAACAAATATAAAAAATATTTAAAAACTTTTATATGTATACAAACCGAGAGACAACTTTTTAATAATGTAATAAGAAAAACAATATAGTAGTAAAATATTGGATTATAAATAACATACAAGAAATTGGTTTTAGCAACCAATAAATACAAAGGACCCAATTGAAAAACAACAGAACCAAGGTATCTAAAACAAAAAAGATGGCAGAATTTTGTAGTTATCTAGTTGGTAAATTCTTGGTACCATTGCTGCAACATTGGAGTGTCAGTTCCCTTTCCATAGGATGCTTTATTCTTATTATATTATTATTGTCAGTCTCCGCCTCTTGGTCTGACTGCACCACCTTCCTCCGCCGCAAATTATGTCCGGCCAACCGATCCCGGCAACTCCTTTTGGTACCATCAAACTTTGATATTTCATGAAATCTGCTCCAAGTTGCACACATAATTAAACTGTTAGATACTAGGAGAAATTAACAAGAAAAAGAAAAAAAACACAGCAAAATCTTTGTCAGAAGCAGAACAAAGAGACATAAATTTGGACATTTTAATTAAACCTGCTACACTGCTGGCAAAACCTTTGGCGAATGCCTTTGACCAAAACAAAGCATCCTTGGCATGTGGCTCACAGACTTTATGCCGCCGATGATATTGCTTTGCATCTTTCAAATCGGCACCACAATCATCAACTTGACAACCACCACTGCCGCTGGAGATGGCAGCAGAGTTAGAAGTAGTGTAGGAAAGTATTCATCCTCTCATATCTCTCGAGGCACTACCCTTATCTTCACCATCCTCTCTTCTCTCTGCTGCTCCTCCTCCTCCTCCTCCTCAACAACCCAATTTACCGTCGTCTTACATGCCCTTTTAGCCATTATCATAATAATAATAATAAAATGAAAGTGAAAAAGCACCTTTCCAAGGGACTAAACTAAAACGAAAGTGAATGTTTAGGGGTTTTGTTAATATGAGAAGAAGAAAAACCAACAAAACCAAGGGATTAATAATGAAAGAGACAATGACAGTGATCAGTGACTGTGACCCACCATATATTGAAAAAAATAGAAGAAAAAAGGGCAAAAATGTGTGTCAATGGCCGTGTTAACGTCCAGAAACATTCTGCACTTTCCTTATTCTTTTAGTTTATGTTATGTTTATATAAAGCACACTTTTAATTGGCTCACTGATGTGGGATTGAATCAATTTTATATCTACCATGATTGATTTTTATATAAACACTAACAGCCTTATTATGAATCTTTTTTTAGTATATTTCATGTTCTTCCTTTGCTGGATGTGATCATGTTCTAACAGGCACACGTAAACTATTCAGCCCTTCATGTTCTAACAATATCACATCCACCCCATCCGCCACGTCCAGCCGGCGGTGCTCGACAGATGTCGTGGAGCAAGTGACGGTGGCGATGCAGGTGCTTCCAGCGGTTGTCTTCCTGCTGTGAGCCTCTCACAAGGTTAACATAGCGAATGTTTAGTGAATTTAAACTTTATTTTTATTTTAGAAATTAATTTTCGAATTTTAAAATATAAATTCAATTATTATAATGGTTAATTTTTTTGTTACATGGTTATTACATTATTTTTTATTTATTTTAAAATATCACACAAATAAATTTTACATAATAATCTAACTATTTTAACAATTAAATTTAAAATTTAAATTAAAAAATAGAATGACTAAAATCGAAGAATATAAAAACTTTGAGCATATTTTTTTATCATCGATTAATTGAATTAGGTTAAGTATGATTTTTATCTTTTTATAAAAATTGAGATGTTAGTTTTCATAATTTGTCATAATTTAATCCCTATACTTTACTTAAAATTGAGAAACTAATCCAATTGGATAATATCGTTAAGCCTTATTGCTAAATTGTTGAATTAAAATTAACAGTTTAGCAATTTATACCTAATTAATTAGGTAGTTCAACAATTTATACGAAACAACTTTAAGAAAAATCAAGAATTCAAGTTCATGTGTTTAGAAATAATTGGACTACTTTATTAATTTTCATAAAGTACGAGGACTGAATTCTAACAAATTAAAATAGATATGGATTAACTTCTCAATTTTCATAAAAGTAAGAGATAGAAATGCAAAATCAAACCATTAAATTAGCTAAATATTACTATTAATCATTGTTCTATGTGTACGCCTGATTTAGTCCATGTATTTTAATTTGACCATTTTAATTATTGTACTTTTCAATTTTAAAGTTTTGATATCGATTAAACCGTAGACGTTAAATTTCAAAGTTAAGTTACATTATCTCCAAACTTTCATGTGATAAACATATTATCAAATGTACGTAATGTCGTGTCAGGTTGCTACTTTCACAAATCATCCCAAAAATGTTAGTTGATGGATTTAATAATTATCGTTTGCATCAATAATGAAATTTTAAATTTTGAACAGTATATGGACCATGATTGATCAAATTGAAGAATATAGAAAATATATATATTTTGCATAATGATATTTTTAAAATAAAATATAAATAAAAATAATTATAAATATAATAAATAAAACTTGATTTAAATTAATTTTATATAAAATAAAATTATTTATAGAAAATTCTTTTTAGAAAATGACATCTTTTCAAAAGAGTAAGTTTTATTTTATATAGTCATTATTTGTTGACCAATTTATTTTTGTAAAACAAATATAAAAAATATTTGTAAAACTTTTATATGTATACAAACCGAGAGACAACTTTTTAATAATGTAATAAGAAAAACAATATAGTAGTAAAATATTGGATTATAAATAACATACAAGAAATTGGTTTTAGCAACCAATAAATACAAAGGACCCAATTGAAAACAACAGAACCAAGGTATCTAAAACAAAAAGATGGCAGAATTTTGTAGTTATCTAGTTGGTAAATTCTTGGTACCATTGCTGCAACATTGGAGTGTCAGTTCCCTTTCCATAGGATGCTTTATTCTTATTATTTTTATTATCATTCTCCGCCTCTTGGTCTGACTGCACCACCTTCCTCCGCCGCAAATTATGTCCGGCCAACCGATCCCGGCAACTCCTTTTGGTACCATCAAACTTTGATATTTCATGAAATCTTCTCCAAGTTGCACACATAATTAAACTGTTAGATACTAGGAGAAATTAACAAGAAAAAGAAAAAAAACACAGCAAAATCTTTGTCAGAAGCAGAACAAAGAGACATAAATTTGGACATTTTAATTAAACCTGCTACACTGCTGGCAAAACCTTTGGCGAATGCCTTTGACCAAAACGAAAGCATCCTTGGCATGTGGCTCACAGACTTTATGCCGCCGATGATATTGCTTTGCATCTTTCAAATCGGCACCACAATCATCAGCTTGACAACCACCACTGCCGCTGGAGATGGCAGCAGAGTTAGAGTAGTGTAGGAAAGTATTCATCCTCTCATATCTCTCTCGAGGCACTACCCTTATCTTCACCATCCTCTCTTCTCTCTGCTCCTCCTCCTCCTCCTCCTCCTCAACAACCCAATTTACCGTCGTCTTACATGCCCTTTTAGCCATTATCATAATAATAATAATAAAATGAAAGTGAAAAAGCACCTTCCAAAGGGACTAAACTAAAACGAAAGTGAATGTTTAGGGGTTTTGTTAAATATGAGAGAAGAAAGAAACCAACAAAACCAAGGGATTAATAATGAAAGAGACAATGACAGTGATCAGTGACTGTGACCCACCATATATTGAAAAAAATAGAAGAAAAAAGGGCAAAAATGTGTGTCATATATCATGAAGTCGGCAACATAGAAAAGCAATTGAGTTTTAAGTTCAAGGATGATATTATTTAGTTCATTTTTTTTATTTATCATCTTCTTTTCGACATTTTTTCACCATTGGTTTCTACTAGAGGTGTGCATGGGCTGGGCGGCCCGACTTGGCCAAGGCCCGTCTGAAATGTAAGAGGGTTTGGACAAAAATATAGGCTGAAAAATGGCTTTGACAAAAAAATAAGGGTTTAAAAATAGGCCGGGCTGGGTAAGGGATTTTGGCCCGGAAGCCACGAATTCATTAAAGGCAAAAATTATTTTTAAATATTATTTTCTTATTGTTTTTCTCTTTATTTTGCTACAATTTTACTATTATGTTTATATTATTTTGTTGTTATTGTTTAGATATTATATAAAACTTATTTTATTGTTAATTTTGTTATTATTTTAAAGACATTTGTTTATTTTGTTATTAATTTAGAGGCATTTGCTTGTTAAGTTCATCTATTTTAGTGTTATTTAAATCTATATATTTTTAAAATTTATTTTCAATTTGTTAAAAATATTTATTTTGATTTTTAAATATTTTGATGTATTATATATATTTAAAATTATATAAAATAATATAAAAATTAATCTGGTGGTAGGGTCAGGTTTTAGTATTTTTATGGGCGGGCTTGGGTAAAATTTTAGGCCCATTTTTTGCGCCCGACTCGGCCAGAGCCCAATGAACGGGCCTAAATTTTTAGTTGGGCCTGACCCGAACTCGGCCCGGCCCGGCCCGACCCATGTACACCTCTAGTTTCTACCTTTGTGAACGCCGGCCATAAAAAAGAAAACACAAAAAAAAGGGGTTTTAAACGGTTGAGAATCCAGAGAGACACGTAAACATGTTCACGTTTGTTCTATGACAAGACAATGACAAATACAGGTAAATAAGAACAACCCAACTTGGATTACACTTGTTTTGTTTTTTGATTAGCTGGATGAGAACATCATCATGTTATCGGCTTATTACATGAAAAATATGATGTTTGTTGGGTTGGGTCATATCATACGTAGTGTAGGTGCTGCTGGACTTTGCTTACTTTATGTTATGTGTTTAGCCCAAACTGCAAAATGAGGGAGTGGTGAGACTTTGAATGGGCTAAGGATCCATGTTTTTTTTTTTTTGAAAGTTTTATTTAACTTATTAATTTATTCAAAAGCTTTTATTTACGTCATTAAGCTATTAAATTTTTTAAGGTTCAGCTAACGAGCTCCAGACGTTGATTCAATGAACAGTATGATAGATTAGTACCCATCGATAATCAGTGTACGACGTAAAAAGTCATTTCATTAAAAAATTTTAAGCTATAATGTGAGAACAATTGTCAAGTTCGAAACCTAACTTGATTAAAAAAAAAGTTCATGCCCAATAATGATATAACCCAAAATTTTATATATCTAAATGGAGTCGAATTCTTAAATACTCGTATTAGAGTTTCACTATACATGATGTGTGGGTCTTCATGTCATCATGTACGAGTTTTGTTTGACTTGTTTTTTATTCTCATTTATAACCTTGTGTATATTTACAGTACATTAGTTTGGTCCCACCTTCCTAGAATGCAACAACTAAAGGAAATGAGAGGAGAGCCACACACCCCAACAAGAAAGAGAAATAAAATCCAAAATAAGTATAATGGGACAACTGAGAATGGTAAGCTATATTTTCACTACTACCTAATGAAGACAAGACCTGTGTTGGACCACCTGTGAGAATAATTGAAAGAATCTATCCTAATGCATGAATTTGACGATTATTCACACATTAAGACTTAAATTTTTTTTCAAGTTAATCCTTGAAAAAATAAAGTTCAGGCCTCAATACGGAATAATTGCCCGGTTTAGGGATTAATTTGAAAAAAAAAATTTAACCCACAACGTGAGAATAATTGTCAAGTTCGAAGCCTAACTTAGACAAAAACAAGTTTAGGCCCCAATAATGATATAACCCAAAAATTTATATATTTAAGCGAAGTCGAACTCTAAAGTGCTCATATTCGAGTTTCATTAAACGTAACGTGTGGGTCTTCATGTCATCATGTGTGATTAGATCATCAGAAGTCTTATGCAGACTTGAAACGAAAAGATATCGAATTTTAGATTGGTGACAAAGTGTTTTTGAAAATGTCTCCATGGAAAAAGATACTTTGATTTAGCACGAGAGACCAAAGAGTTGAGAAACAAAAGAATTTCCTTAGTGAAAGTGTTGTGGCACAAACACAGAGTTGAAGAGGCTATGTGGGAACCTGAGAACGTTATGAGAGAGCAATATTCGCACCTTTTTATTGGTAAGATTTTCGGAGACGAAAATCCCTACGGGGGAAGAGTTGTAACAGTCCGGTTTAGACCCTAGTTAGAACAGTGGTTTCGAGACCACAAATTTAAGCTCGCTTCTGCTTTGTCTCAGATCAGGATTTCCCGTGGTGATGTGGTTCGTTTCTTTTCAAGCATCTACCTCTTTTTTTTTTCTTTTCTTTTGCTTCATCTTCATCTTCGCCATAGCTCTGTAAATTGGATTTTGTTTCACAATTGGATGCTGGTCGAAATGAAAAAATAATCTATTTTAGGATATATACTAGTTTATTTTTATAACTTCATGATTTTTACTCACATAGTACCTCTATAATTGATCTGTCATCAACATGCAGAGCCAAACTGGTTTTATGTTCTGTCACTCGGATGCTTTTGTGCAGAGTATTGGTGTGTGTTTCGTTGAATTTTTATCCAATTGTTATATATAACAACTATCATGCAGGTGCCATGTTGAATTATAGAATCAAATTGGAAATTTCCCATTTCGAGTTCTCTAATAAATTGTATTAAGCAGGTTTCAACTCTGGCTCCCAATGTTCCAGCAATGTACGAGCTGCATTTCGCGGTTCCTATGGCCGGAGCTGTTCTTTGTACGCTTAATTCCCGGCTCGACTCGGCCATGGTTTCAGTCCTACTCGCCCATTCAGAAGCTAAGATCCTATTCGTGGACCATGGATTACTCGAACTCGCTCGCGGAGCACTCGATCTTCTTGCTAAAACTAACACAAAACCGCCAATCTTAGTTTTGATTTCTGAAGGGATGACGATCCATCTCCAACCAGCATTGTGCCTTATGAATATGAAAGTCTTTTAGAAACTGGGCATATTGAATTTGAGATAAAAGACCAAAGAGTGAATGGGATCCTATAAGTGTGAATTATACCTCTGGTACAACATCTAGGCCTAAAGGAGTTGTTTATAGTCACAGGGAGCCTACCTCAATACTATCGCGACGCTTTTCCTTCACGGAATGCAGTCGATGCCGGTTTATTTGTGGACTGTACCTATGTTTCATTGTAACGGTTGGTGCCTCACTTGGGGTGTCGCGGCACAGGGTGGCACAAACATAACCGAGGTCAAAGAAATAATTTAAAATTATTTTGATGTTTATAATGTGTGATTGAGCCTGTGTGAAAGTTTCGTGTGAAAATGTTATCGACTGTGTGTCAAATTGTGAGAAAGGATTTAATCGCATAAAATGTAAAATGCTGTGTGCTGATTGTTAAGTGCTTAATTATTGTCGTCGTGCTTTATATTAGTTTGATTCTACTTGTAGTTGATCTAATATATATACTCATGTCGTACATGTGAACGCACTCTTTTGTTTGTAAGTTACGTATTTAGTCTTAATACTTTACTTTGATCAATTTTAGTCTATGTACTTTTTAATTTTTAAAATTTCAATTTTAGTCCTTGTACTATGTGTAAGTCTTGAATTGAGTCCATGTATTTTAATTTGATCATTTTTAGTCTATGTGTTTTTCGAATTTTAAAATTTCAATCATGACCAAGCAATAGTTGTAATCACATGAGTAATACCATATCAACTTGCTATTTTCACATAATTCTTACAAAAAGTCAATTAATGATTTAATGACGCCATCCTGAGTCAAACTAAAATTTCAAATTTCAAAAATATAAAAAATTAAAAATGATTAAATTAGAGAATATAAATTCATTCAACAATTACGAATAATACAAGATTAACAACGGATTTAATCAAATGGATTTAATTGCTACCATTTGGTTCAGGACTCGATTTCATAATTCAAAAAAATATAAGTACTAAATTTAATCAATTCAAAAGTATAAGAACTAAATCCATAATTTACATCAATTGAATTTTTACTCCATTTTTTTATACAACAGTGATTACATCTTGAAAATTTTACCCTTTTTTGATATTGACACCATCTTTTATATATAATATTTATGTAGATAGAAAAGTTTGTCCAATCTTCCATGCCTTATCCTCTTTCTATTACGTCGTTTTATATACGTTACGTCAAAGAGCAGGGGTGAAATTAGGGGTAGGTATGGACTCCGGCTCTCTTTAAAATGTAAAATTGTTATTTAGACTCTTAATTTTTTTAAAAATTTTAAATTAGTAAAGGTAAAATTACACATTGGCCCTCTAAAATTATAAAAATTCGATTTAATCATTTACAAATTAAAAAATATAAAATATAAAAAATTAAAAATTCATTCGGCCCCCCTAAAAAGTTATTCTGGCTTCGCCCCTGTCAAAGAGTAAATTAATTACTTTATTAAAGATTTCATCAATTTCTATTGTGTACATGGGGTGAATCTAATTTTTTTTTTAGTGAGGACCAAAATTTAATTATAAATTTTCATGAGATTAAAATATAAAACTCATTATGTATTAATTTATAATTTCATCAACTTTGAAGGTATAAAACAATTTTTTTTTTCATTTTACTAGGGATTAAAGTGAGATTTTACTATCTATTAATTTATAGTTTTCTTATTTATAAAAATATTGAATTTAAAGGTTTTTTTTTTAGGGGGCTAAGGCCCTTGCTAACTCCTCAGATTCGTCTCTACTTGTACATCAACACGAGGTAAATGCAACATGCTATATGTAATTGTTTAATTATTTTGTTAGTCATGCCAGTTTTTCACAATAGAACTGGATGGAATTTAATAAAAATGAGTAATTTTCTTTTTAATCTGACGTATAAAGATTAATTTGCTCATTTTTTAAATTAAGGAAACAAAATGTAATTTAACTCTTGGTATAGGAGCCAACATGATAGTTTTATCCACGAATGAAGCTAAAAAATTATTATTTTAGGAGGGGTCGAAATTAATTTTTAATAACTTATATTTTTAAATTTTTATCATTTTTTAAGTAGAACTAAAATACAATTTTATCTTTATTAAATTAAAATTTTAAAATTATTAAAAATAGAGGTGATCATGGGTTGGGCTACCCGGCCCGCCCAAAAAATGAGAGGGTTCAGGTAAAAATATAGGTCCGAAATATGGGTTTGGGCACAAAAATGAGGCCCGCCTTAGTAAAACGGCCCGGCCCGGCCAATTATATATTAAATATATTTTTATTTTTAATCAAATATATTTTTAAATTTACATATTTTATTTATTTTTGTTTTAATATTTGTTTTAAAAATTTTATTTAATGAAAAAGATAAAAAAAGTTAATATGGGCGGGTTTGGGTTTATCAATTTTTTAAGTCAAGCTTAAACAAATTTTTAGACCCTAAAAATTAGTTTAAAATTTTATCTAAACTCGATCCAACTCATGATCACCTCTAATTAAAAATTTAAATAAATAATTTTTATTTTAAAAAGTGCGGGTAGCACGCCTAGATACGCCAAACCTACCAACTTACTTTATTCATGGACTGATTTTAAATTTTTATGTCAACTCCTACATTCCTTTTTTTTTTTTTTTTTTTTGTAGTTTAGACCTTTTTTTTAATCATTAATTAACTTAAACTAATAAAATCTTATCGTGTAAATTTGACTGTCCAAACATATCATAATCATATATAGTATGGAGATATGCACGTGAAAGGCACGATTCAACCTATCCCCACGACGAACGGGGTAACGTGTCCGTTACATTTCTGTTCGATTATAAAAACACACAAACAACCAATCAGTTTGTTTGAGTATCGTTTTCACCTAATCTTCACTTTCCATCTCTGAGTTTCTTCTCCGGCGAGAACATGCACCTTTTTTTACGATCTTCATTCCCTCGATTGGTCGCCACCCGCACTTACCTTCTCCACTCCTCTGTTGTTCCAAGTTATCGCTGTTTCTCTCTCTTTGCAGCCGACGGTGACGTTGATGATGGTGGTGATGCTCCTCAAGCATGGAAATCCATGGAGGGTCTTCGCCGGTGCTCAGCTAATCACGTGCCTTTGTCTCCCATTAGCTTTCTGGAAAGAGCAGCAAAGGTTTACAGAGACAGGACATCGCTTGTTTATGGTTGTCGTAACTTCACATGGAATCAAACGCATCAACGTTGTCTTAAGCTCGCTTCTGCTTTGTCTCAGATCGGGATTTCCCGTGGTGATGTGGTTCGTTTCTTTTTCAAGCATCTACCTCTTTTTTTTTTCTTTTTCTTTTTGGTTCATCTTCATCTTCGCCATAGCTCTGTAAATTGGATTTTTTTTTCACAATTGGATGCTGGTCGAAATGAAAAAAAATAATCTATTTTTAGGATATATACTAGTTTATTTTTCATAACTTCATGATTTTTACTCACATAGTACCTCTATAATTGATCTGTCATCAACATGCAGAACCAAACTGGTTTTATGTTCTGTCACTCGGATGCTTTTGTGCAGAGTATTGGTGTGTGTTTCGTTGAATTTTTATCCAATTGTTATATATAACAATATATCATGCAGGTGCCATGTTGAATTATAGAATCAAATTGGAAATTTCCCATTTCGAGTTCTCTAATAAATTGTATTAAGCAGGTTTCAACTCTGGCTCCCAATGTTCCAGCAATGTACGAGCTGCATTTCGCGGTTCCTATGGCCGGAGCTGTTCTTTGTACGCTTAATTCCCGGCTCGACTCGGCCATGGTTTCAGTCCTACTCGCCCATTCAGAAGCTAAGATCCTATTCGTGGACCATGGATTACTCGAACTCGCTCGCGGAGCACTCGATCTTCTTGCTAAAACTAACACAAAACCGCCAATCTTAGTTTTGATTTCTGAAGGGGATGACGATCCATCTCCAACCAGCATTGTGCCTTATGAATATGAAAGTCTTTTAGAAACTGGGCATATTGAATTTGAGATAAAAAGACCAAAGAGTGAATGGGATCCTATAAGTGTGAATTATACCTCTGGTACAACATCTAGGCCTAAAGGAGTTGTTTATAGTCACAGGGGAGCCTACCTCAATACTATCGCGACGCTTTTCCTTCACGGAATGCAGTCGATGCCGGTTTATTTGTGGACTGTACCTATGTTTCATTGTAACGGTTGGTGCCTCACTTGGGGTGTCGCGGCACAGGGTGGCACAAACATATGCATGAAGAACGTTTCCCCGAGTAAAATATTTGAGAACATAGCTTTACATAATGTGACACACATGGGAGGAGCTCCAACCGTCCTAAATATGATTGTGAATTCATCTGTTAGAGAGCAAAAGCCGATTTCCCACAAGGTCGTGATATGCACCGGTGGCTCACCACCGCCTCCACAGATCTTGCTTAAGATGGAAGAGTTGGGTTTTAGTGTGACTCACTTGTATGGCCTTACTGAAACTTACGGTCCTGGTACATTCTGTGTTATGAAACCCGAATGGGAATCCTTGCCTCCCGAGGAGCAATCGAAGTTGAAAGCTCGGCAAGGAATGCAACATCTCGGTTTGCAAGACGTTGACATATTAGATCCCGTCACGATGGAGAAAGTACCAGCTGATGGTAAAACCATGGGTGAAGTCATGTTCAGAGGAAACACTGTGATGAGTGGATACTTCAAAGACTCGAAAGCAACTGAGGAAGCATTTAAAGGTGGATGGTTTCACAGCGGTGATCTCGCCGTGAAACATCCAGACGGGTATATAGAAGTAAAGGACCGGCTGAAAGATATCATAATTTCTGGGGGAGAGAATATAAGCACGATACAAGTTGAGACAGTTTTGTACAGTCACCCAGCAGTTCTCGAAGCTGCAGTTGTTGCACGGCCTGATAATCATTGGGGGCAGACACCTTGTGCATTCGTGAAGCTAAAAGAAGGATTCAACATTGACGCTCAAGAACTAATCCTGTTTTGCCGGGGTCACTTGCCGCATTATATGGCTCCCAAAACCGTGATCTTTGAGGAGTTACCAAGAACATCAACTGGAAAGATACAAAAATATATATTGAGAGAAAAAGCAAAGGCCCTCGGGAGCCTCTCTTAAGCAACAAATGATAATGTACTAACCCCAAAGATACAAAGTTTCTCAAAAGTTTTTTTTCATTATTATTCAATGGCTCATTGCATTGTGATAGTAGAAGAAAGCCACAAATTTTCTTTTGCCAGGTCGAGTTTGAGAATATGCGGGTGCCGAACGGAACCACAGTAAAGCCGATTTCCGATTTTCATTCCGCTTGTAATCATAGATAATCTATGATCATGGTAGTGAGCAACCGGCTTCCCTTCCAAATCAACTACCAAGACACCAGCATCTTTCTCCGTAGGTAATCGTCCGATATACTTCATCACGATCGCCATAACCTTTCGAATGAAAGGATACCTAAACGCAATGTCCAAAGGAACAGAATTTGCCTGCCGAAATTCGTAGAATAATGCTTGAATCATCAGAAAAATTATCAACAAACATAAACAAAACGTTTAAATGGATATCAACAGATTCGTGTTACCGATGGTATGGCAATCCAGTAATGCCCATCACCATCATATTTAATATTATCAGGAAAGCCTGGTAAATCATCAATAAATTTCTCCAGGTCTCCCTGTTTGCTCCCCTTTATGTAATACTTTCTGCACCTTCTCCTGCAATTGAATGTTGTTCAAGCATTAAAAAGGATTTGCAAACTGCAGCAATGGAAACCATACATACATACATGACGGTTTCACAGAAGATTGCATGATCTTGATTAGGTGACACTGCGACTCCATTAGCAAAGTATAGATGACTGACTAGCACATCGGTTTTTCTCGTAACCGGATCGAAGCTCATAAATCGACCATGAGGTTTGCCTTCCAAGATATCCCATATATCTTCATTTAAGTTATATTTGTAAGAAGCGTCTGTGAAATAAATCATTCCATTATCTGCAATATCTACACCATCTGTAAGCTTGAATTTATGGCCATCAGCTTCATCTGTTAGCAGCTCCACTTCACCATCCTTGCTTATATTCAGTACTCCCTGATGCATTCATTATCCAACAGTTTTTGTATAATGATGGTTTAAGTTTAGGGTAAATTTACTATTTGGGTCCTGAACACTTTTTTTTACAAGTTAGGGCATGAACTTGACAAATTTTCTCACATTGGGGCTTGAACTTTTTTGTCCAAGTTAATCCCTTAATTAGGCAATTGTTCCATATTAGGGCTTGAAATTGGCAATTGTTGGGTTTTTTATTGAAATGGTGTAGAAAAAAAAAAAAACAGAAATAGGATGGCTATCAGATTAATTACGGAAATGGGGTGAACAGGGTGGTCACGCCACTCCCATAGGCGGAACCACCTTGATACTCTGCAGCAAATTAAAAAAAAAACATAAAACGGTTGGAACAGTGCAAAACAGTGCAAAACATTGACAGGCTGAACAATGGACATGCAGATGCGGCACCAGATTTCTTCCTAATTTTCCTAATTTTTTTTCCCTGATTTCTTCCTTCTTCTTTCTTTCTTCTTCCTCTTTCTTTTTCCAGCGCCACCTTCTTCTTCTTCTCCTTCTTCTCCTTCTTCTGCAACAAGAAGCTTTGGGGGAAGGGGACGGACGAGAGGGGACCTTAAAAAACTGCATGCAGGAGCAACTAGTGCCGCCTCTGGCAAACCATTGACCTGGCTTTGGTGCCGCCTCTGGCAGTCCATTGTCCAGGCGGTGCCGCCTATTGCAGACTATTGTTCTGCTTTTTTTTCCTGATGCTGCATGCCTCTGTCGTTTAATGTTTTCTTCACTTTTTTTACTGTTTCTAACTGTTTTCTCTAAATTTTATGCAGGGGAGGCTGACACCAGGGTGGTGCCGCCTATGGCAGTGGCGTGACCACCCTGGTCACCCCAATTCCGTAATTAATCTGATAGCCATCCTATTTCTGTTTTTTTATTTTATTTTCTACACCCTTTCAATAAAAAACCCGCAATTGTTCCTACACTGAGGCCTGAATTTTAGGTTTACAAGAATTAACTTCGACAAAAAAGAAGTTCAAGTCCCAACATGGGAACAATTATCAAGTCCAAGAGCTTAACTTGTATGAAAGAATTTAGACTCAAATATGCAAACAAAAAAAAATTTCAAGTCTCAATCCGAAAAAACATTACAAATGGAGATTCCAAAAATTGATTAAACCCTAAAGTTTAGGTCTTTAATTTGATTTGACAAATTTTATAGGGAAGCAGGTACCTTGGTTCCCTTTCTTTCAAAAAAAAAAAAAAAAAAAAAAAAAAAAGTACCTTGGTTCCCTTGCTTAAGTGGACTTATAACAGTTTTAGCCCCTTCTAGTTGTTAAGCATTCAAATTAAGTCCTTTTAGATTTTTTTTTTAAACTTTTGGCCCTCCCAAAATAAAATTTTTTATTTCCACCTCAAAACTGAATGTCTTGATTCGCCTTTGATTTTGTCCTCTACTTTTATAATGTTAATTATTACAGAGTGATAACATGCATATCCACCAATATGTTAACACTTGTCAATAATACCATAATTAAACTCAATGTTCGTAAATGGCATAATTGTTTATTTGGCCTTCTAATTTTATAAATAAAGTCATTTTAGTTCTCTATTTATTTTTTATGTGTCTTTTAGCTCTTAAATTTGCGATGTTTGTCAAATCACCTCAATATGATGAAAAAAATACACATGAATTGGACTGACTAATAACAAAATAAAAGCAGAGGGGCCAAAATTAAAATGAAAAAAATATTAAACCCTAAATTTTAAAAAGTATGGGACTAAAACTAGAATTAGACCCTTTCAACAAAAAAACTTTGTAGGAAAGGTCAAAGGATTAGGGATAAAGCAATTTTTCCAAACTTAGTCCCTGAATTTTTTGGTCCACTAAAAGTGATAAATTCTCATTTATATGAGACTTTAAGATTATGTCAAATGGCACACTCCCAATCATGTTATCAAAAGGACGATAAATGAGACAAAATTCAAGTTCTAGGAAAAGAAGTTCGGAGACCAAGTTGAAAAAATTTGCAATGTTTAGGTACTAATCCGAAAAACTAACCTTATATGCATCAGCAACGATTATTTCCTTGTTGTGACCAAGAGCGAGTCCTAGCGGTCTACCATGGGTGTTAACAAAATTATCCACGACCGAGTCACTCAACCTGACTCGCTTGATCCACCCATCGTGACAGCCCGTGTAAATGACGTTCGCCGTGGAATCATACGCGATATCTTCTGGTCCTTGTAACTCCCCAGCGCCCAACAACTCCGCGCCTTGGAGCATGCGATCATTGCGCAACGAGACGACCACGGGTGCCTGACCCAGCTCGTGGATCGGCAGTGGAGCAGGATCGAATGAATCGAGCTGGTACAGAAGCATAGCCGCCACTACGGGGAACATCGTGAATAAAACAGTAATGAAAGGGCGCCATAATCTCTTCCTCGGTTGATCACCGGCGCTAGACGCCTGTGATTGAGAAACCGTTTGTGATCTTGAGTCTGCCATTGCAAAACCGTCACCAAGCTGTTGACAGATTCTGGTTTCTTATGGACATTGAAAAACGTCAAAAGATGGTTACCTGCTTCACATTGTCCACTCATAGTCCTACACGACTACGAAACCGATAATTAATTTTTATAATATGCCGTTGCCGGCCATACTTCTTCCAACATTTCACGTTGGGATGTGTGTCTGTCTCATAGTGATGTAAGAAATTGTTTGTTTACATCCAAGAGAGATGAAAGTATTCAACAAAGGCATTAAATTAGTAATTAAGGGAAAGGATTGGATGAAATAGTGATGTCATTTTATCTGTATTTTTTTAATAAATTTATATCACATCAATATTTTTATTCTAAATTTTATTATTTTATCTTGAATTTTAAGATTTTTAATTTGAGTTTAATTTTTTTCAGGATAAAAATATTGATGTGGCATAAATTTATTAAAAAGGGATACAGATGACGTGGCGTCATTATTCCATTCAATCATTTACTAATAAAGGACTATTTTTAATTACGGGAGTATACCATTTCTTTGTGTCTGGTAAAAGCACACTAATGTGGAAGTACTTTTATAAGTGCCTAGACTAAATTTTTAAAAATATTATTTTTAAAAATATTATGAAATTAGACTAATTTTTAGACCAAAAGTGAATCATTTTTTTTTAAAAATTATAAAATTAGACTAATTTTAGACCAAAAGTGAATCATTTTTTAAAATTTTGGTGCCACCAATTAATATGAAAATAATACTTACAAAATAAGATCTTTATATAGACCAAAATCTCATTTTTCTTATTTTCTTAAACAATGTGGGATATGAGATATGTGTATATATAAACTCATAAATATGTTTAGAGCTTGTTTCTAGATTTTAACTAACAATATAAGATTAAAGACTACTTTGAACTCTATAAGTAAAAAATTATAAAATATAAATGTGATTAATATATCATTTGGTACTTAAATTTAGCTTCAATTTTTAATTTGACACCTAAACCAAACAACATAATATATGTTCCATGAGCGTTTAACACGAGTGTTCTACTGAAAGAAGCATAAGTACTTAATCGAATAAAAAAAATCAAAATAAACATTGAAACCAAACTCTTGTTCACGGTCCAATAAAATCGAAAACAGAAAAATAATATGATACATGGAAAACACTTTTCATGCAACTGTAAAAGTCAAAGAGTTACTACTGACTGTGTCGAGCTGGGTGTCGGTCCAGATCGATGCGGATAATATAAGGGAGGATAAAAGACCCGACATATAAATGATTTTTTAGCTTAAACCCAGATGTAACCATAGTTAATTCAACATCCCTATAATGTGCAACAGGTTTCCCATTAATGTCGACCACCAGCATCCCACCGTTTTTCTCCGATTTGATTCGACCTATCCACCCTATCCACCGATCAACCATAGCCGCCGCCTTTCGAACCATTGGATATCTCATTGCTATATCCCAAAACATTGTATTTCCCTAATGTGATATCTCCAAATGTTAATTCATATAAAAGGAATTGGACAATTAAGGTTTAACTGCTATTTTAGTCACTATACTATACTGAAATTTGAGTATATCATTATCTTACCGTAGGCAATGCAATCCAATAATGGCCGTCTCCATCATATTTGATGTTATCAGGCATCCCTGGTAAATTATCAATGAACTTTTCAACATGTCCCTTCTTATGGCCCTCAATGTAATACTTTCTGCACCTCCTCCTGCATATCCACATTAATCCTTTATCAACTCATATATATAGTGAAAGAGATGAATTTTATTTTGGGGTTGTAAGTATGTAAAGAAACATACATGGGGGTTTCACAGAAGATGACACAATCTTGATGAGGTGACACAGCAATTCCATTAGCAAAGTAAAGATCGGTGAGCAGCACATTGGGTCGTTTTGAAATGGGGTCGAAGCTAATAAGCCGACCACAAGGCCTACCCTCCATTATGTCTTGAAAGAATTCGTGCAAGTTGTACTTGTAGGAAGCATCGGTGAAATACACCGTGCCGTCCTTTGCTACATCGACACCATCCGTCAACTTAAATTTCATAGCTTCGGCTTCGTCTGCTAGCACCTCGATAGCACCATCTCTACTTATATTCAATAGCCCCTATATACATATATATATACAAATGTTACAAATATTGTGTATGCAAAGCGTTTTTCTTAAATTAATTATTGATTGTTGATAAGGTTTTGAGAGATGGGGTAATATTTGATCATGTTTAGATAGATTATTTCAACCAATATATCATTGTAACTTTACTTGTTAATGGTTCGGGTCGGGCTGAGACAAGGTGGGATGAAGTAATATTTGATCATGTTTAGATAGATTATTTCAACCAATATATCATTGTAACTTTACTTGTTAATGGTTCGGGTCGGGCTGAGACAAGGTGGGATGAAGTAATATTTGATCATGTTTAGATAGATTATTTCAACCAAAAAGATATATGATTGTAACTTTACTTGTTAATGGTTCGGATCGGGCTGGGACAAGGTGGGATGAGGTAATATTTGATCATGTTTAGATAGATGAGTTGGATGAACAAATTTTGTGACAAGTTTTAGGTATGTTTAGATTCATTTGGTTAAGGTTTAGGACACATAAATGTGAACGATTTTGACGATTTGGTCATTGAGTCTCAAGACTGAAAAAACATGTCTCGAGACCATTAGAACAAGTCTTACTTAATTTTTGGCATTCAAATGTTTGAGGTCTCGAGATATATTTGTATAGTATCAAGACAGTTGTTAATAGATCTCGAGACAAACGACCTTTGTCTCGAAACATAAGAACATCGAAGGTAAATGGGTTTTGCCTTGCTTCAGGTCTCGAGACATGAAGGACCTTGCCTCGAGACACAACGTGCAGTGTCTCGAGATATTTTTACTTTGAAACTTATATAACCTGTCTCGAGGCATAAAAAGACCCACTGTCTCAATACATATAGTTGAAATTTGATTGAGTTTAGATTCAAGTTCTAACTCTAAAAATTAATTCATATAATCCCATAATTTAATGAAATGAAATCAATGAGTGTATAATTACATGTATATAAACTATTTTGATGAGTAGATTAATTTTATTTGTGCTATAATAGCTTGAGTTGTTTCAGCAACCTAACCTAACATCACACGCATAGATCCGATAATCTAGTCGGGTGTGAGATGTTACATGCCTAAATATTGACAGTAGTTTAGCGAAATTGTTAATTTTGATTTTTAAGCATAATACTTGTTGCACTAATGAACTACGTGGCCTTATCAGGGATTTAAATAGCAGTTCGTTACCGAAATAGCGATCGTTATATAACGATAGCGGCACCGTTCGAAACTGTTACCAGGGATTTAAATTACGGTCGCGATCGTGTTTTCGGTCGCGTTGCGTTTATCGCGGTTGCGGACATAACGAATGCTATTGCGGTTACTACGGGTATCGCGGTCGTGAATTTTAAAAAGGAAAACATAATAGCGGATAATAGCGGTTTGGGCTATAGAGGTTTCGGACAGTGCCGCTACCGCTATATAACGGCCGCTATTTCGGTAACGGACCGCTATTTAAATCCCTGACTGTTACTGCCAAAATCGCTATTATGTTTTACAATAAGTTGAAATTCACGACCGCAAGTAATCGCAATAGCATTATTTATGTCCGCA
Source organism: Gossypium rotundifolium (assembly GCA_025506655.1). Taxonomy (NCBI): domain Eukaryota; kingdom Viridiplantae; phylum Streptophyta; class Magnoliopsida; order Malvales; family Malvaceae; genus Gossypium; species Gossypium rotundifolium. The sequence goes on along the minus strand of CP106723.1, from coordinate 139,363,957 downwards.
ACCGCAATAAACGCAACACGACCGAAAATACGGCCGCGACCGCAATTTAAATCCGTGGGGCCTCTAAACCATGTTTAAAGGACTTGTGCGTGTGTATAATATCACAAAATAAAAAACCAGACCTTGTAAGCGTCGGCAACGATGACTTCTTGGTTGAGCCCCAAAGCGAGTCCAAGCGGTCTACCACCAGTGTTGACCCAGTCCTCAACAACCGTGTCATTATCCGAGTCGTTCGCCCACACTCGCTTTATCCATCCATCTACCGTGCCCGTGTAGATTACTTGAGATCTGGAATCATACGCAAAATCTTCCGGTCCCAGAAGCTTACCGGCACCCAAAAACTCCGCCCCTTGTAGCATACGGTCGTTATGTAACAAGGGCGGCTCGAAGGGGACACTCAACTCGTGGAGGGGCATAGGGGCGGCGTCGAACGAGTCTAGCTGGTAAACAACTATAGCTGCAACCACCGGAAGCAGAATTGCGGGCAGAACAAGAGGCAGCAACGGCCATGGCCGTGTTCTTGAGTTAAGAGGAGATTTGGGTGAGGAAGGTGAGCTTTTTGACTCAGCCATTACATGAATAAACTATTCCAAGTTTCCAACAGAAGGCTTGAAGCGTGTTGAAAATTTTATATGATAAACCATATTTTAGCAAATTCGCGTTCTGGTTACTTAATTTTAAATAGTTACGAAAAGGTCATTGAACGAAAATTTTTATTTAAGTCACTGAGTTATTTTATCTGTTTACATCACCTTCATCAACTGAAAGTTCTCATTCAGGTTTTCTTCTATAGTTTAGTTTTTTTTTCATAAAATAGTTTTAAGGTCACGAATCTGTAAACTAAAATTTAAATAGTTTTTTTCACCTAGTAATCAGATTGACTTGAATTTAAAGTATACTCTTTCACTTGTTAATGAGTATTAATCCACTATACTAATTGTCGAATCGTTGTTTCTTTCGAATAATTCTGTAATTATTTTATAATTTTTAAAATTAAATGACTAAATCGTAACTTATCAATAATTTAATGACTTTTGATATAATTTACCCTACATATACGAGGAAGAAACAGGGGAGGTATCAAAATTGTTAATTTTGAAAACTCTCGACCTTAGATTTGGCGATGAATTAGACTCAGTGAGTTTACGTCCCACGGACCACGTGAATCGGCCTCGATAAGTGTTCCTACTGAGATATTGGGTAGCGTAATTGACATTTTGTGTTATTTTATTATAAGTCGAGAAATATATACTTTTAGGAAATTATAACTCAATGTAATTTAAATTTTTAATAATATTAGAAGACATGAAATTTACTTGTAATAAAATTAAGATGAAATTGTAATTAAATTATTAGTAAGTTATTATTTTAGTCACTCAACTTTAAAAAAATTACAAAATAGTTATTGAACTATTCGAGAGTTTTCATTTAATCCATTGAACTATTTGAAAGTTTTTATTTAAATGACTAAGTTGTTACGTTTCTTTTTAAAAGTCTGACTAGTGAGCTCCAAGTGACAATTTAACGACCAATACAATTGATCAATACCTATTAGCGAGTAAAAGAATATTTATATTAAATCCAAGTTGATCTGACAATCTAAGAAGAAAGCCATTTGGATTTCGTTTTCTGAATTCACGACCTTTAAAATTATTTCATGAAAAAACTGAATTAGAAGAAAAGTTTTCGATTGGTGCAGGTAGTGTAAATTGTATAGCGGTTTTAACAGCTCGATAACTTAAATAAATACTTTCAAATAGTTCAATGACCATTTTATAATTTTTTAAAATCAAATAACCAAAATGCAAACCTAGTAATAATTTGGTCACTTTTTTAAATAGAAATGGATTTAGGGGGCTGGTAGGGGCCCGAACCCCTTAAAATAGAAATTTTACTATTTTGGTCCTTTAAATTTTTAAAAAAGTTTAAATTAATAAAGGTAAAATTACACATTAATTTTCCTAAAAATGATAAAAATTAATTTAATCCTTTAAAAATTATAAAGACAAAAACAATTTAATTTCGGCCTCCCAAAAATTTTTCTTAGCTTCACCCTTGAATATATCTTATGTCCGCCATCTTAATTTTACCAATTCAATTAAAGTCAATTTTAATCGACGTTATAAAAATAGAAATACCAAATTATGTCAAAATTTAGAGTGCTGTTGGCAATGTATTAGTAATTAAAAATTGATTCGATTGGTATGAGCATTGTATTCACTATAGGAGAACGTGGGTTTTAGTGCGTTGAAGCGCATTATCTTTCTATTTATGAGTTGGGAGGGACTATAAGTAGTTCTAAGCATTGTGTAAAAAAAAAAAACCCAGATACGATCAGAGCCTAACTTGGTTGGACCAAATATTTAAAATATTTTAATAACAAAATCGAATTACACTAGATTCAAATTTGAGTTAAAATTACTGATACATGTGAAAATATCTCTCGCTCTCTCTCTTTTTTAAGTTAAAAAATTTAAATCAACTAAATTTCTCTGAATTTATGGATTCAGGTACGCTTCCGCATCTAGTTTTATTCTTAATTTATTCTTGATAATTTGACATAATAAATTCTGATTTATTAAATTTTATTTCAAATTTATTTTACACATTTAACATTAGTAACTTGATTCTTTTCTCATGCTTAACTAAATTTGCACCTATTCCATGTAGGTTGAAAATGGGAGAAAAGGACATTTGTCTTTTGCTTTCCATTTGTCACTATCTTCTTTGGGATTATAATTAGTGGGGAATTTAGGGGATGGCAGGCCCGACTCTCCTAAAATATAAAATTATTATTTAGATTTTTAAATTTTTTTAAAAATTTTAAATTAGTAAAAGTAAAATTATATTTTGGCTCCTTAAAATTATAAAAATTCTATTTAGCCTTTAAAAATTATAAAATATACACTATAAAAAATTAAAATTTCATCCAGTCCCCTCTAAAAAATTGTCATGGCTTCGCCCCTGATTACAATACACTACAATTATAGGTACGGTACATAACACACGAACCAAAAATCGAAAAGAAACAAATAAAACTCATACATGGCACACGCATGAAGTGAGACCGAGATTCACACATTTGGTGAGACTCAAACCTGAGTTACAAAGACTCAGGACCTCGGCTTTAACCAATAAATTAAGGCTTTATTGACAATAATCTTTTTTTAACATCCACTCTCTATAAATAAATAAAAAACATATTTTTTTACAATTAATAGTAATAGTAAAAATAATAGGCAAAACTATCGTAAAAGCTCCTATATTAGAAGTTAAAATTGTATTTTGCTCATTTATCGAAAAAATTAGTAAATTAGTCTATGTATGTTAAATCAAATAATAAACTAGTTATTTTTATTAAAATTTCATTGGTTTTACAGTTAAAAATTAAAGTGATTGACAAAATAACTAGACCACATGTAACTTATGTTGATGTATAAAGACCAGTTTTTAACAGTAAAATTTGATAAAAATTTTAACAGAATAACCAATTTGATAAAAAGCCTTCTACGATATCTGGTTAAAGGTGTTTATGGATTGGGCCGAGATCAACTAAAAATTTAGGCCCATTTATTAGGCTGGGCCGGGCCAGGCCCAACCTAAAAAATGGGTCTAAAATTTTGCTCAAGCTTAATCCGGATAAAAATGCTAAAACCCGGATCCGACCAATCACCAGATTAATTTTTTATATCATTTTTAAATATATATAATAAATAAAAAATATTAAAAACATAAAAATAAATATTTCCCAACAAATTGAAAATAAATTTTAAAAATATATAGGCTTAAATAACACTAAAAAAATTTAACTTAACAACTAAATACCTCTAAAATAATAACAAAATTAACAAATGCCTTTAAAATAATAACAAAATTAATAATAAAATAAGTTTTATACAATATCCGAACAATAACAACAAAATAGTAGTAACATAATAGTAAAATGGTAGTAAAATAGGAGAAAACAACAAGAAAATAACATTCAAAAACAAAAAAAAAAAAAAGATTTTTTATCCTTTAGTGAATTCGAGATGGGCCGGGCCAAAAATATCTTATCTGAGGCCTGACCCATTTTCTTAACAAACCTTATTTTTTTGTCCAAACTCATTTTTTAAATCTATATTTTTGTCAAAATCCTCCCACGTTTTGATGGTGCCCCACTAGCACCCATTTTTGTGACCAATATTGCTATGCTTGCCATTAGCTTTCACCCTTAGCGTAAACTTTTGCACCTTCCCCGTCGAGTTCACCGGCAATTCACCGAACACCACGGTTCGAGGAACCATAAAATCCGGCAGCCGTTCCTCGCAAAATTCAACAATCTCTTGGCAACTCACTGCACCATAATAATACTCTTCCTTCAATTTCACAAAAGCACAAGGGGTTTCTTTGGAATAATCGTCTCGTTTTCCGACCACGGCGGCTTCTGACACCTTGGGGTGGCTTAAAAGTACAGCTTCCACTTCCAATGTGCTTATAATTTCCCCTCCTGTAAATATGATATCTTTTGAGCGGTCCTTCAATTGTAAGACACCATTAGGGTGAATAACACCAAGGTCCTTGGTCCTATACCATCCATCTTTAAATGCTTCTTGTGTTGCTTTTGGATCTTTAAGGTACCCTAACATCAACGTGTTCCCTTTAAACATGACTTCTCCGATCGTCTTCCCATCATGACGTACGCTCGCCATCGTTTCCGGTTCCTTCACGTCGACATTTTCGACCACAATGTTATCCTTTTTATGTTCATTGGTTGATCTCCATGGCTTAACAATAGCAGGACCAAGTACTTCGGTCATTCCATATGCATGGCTAACAGTATATCCCAATCCTTCAACTTTCATCACTCGGGACATCGGTAACACGCCGGCAACGATAAGTCGAACCTTAAAAGGAACCGTAAGAGACGAATCGGCGATCAAGTTCAAAATGGCCGGTCCGCCGCACAAGTGAGTCACATTGTGAAGAACAATGGAGTCGAATATGACCTTTGCTGATACATTTCTTAAGCAGATGTTGGTGCCACCGACAGCCGCCATAGTCCAAGTACAACACCAACCATTGCAACGAAACATGTCCACTGTCCATAAAAACACCGGCGCAACCCCCATGTCATACAACCGAACCGATGCTAATGATTTGAGATAGGCAGCTTTATGGCTATATAATACCCCTTTAGGTTCACCAGTTGAACCGGAAGTAAAATTCACCGAAATCGGATCACCTTCATCCTTCGGTTTAACTATTTCGAAATCAGTTTCCCCCATTGCAATAAGATCATCATACTTGATTTTATTACCACCAACAGAGACCAAATCAGGTCCCTGGTCGTGTTCTTGGATTAACACAAAAAAAGGGTGCTTGGTCATGTTCTGTGACATTATTTCAAGTGCTTTCACAATAACATCAACATATTCATAATCGATAAACATGAATTTAGCCTCCAGTTTTTCTAGTATAACTGCTAAACTGGCTGCATCCAGCTTGGTATTAAGTGCAGATAAAACAGCACCCGCCATTGGTACGGCGAAATGCAGATCGTATAATGCCGGAATATTTGGCGCCATAGCTGCAACCTAATGAATAAGAAAGAAAAAGTCAACTACACAGGCAATTCTAGGTTATTTCAAAGAAGCCGATGAGCAGCCCATGCATGTACATGTCTTCCATGTCAGAACCTATTGTCTTGTTCATTAATTAAACCATTAAGTCACCTCCATAGCTCTTATTTATATGAAAATTAACAAGCCGACGCTAATAAGAAAATTACATGCACGTATTAATTTATTCACTTTTACTGAATGCAACCATACTTTTTAATTTAATTAACTTGACTTTGTGGAAGACTTTTAACTTTAATATCTTATTTTCATGAGTAGACTTGCACAAACCACAATGCAACTTGACTTTGCAAATTGCATCATCATCATAGTTGACTAAAAAATTAAATAAAAATGACTAGACTTTTCAGACAGGACCACTAACGTGTTATACGTTTTTTAAAACTACAAAAATTTATTTATAATATATATTATAATGGGTTTGCTGGATTTTTAAGAATGATTTAATAGTTTTTTTTTTGGCATTTTATTTATTCCTTTGATTGAATTTAAGAATAAATAATTTAATGATTTTTTATTATATAAATATTATCATACTGCTAAGATTGTCCTATTTTATAAATATTTATATAAATAGAAAGTATTATTGAAGTTGAAATTAAAAGAGGAAGGTACAATAGTACAAATATTTCTAATTAATTAATATTTATTTGAGGTGAATGCACATGTCCTAACCACATCAAATTAGTCCCATTATTAAATTTGTTAATTTAGTAATTATACCATTAAAAATTTTAATAAAAATTTAACAAAAGAAAAAAAATATGTCAAAGACCAAAAATAAATCTAATGGCATTGTCGTGCATCACCTTCGTGCATGAATCCATATGTAGCTTGGTTGAGATTAGGGTGAAACCGAATAATTTTTAGGGGTCGCGTATGCGTTTATCGTGGTTCTTGGATATAACGGATGCTATTGCAGTCATCATGGATATCACTATCGTGAATTTTAAAAAAAATCACACAACTTAATGTAAAACATAATAACGGTTTCGGATGGTGCCGCTACCGCTATATAACGGCCGCTATTTCGGTAACGGACCGCTATTTAAATCCCTAGGACAAACACGACTAGTATGACTCGAATTCAGGTTACATATTTCAACAATGAATATCCTAACCGGGTTTGGGAGTGCACTATGTTATTAATTAATCAATATATATAATTCTCATCGTCTTCCTTAAAGGAGGAGGACTGGTCTTACAAGTTACAAGTACAACCACTGAGTACTCTGCCTGTCATTGGAAAGAATTATATCATGTCCTAAAAAAACCATTCATTCATATTCATCTACGTTGTCCGTAAGAAAATATATAAAATGCATGATTTAGTGCATTAAACATGAGATAAACAAAGAACCAAAAGAAAAACTTACAGTATCGCCTGGTGAAATCCCGAGTTGAGTCAAACCGGAAGCGAGTCGTAAACATCTTTGATGAGTTTCCCTCCACGTGAACGAAACGGTGCCGTAAATGATGGAGACCTTATCTCCATAAACAAGGGCAGCTCGCTCTAAGAAACTCACTGGCAATAAAGGTGATGAATTGTGATGAAGATCCTCCATATTTCCAAAAATAAGCTCAGCCGAGATAGAGTGTGGGATTTTAATAGGTTAAATGGCTGAGTCAGGCCACTGATTAAAAACTATATATTATAGGGTTATATGTATATGTATGTGTGACTATATATATATATATATAATGTTGTGGGATGGTGATGAGGTAGAAGATAAGGACGGTGCGTCTTCAATGGTTTTATATTAATCTCATTAAATTTTTATTTCCCAGCAAAGGGGTAAATTCACCCGGTCGTCACTCTACATTTCATCATTATGAATCCGACATTATAGCATCAGATTTCGGTTTATGATGTTATATATATATATTTGTTGTATAGTGATATTTTCTTTGAATCATGTTTACGTATGGTGGGACCTAAACTCAAATGTTTTAAATGTGTTAGAGTCTTAACTCGAATTGATTTTTCATTAGTAAGGTTGAGCAAGTAAAACAAGAAATCGAAAATTGATTGAATCGAGAGATTTGGACGGTTTATAAAATACAAATAAAAACCGTGGTTGTTCAAACCGAATTGGATTCTATTTTGAGGGTGAATTTATAAATTTTTTAGCAGGAGTTATAATTCAATTATAATTTTTCCATAGATTAAAATATAAATTTATTTTGTATCAATTTATAATTTCATTATTTTTGAAGGACTAAATAATTTTTTTTATTTTAGAGGGCTAAAGTGAAATTTTACTATATATATTAATTTACAATTTCTTTATTTAAAATTTTTCATTTTGAGAGGTTAAAGTGTGATTTCACTGTATATTACTTAATAGTTTTCTATTTATAAGGTGACTTAATTGGAATTTTTTCATTTTAGGGAGGCCAAATCTTTGATTCGCCATTGTCTATTTTTATTTAATTTATAATTAATTTATTTTTATAATGTAAAAATAATATATTTAAAATGCTGAAAATAACTTAAAAAGTTGTACAATGTCTCTCTCTATGACAGCCCCATTTGTCTACCTTGGTATTAAGTGCAGATAAAACAGCACCCGCCATTGGTACGGCGAAATGCAGATCGTATAATGCCGGAATATTTGGCGCCATAGCTGCAACCTAATGAATAAGAAAGAAAAGTCAACTACACAGGCAATTCTAGGTTATTTCAAAGAAGCCGATGAGCAGCCCATGCATGTACATGTCTTCCATGTCAGAACCTATTGTCTTGTTCATTAATTAAACCATTAAGTCACCTCCATTGCTCTTATTTATATGAAAATTAACAAGCCGACGCTAATAAGAAAATTACATGCACGTATTAATTTATTCACTTTTACTGAATGCAACCATACTTATTAATTTAATTAACTTGACTTTATGGAAGACTTTTAACTTTAATATCTTATTTTCATGAGTAGACTTGCACAAACCCACAATGCAACTTGACTTTGCAAATTGCATCATCATCATAGTTGACTAAAAAATTAAATAAAAATGACTAGACTTTTCAGACAGGACCACTAACGTGTTATACGTTTTTTAAAACTACAAAAATTTATTTATAATATATATTATAATGGGTTTGCTGGATTTTTAAGAATGATTTAATAGTTTTTTTTTGGCATTTTATTTATTCCTTTGATTGAATTTAAGAATAAATAATTTAATGATTTTTTATTATATAAATATTATCATACTGCTAAGATTGTCCTATTTTATAAATATTTATATAAATAGAAAGTATTATTGAAGTTGAAATTAAAAGAGGAAGGTACAATAGTACAAATATTTCTAATTAATTAATATTTATTTGAGGTGAATGCACATGTCCTAACCACATCAAATTAGTCCCATTATTAAATTTGTTAATTTAGTAATTATACCATTAAAAAATTTTAATAAAAAATTTAACAAAAGAAAAAAAATATGTCAAAGACCAAAAATAAATCTAATGGCATTGTCGTGCATCACCTTCGTGCATGAATCCATATGTAGCTTGGTTGAGATTAGGGTGAAACCAGAATAATTTTTTAGGGGGTCGCGATGCGTTTATCGTGGTTGCGGATATAACGGATGTTATTGCGGTCACTGCGGATATCACGGTCGTGAATTTTAAAAAAAAAAATCACACAACTTAATGTAAAACATAATAACGGTTTCGGATGGTGCCGCTACCGCTATATAACGGCCGCTATTTCGATAACGGACCGCTATTTAAATCCTAGGACAAACACGACTAGTATGACTCAATTCAGGTTACATATTTCAACAATGAATATCCTAACCGGGTTTGGGAGTGCACTATGTTATTAATTAATCAATATATATAATTCTCATCGTCTTCCTTAAAGGAGGAGGACTGGTCTTACAAGTTACAAGTACAACCACTGAGTACTCTGCCTGTCATTGGAAAGAATTATATCATGTCCTAAAAACCATTCATTCATATTCATCTACGTTGTCCGTAAGAAAATATATAAAATGCATGATTTAGTGCATTAAACATGAGATAAACAAAGAACCAAAAGAAAAACTTACAGTATCGCCTGGTGAAATCCCGAGTTGAGTCAAACCGGAAGCGAGTCGTAAACATCTTTGATGAGTTTCCCTCCACGTGAACGAAACGGTGCCGTAAATGATGGAGACCTTATCTCCATAAACAAGGGCAGCTCGCTCTAAGAAACTCACTGGCAATAAAGGTGATGAATTGTGATGAAGATCCTCCATATTTCCAAAAATAAGCTCAGCTGAGATAGAGTGTCGGATTTTAATAGGTTAAATGGCTGAGTCAGGCCACTGATTAAAAACTATATATTATAGGGTTATATGTATATGTATGTGTATATATAATGTTGTGGGATGGTGATGAGGTAGAAGATAAGGACGGTGCGTCTTCAATGGTTTTATATATTAATCTCATTAAATTTTTATTTCCCAGCAAAGGGGTAAATTCACCCGGTCGTCACTCTACATTTCATCATTATGAATCCGACATTATAGCATCAGATTTCGGTTTATGATGTTATATATATATATATATATATATTTGTTGTATAGTGATATTTTCTTTGAATCATGTTTACGTATGGTGGGACCTAAACTCAAATGTTTTAAATGTGTTAGAGTCTTAACTCGAATTGATTTTTCATTAGTAAGGTTGAGCAAGTAAAAACAAGAAATCGAAAATTGATTCAAATCGAGAGATTTGGACGGTTTATAAAATACAAATAAAAAACCGTGGTTGTTCAAACCGAATTGGATTCTATTTTCGAGGGTGAATTTATAAATTTTTTTAGCAGGAGTTATAATTCAATTATAATTTTTCCATAGATTAAAATATAAATTTATTTTGTATCAATTTATAATTTCATTATTTTGAAGGACTAAATAATTTTTTTTATTTTAGAGGGCTAAAGTGAAATTTTACTATATATATTAATTTACAATTTCTTTATTTAAAATTTTTCATTTTGAGAGGTTAAAGTGTGATTTCAATTGTATATTACTTAATAGTTTTTCTATTTATAAGGTGACTTAATTGGAATTTTTTCATTTTAGGGAGGCCAAATCTTTGATTCGCCATTGTCTATTTTTATTTAATTTATAATTAATTTATTTTTATAATGTAAAAATAATATATTTAAAATCTGAAAATAACTTAAAAGTTGTACAATGTCTCTCTCTATGACAGCCCCATTTGTCTACCCAAATTTTGTTGTTATATATACACCTATAACAACATGCTGTTATATAGAGATAATTGTTATAAACTTACCATAAATATGGATTTTTATCAAATAAAAAAAAGTGAAAATTATGTTAAAAAAAAAAAAAAATAAATTGGGAATCAAATCAACAAACTTATTGTACAAAAAAAACCAACAACATTAAAAGCAGGGGCGAAGCCAGAACAACTTTTTAGGGGGGCCGGATGAAATTTTAATTTTTTATAGTTTATATCTTTATAATTTGTAAAGGATTAAATCAAATTTTTATAATTTTAGGGGGCCAAAGTAGAATTTTACCTTTACTAATTTAAAATTTTTAAAAAATTTTAAGGGTTTAAATAGTAATTTTACATTTTAAGGGGGGTCGGGGCCCAATATGCCAGCCCCCTGGTGTTTCATGTTGTTATAGAGAACTAATTTAATAAAGTACGTATTTCATAACTATTGATGTTGTTGTTATAAGTGAAAAACTTGTATTAAAATAAAATTATAAAAAATCAGTTCTTCTAGAAATTTGATTGTTATAACAAAATGTTGTTATAATGGGTGGTTGTTATAGAGAGGGTTGACTGTATATAAAACAATTTTTTTCCAAAAGATTTCATCAGATGACAATGCTTGTCGTTCGCTAAAACTCCACTATCCACCAGTAGTTTTTCTGGGAAAGCGGGTGGCTCTTCGTCAACTTCTTAATTTGTTTTTTGTTTGAGAGTATTTCAAAATAATAATTGATTTCACGTGTCGATTTGGATCCGTGTTGTCTTAAGTTTTATATATTTTTTTGTTTTTCTATTGTTTAATAAGTCTTTGATTTTAGAAGTTTTTGTCTGCTCTTACAATACGTTTTTTAGTCTTGCTTATGTATGTAATCTTAGTTTTACAAGTGATTTTAGGGATGATTTTGTTGTCGTCCTCTCTGGTTTGGTGAATGCTCGATTCTTTTGTTGGCTTTTGCTCGCCACTTTGGACCATCTGGCTAATTTCCTTATCGTATTAAATATGTTACAAATTTTAAATATGCTTCATTTTCGATTCGAGTTTCCATTTAATGTCTAGATTAATGATTAAGTTAATAGAATGAATCATCTGATATAATATCGACCTAAAGAACTCAATCAAAATGTTTTTAAAGTTTGAAGACGAGTATAGAATTTAAATCATAGTTTGGGGACTACTTATTGAATTAACCCAAATTATAATGTAATAACATGACCAACATGTAGCAACAAGAGTCCATTATTGAACGTGCAGAGCATCATCCTAATAATATGCTAACTAAATTTTCTCATTGTCTTTTTTGGGGATAATTTGGCATGCCAAGTCATTAGCCATAATAATAGGATTAATTCAACTAGAAGTCCCACTAATTTCAAAATATTCTAATTAAATCCTCAAACTAAAATTTTGTTCCTATAAGCCTTTTTTTGTCAATCTAATCACCAACTTTGGCATTAGATACCATATTGGATCTGACACAATTTATTTTTAAACAATTAGGGATTCATAAATATTCTTTAAACAATTGAAATGATATTTTAGTTTTAGGATCAAATTGGGATGTTTGGAAGTTTGTGGACCAATTTAAAATTTGACCATGATTTGGGGACGTTTACCCTTAATGATAAATAGAAAACTTATCAAGCGAAGAAAAATGTTAACATATGCTACAAGTCCCTATAGTCTTCATACTTTTCAGATTAAAAAAAGCGAGTCTGATTATTAATACTGTTAAATTCAAGTTAATTACAATGTTAATTTTCTATCGCATGACTACTAAGTGAGTATTTTTTTTAAAACATTGCGCCAGTGAATTCAACAGAAGAATTTTAACGGTTTGAACAATTAGACTTGGATTTTAAAATATATAAAAATAGAAAGATTAAATTTGAAATATATAAAAAGTATAAGGAGTTGAAGCAAAATTTAACCAAAAAAATCAAACAACAAAACTCCAAGGATAGAGCTAGAAAGTAGAAGGATCTAATTAATTTCTTAGCTTGTCCGCATAATCCGCATAACATTCACACGGCGGCAACACAAATGATTGGTATAAGCTTGGAATTGGTTACAAGTCCAGTGCATAGCCCAAAACAGATTACATTTTCGGTGTTCATCCATTCCACCCTTTATAAAATAACACGAATTAATCCACTTTATTTACTAATCGGAGCATCGACATGGCTGCATCGGAGGGGAGAGAGAGGACTCTACCGAAATTTGGGGAATGGGACGTGAACGATCCGGCTACGTCCGAAGGATTCACGGTGATTTTCGCAAAGGCGAGCGACGAGAAGAAAGCGGCGAAGATGACCGGGAGTGTACCTTCGAAGAAGAGGTCTCAAAATTCCAATTCGACTAAGCAACCCGAAAAGAAGAAATGGTTTTGTTGCATGTCTGCATGATGATGTCCATTTTTCCCTCTGTACTGTGTGCCCCCATGTATATGGCATTACTAACCAATATTGTATACAATGTCATTGCTCAAAGATTATATATGTCATAATTGGTATACTTGAAGGGTCTAAATTGAAATATCTAATGTTGTAAGAAACCAGAAAAAAAATAACATAAATTAATTGCTCATTAATTTCTTTGTCAAATAGTCCACCATATCTTATGATGAAACTAATGCGTTGGGCTTAGCCCTTTCTCTTTTTTTTTTTTCCTCTCCGGCAACCCCCTTTGTTTGGTGCTACTATCTCTTTGGCCCCCATCAGATGGAGCTGGACCGAGGTTTCGTTGCACCAGCCTATTTGATTGGTGGTTGAAGTCGTTATGATAGGCTCGTGGACTCTTCCTCCGTTGCCAGCTCCATTGTGACTGACATTATTTTTTGTTGTTGTGGCATGGTCTCCTTCCGGGAGCGTCACATGGCAACGACGACTATATCCGTCGCCTTCGCTTTTGACTTTCCCGACATTTCCTGACACGCTCGTGATGGCAGCTATAATGTTTTAGAAGCTAGGGGTTTTGTTGAGGCTGGGCATCCTTAAGCCCACGTGCTTTCTTATGTTTTTGTTTCGTCTTGATCTGATTGTATTATTGCAAGAGCGAAGCTACGATAAATTTTAAGGGATTAAATAAAATTTTAATTTTATAGTTTATATTTTATAATTTAAAAAGATTAAATCAATTTTAATAATTTAGAGAAGTTAAATTGTAATTTTATTTTATTAATTTAAAATTTTAAAAATTTTAAAAATTTAAATAATAATTTTACATTTTAAAGGAGTCGGTCATGACTTCGCCCTCGGTTGTTTGACCAAAACGATAATATAGTAATGTATGTCTTTTCTTTTGAAAAATAATAGGTGTTTTTGACCCAAAATAGCACATGATTTTTGTCTTTTCTTACTTTACACCATACCTTTAATTATGGCGAAAAATGTAGTGGAGAAAGATAGATGTCATGTCCCAATACATGCATCTAAAGGGATGTAATAATAAAATTTTATGAGGAGTTAAAACTGGACAAGAACATGTCACAATAAACTTAACTACAGCCATTATATATCTTTATTATTCTACTATGCATTGCCTAATATTCCAAAATATTACTTCACCAATCATCACATTGCATGAGATCTAATTAAGGTCCATAATGGGTAAAACATTCACTCATCGTGGTCCATGCAGAGTACGAGGAAGGGCCATGTTCATCGCTACCAGCTTCCGCCATGTCTGTTCCATAATCATGGTGTTGCAGGGGCCATGGCACGGTAATGTTATTATTTTGAGCAACGTATGAGGAAAGGGCATGTTCTTCAGCTCTTTGTTCCAACACTCTTAACGATGTTGCCTTTCTATAAATCTTACAGAGTACTATGTCCTCCTGGTTTCAGACAAAAGTACATATATAAATACATATATATGTATATATGTATGTTTGTTTGTGAACTGTGTTATGACATAAGTAATTTAGTTAATTCAGTTGATAAACAGATTGTTTGAACCCTAAGAATGGAGGTGTCGGAGAGCCTGTACTCGTTCATGACCCAATCGGTTCTGTTCCCATTTGGTGCTTTCCCTGTGTAGAAGACCAAAGTTATTCTAAGACCCACGATGATTTTAGGCTCAGCGAGACGCCTGATTTGACGATCGGAACCAGTTGCCTTCCAATACCCTCTCTTGGTGGTCCTGTTGGGCTTTTTACCACCATGACCACTCCTTGTGTCTCTTTGCACAAAAAAGTACCACTCCCTCTCCCCTGTCTTTGCCATACCTGCTCACCACACACCCCACAATCCCAAAACAAAAGTACTTGTATTATCTTTAGTACGTTGATAAGGTTGAAGTTTTGGGTTTGTCGAGAGGAGCTGAGTATTGCATCCTCAAATAATGGAGATATTTGAACGGAGTGTCTATACTTAATTTTATTTCCAAGTATTGTTTCCTAATTTTGAAGAGAGCTCAAATGAGTCCATACATCATCTGTTTGAGCGTCCGAGACCAACCTCTCCTCAACAAGGTTCTTAAGTGTTCGTGTTTGGGTTTGACTCTCTGTAAACTATACGTGGGTCTTGTCCAGAGTTATTTTGATCTAGATTATGTTTAACTTAAGCTTTGTAACGATTAATTTTACTTAAAACAATTCAGCTTATTTGTAGCAAGTGAATCATGGTAAGGACCGATCCAAGGGAGCCCTTGGATTTCACATAGTTTATTTGTGTTCTTTGTAACAGTTTTAAAGAATATTTCAATTGAATTTTAACTCGATTTAAGACACGACAGAACAAATTGACGACAGAAAATGTAGTGTTTAGTTACCTGGCAAATCCCAAGGGTAATGATTATAAATATTAAGAAAACCGATGATGTCGCAATACAGGTTTTTACCCACAGCAGTTTCCTTGAGGTAATAATTGACAAGCTCTTCTTCAGTAGGGTGGAATCGAAATCCTGGTAATCTAATCTCTGGAGAAATTATATTTTCCATTGAAAACAAGTAAGAGCTAGCTACTCAAAAGCTCAGGTTTCTTCGATGGTATTTATAGCCGGACAGGGTCGAATCATAGACCCAATCTTCCAAATTCAATGGAATATTTTGAACCAGTAAAATGGTTTCCAGCTGTGGTTTTTGACGTCGATGGTAAACACTGACAAAAAAAATGCCTGCTTGATCTTTGTCTTGGCTTAACATAATTTCCAGGTTCTTACATGTAGTTTTAGAGTACAAGTATGTGTGCATGTTGGTGATGGTTAAATTGCCTGGAAGTATATTGGAAGTAGGATCTTGGACCCCATCTGGTCTAAGATGAACATGATTCCTGTTTATTTTCTTAGTGAATGCAACCAATTTTCATTTTCATAAATTGATGGTTCCAATTTAACTTTAATTATTAGAAATCACCTGCCCCAATGGGTGCCTCATTCAATGCCCCTTTTGTGGATATGTTCAATGATCATAGAAATATTGGTCTTGGAAAATAGATTTAGACAAAATTAGGGTAATTTATATTTTGGTTATTGAATTATTCAAATGTTTTTATTTAAGTCATTATGTTGTTAAAACGGTTATTTTATAGCCTTTTCTGTTTGCATGACATGCACCAATCGGAAGCTCTCTTTCTCGTTCTCCTCTACAAGTTAACTTTTTTTTTTCATAAAACAACTATGGACATCACGAGTTTACTAATCAAAATCCAACCAACTTTCTTCTATGATATTCGACACTGACCATCTGATTGACTTAGATCTAAGATATGTTCTTCTCCTTGTTGATGTATATTGACCCATCGTACCCAACGTTAAATCGTCACTTGGAGCTTGCTAGCTGGACTTTAAAAAAAATTAACAACCTAATGACTTAAATAAAAACTTTTGAATAGTTCAATGACTAGGATGAAAACTTTCTCATAGTTTAGTGACTATTTTGTAATTTTTTGAAGTTGAGGTGCTAAAACATAAACTTAGTAGTAATTTAGTGACAGAGAGTGTAGTTTACCCCTTAAATTATGAGTTGTACTTTGGCTTCAATATTCTAAGTTTGAGCTTGAACCTATCCCGACCCATTTTCAAGCTTATAATGTGATTTTTTTTTTTATGTATTATTAATTTATATCATATAAAAATTAATGGGAGAGGGATCGACTGATATAGTGTAAAAACTAAAATTATTTTATACATTTCCGTAAATATTTACATAATTAATATTTTAACGATCTAACTATTGAAATTATCAATACAGTTATACTTGTCATGCATGCAAGTTTTCGAACCAATCTGATATCTCTATCAATGGTTGAAAATTTTTTTTTACATAAACAGATAATTAGAAGTTTTAAATTTACATTAAATTTGACATGCATGATCTACATGAATACACCATGAAAATAGTTTATTAAGTCTTAGTTCATTTGGTATCGACATTATTGCCAGTATAGGAGAACGTGAGTTTGAGCGCGTTTATCCTCTTATTTAAGAGTTGAGAGTGATTATAAGTAGTTTTAAGCTTTATATAATTCAACATTTATAAATATAAAGTCTTAACTCAGTCAGTCAGTTGGCATCAATATTATTGTGAGTACAGGCAGACGTGGGTTTGAATGCGCTGAAGCACGTTATATCCTCTTATTTACTGGTTGGAGAGGGGACAAAAAAATAAAAATATTATCGATAATGTAAAATTTTAATGCCACGTGGTAGGTAAAGGTGAGTGAGGGCAACACGAATCTTCTTCTATATTAGAAAATGGAACAAGTCCAACAAAAGAGTCTCAAGTGGTATGCAGTATGCACCACTTAATCATATTTCTCTTCTTAAAGTCTTTGGGGTCCTTTTTTTCTTTTGCTTTTCATACATTAATTTCATATCAACTTTGCTTACATAAAAGCCATCATAAATTAGGAAAAAGATTGTACGAAACAGTGACGCCACGTCATCTGTATCCTTTTTTCAATAGTTTTATGCTACTTCATCATTTTCATCATGAAAAAAAATCAAATCCAAATTAAAATCTTAAAATTCAGGATAAAAATACTGATGTGGCATAAAACTATTGGAAAGAGATAATATACATGTTTCATACAATCCTTTCTCCATAAATTATTGCAAAGAATGGGTTGAAGAAAAAAAAATCGAAAATAGTAGTTGATAAATTATAATTGCATGGTTAATTAGGTATTATTTCCCCTATCAATTTATACGAAATTGATACGAAATCTATACTTGTATGATTCAATTAAAACGTTTTAGGGACCAGTTTAAAATCTGGGCATAATTTGAGGGCATCTGGTAAAATTAACCCCAAAAAGAAAATTTTGCTTAACCCTGAAATGAAATCCTTTCCGCTGGTATAAAACATAATTGGGCCCTAAAATGAAATTGGATTTAAACATAACGAACCCACTGCACTGCACTTCATATTCGTTTTCTTCTTCCTCCTTTCGGCTTTTAATCTTAAAAACCCTGCAAAAACCCTAATTCACAAAATCCCACTCGAAGAAGAAGAAAAAAAAAATGGGGAAAATCCCACCTTCGTTTCGTTCAGCAATATCGAATTCCCTCACTAGAAAGCTTCCTTTAGAGCCCCCAACCTCAATCCCCCGTCACTCTCCCGAGAAAATCACCAAGAAAAAACCACCCCAACATCCTAAGAAACCCCAAGCTTCCGACAAAGCCGAAGCCTTATTCAAATCTCCAGACCTTTCCTCCGCCAAGAAAGTCTTCAATTACATCGTTGCCACAACGAAATCGTCACCCGATCTTCGTTTCCACAACACGCTCTTACAATCCTACGCTTCAATCTCCACCCTCAATGATTCAATTTCCCTTCTTCACCACATGATCAAAACCCAACCTTTGTTTTCACCAGACCGATCAACTTACCACGTCTTGCTCTCACAATCTTGCAAAGCACCCGATTCCTCCCTCTCCGCCGTTAACCAAATCCTCAACCTAATGGTCAATAAGGGGCTAAAACCTAATCAGGTCACTACCGATATTGCTATCCGGTCGCTTTGTGAAGTTGGGCGTATTGATCATGCTGTTGAATTGGTAAAAGAACTTTCTTTAAAACAATCTCCGCCTGATAATTATACGTTCAATTTTCTTGTTAAGAATTTATGCAAGTGTAGAACTTTAAGTACGGTTTACAGTTTTATTGATGATATGAAGAGTTCTTTTGG
The DNA here is from genome assembly GCA_025506655.1 of Gossypium rotundifolium. NCBI lineage: Eukaryota > Viridiplantae > Streptophyta > Magnoliopsida > Malvales > Malvaceae > Gossypium > Gossypium rotundifolium. Next base: position 139,344,964 of record CP106723.1, on the reverse strand, counting down.
TATAAAACCTGATCTTGTTACTTATACCATATTGATTGATAATGTTTGTAATTCAAAGAATTTACGTGAGGCAATGAGATTGGTTGGTGTGCTTAATGATTCAGGGTTTAAACCAGATTGTTTTGTTTATAATACTATTATGAAAGGGTATTGTATGTTGAGTAAAGGGAGTGAAGCAATAGAGGTTTATAAGAAAATGAAAGAAGAAGGCATCGAACCCGATCTTGTGACATATAACACTTTGATTTTTGGGTTATCGAAATCCGGGAGAGTAAAAGAAGCTAAGAAGTATTTAGATATTTTAGTCGAATCGGGTCATTTCCCGGATGCCGTTACATACACTTCACTGATGAATGGAATGTGTAGAGAAGGGAATGCATTAGGTGCAATGGTTTTGTTGGAGGAGATGGAAAGAAAGGGCTGTACACCGAATTCATGCACTTACAATACGCTGCTTCATGGGTTATGCAAGTGTAGATTGATGGAGAAAGGAATGGACTTGTATGGGGCAATGAAATCTGCTGGGATGAAGCTCGAGACTGCTTCGTATGCTACTCTTGTGAGAGCGCTTTGTCGTGAAGGCAGGGTTGCAGAGGCATACGAAGTCTTTGATTATGCTGTTGAGAGTAAGAGTTTAACCGATGTTGCTGCTTACTCAACATTAGAGGTTACCCTTAAGTGGCTAAAGAAAGCTAGAGAACAAGGGCTAGCTGTTTGACTGGTATCTCCTTTATTTGTATATCAGTCTCTCTAATTTGTAGTTCTTGTTGATCATTACAGTTTTGATGCCTATTTTATAAATAAAATGAGCCTATTTTTTATATGGCAAAATTAGCTTGTGACTTCATAGGGTAAATACTTATTTTGGTATCTGAACTTATCTTCGAGGTTCATTTTGGTACCTAATCTTTTTTTTTTGGGGTCCAATTAGGTACCTAAACTTGGCCTCAATGTTCAATTTGATACTTAAACTTGGTCGAAGTAGGTACCTGAACTTGGCTTTATAGTTCAGATATGCCATTTGAACCAAGCAGCCAAGTTGAACCCAAAAAAAAAAAAAAAAAAGTTTGGTACCAAATTGAACCTTGAAGCCAAGTTCAAGTATGAAAAATGCATATTTACCTGACATCATAATATCTATCACTGCAAGTGCATTGTTGTTTGTATGGTTCACCATTTGTCAAAGTAGGTCCTGTTTTTGGTTCACCATTTTGTCTAATTTCATGGTTCATTGGCATGGAAACATGTAATTCGTCTTCTTCCATGTTATTTCATGCTGTGTTCCTTCAATGGGAGGATGAATATATATATATATATATGCTTTTGTCGTATTATTTGATCGTATGAACCAGGATCATGCATTAACAAGCAATTATCATGGTCTATATTTTGTTAAGCCCGTACGTATTGCTAGGTACATTTATTTGTAATCTTTGACCAATAAAACATACTGACAAAATTGAAGACCAAAAAAGTAAAAAAGAGAGAATATAATGAGGCATCTGTGGATTTGGTAATCTTCAGGCACATGGGGAGCTTGTGCCTTGTGGTGGTATATGTTGGCCATACATTTAAGGTGGTTCACCTGCATCAAAATGTACACTAGATTGATGTCCTATGCTATTGAACATTTTACAGGGAAGACGAGATTTTGCTTAAATAAATTATTGAACGGGGGTTGGGGGGGGGGGGGGGGAGGCAGTACAATGCATTTGGTAACTAATGTGGCATTAATTTATGGCTAGGATACGGGAAGTAATGGGGGACAAGGAGAATCACAGCCTTTCCCTCGGCCATGAATGGAGCATCTGATTTATTCTATTTAAATTTGTTTCTTCTTTTAAGTTAAATGGAGGATGTGCTTCAATTTATGTACATATTTTGTCTAGTTTTATTATATATAAGCTGAAGTTTATTTATATATTCCTTTTGATTTTTTTTATTTTTCATTTATTTTTATAAATCAAGACTAAATTGACAAATGTAAACATTGTGAGCTTAATTTATTGTTATACCAATTAAAATTATGTACAATTGACAGAAAACATAAATACTGTGATTAAATGCCTATAGTTGCTCACTTTTAAAATGGATTTGATTTTTTGAAGAGGGACCAAATTGGTCAAAATCAAAACTTAGAGGTGTTTTGCCTATTTTTTCAAAATAAATAAAAACTAGTGTCTTCTTCAACAAGCAGTCTCTGTTTCACCGTAACAACCTACAAGTTGAGTAGCCTTCAAATTTCATTGCACGTCTAGTGCCGCTCTAGATTCTTTTGCCTTAGGTAATCACCTCCCACAATTCCTCCTGTTTCTTATTCTAATATAAATCCCGTATCGTTTGCCAGCCTTGAATGTTCTTAAACTAATTTTAAAGGACCATAAACAAAACTCTGGTCGGAAAACAAGGTTAATATCACACTAATGATTGAACAGGCAACACAACATACGGTTCACACCCCTTGTACCACTTGTTTACATTACAATCACTTGAAACTTAACATTAAAATAAAACATAAATGGTTACAGGTTGTAGGCTACATATGCTACAAGGATGTTCTAATTGCAGGCTAATCCCTGTCTCCAGCACATGGCCAATGATTAGACTTTGGCCACATATTACTTTCTTTATAAATGTATAGAAGAATCATGTGTGTTTAGAGCACCTTCTCCTGTGAAAAAACATGGCAAATTTGTCTGTAATTCATGGTGTGAATGTTCCTGTTAGATCCATTAGTTTGCCATCCAGGTTGCAGCTTAATTCGATCGAAACTGAGCTGAATGAGTTTAAAACGTTCGGTGTATTGCCGGGTTTACAACCAAGTCACGGCAGTGGCGAGACGGGTTTCACTAGGCTTGCAAAGTTGTATACCAACATTGTGGAAATCATTCAATCTCCACTCACTCACAAAGCACTTCACCATCAGCAAAACGTGGTAAAACTGATAGAGGAAGCACTCGACGACTCGATCGGACTACTAGATGCATGTAGCACCGCCAAAGACTTAATTACGACGATGAAACAACAAGTACAAGACCTTCAATCAGCTTTACGTCGGAAAGGCCGTGATTCGAGTATTGGAACCGATATCCTTGCTTATATCAACTTCAGAAAGAAATTCAAAAAGAGCATTGGTAAAAGCCTTAGAGCACTAAAGAGATTAGAATGTAACAATGTCAATGGTACAACATTTCATTGCCATGTAGTAAAGCTGTTAAACTCATTGAAACAGTCCAATGCCGTTACGATATCGATGTTCGAGTCGATGTTTTCGTTTCTTTCGATGCCGGTAATGAAAACGAAGGCTGGGGTTGGTCTTTGATTTCGAAATTGATATCGGATGGTAGAAATCAAAAGGGTTTTAGTGAAGTGGGGATTGTGGACTTTACTTTGTATAGACTCTATGGACGAGTTCGAAAAAACGATGTGAAGATCGATACACAGGTTGAATTAAGGAGATTAGAGACACTTTGTGCAACTATTGAAGGTCTTGAAGATGGTTTAGATTGCTTGTTTAGATGTTTAATTAAAATTAGAGTTTCTCTACTTAACATACTTACACCTTGAAGATTACTATTGTATTTCATTGTTCATGGCATCTATATTGTACATGTTCATGGACTAGATTTTGTAAGAGAATTGTATAAAGTCGATCCACACAAGCAATCCATGTATGTATGCATGCATGGATGCATGGAAAATGATGTGAAAATCATTGTGGAGTCTCCATGGCTACAAATCATGCTAATTAATGGAATTTTTTTACAAATATTTTGGTAAACACATTTAAATAACAATATATTTTTATTCATTTTTTTGGATTTAAGTTGGATTTGGACTGGTTGATTAGTGAATTTAGGGTTTGACTTTTATTTATTTTATATTTTTTAAAATTTTAATTTTTTTGTATTTGAACTTGGTTTGGGTTTATTGTTGAGTGAATTTAGGGTTTGGCTTTTTTTTATTTGAGTTAAGAATTTTGGCCCCAAAACATTAAAGACCAATTTTATTGGTTTTTTTATTATTGATTTAACAGGTTCTTGATATGTAGTTCAGTCGCAATTCAAAATAGTCCATAGTTCAATTGATCTAATTTCTCTCTCAAAACCAATACCTCAATCGGTCTGATCCGATTTAAATAATCATGGTTTTCACTCTTTAATAGTTTCAATAGATGCTTTTAGTGTCACAGGCCGGAATCAAAGCATATGGCGAATACACACAGAACGTCCCATAAACGTCAATCGGTTAAATGAGGCTTATTCGACCAGCTTGAATTGACCATATTCATGAAACATATAAAGAAAACTCATCTACTTGAAGCGTTGGTGACCCAATGAAACACTCCAGTAGAATTATAGTTACTAATATAATTTTTGTAAATCTTAAGAGATAAAGATGTATAGAGTTTAAATGCTATAGAATTCTTATCTTGTAGATAAACACTAATCTTAATCGTCGATGTAATTCGACTTGAACCGTTGGATCAAGAAGGGCTCAACCAGGAGCATAGCCAGGGGGTTGGCATGGGCCCCAGCCCCCTAAAATGTAAAATTACTATTTTAACTCTTAGAATTTTTTAAAAATTTTAAATTAGTAAAGATAAAATTGCACTTTGGCCCCCCTAAAATTATAAAAATTTGATTTAATCATTTACAAATTATAAAAATATAAACTATAAAAAATTAAAATTTTATCCGCCCCTAAAAAATTCTTCTGACTTCACCCCTGGGCTCAACTATAACTAGAGGCCTTCCTCATCATTTGTAATCATCAATGATATTCTATTCTTGAGTTAACAAATATATTACTTTCGAGTTTCTTTCAATAGTAAAACTAATTTTAACGAATTTAAACACAAAAAAAATTACTTAAAACCGCACGATTTGCCAAATCAAAGTTGTCCCAAGACACTAGCTAGGCTTTGTCCTCTTTTACCTTATCAACGTGACATACTACAACACTTAACAACAACGTTGACTGAGGATTAGTACTGTGATGGCTGTTTTTAATTGTCTACCATCTTCATTAATTAAACATCAAAAAAGGGTAAAACCTTTATTATAATTTTCAAAGACTCAAGTCAAGAAGAAAACTATGACCAAAAAAAAAAACAACCTTTCACACTAAGAAAATACCCCATATGTCATGGTCAACAAAGCAACAAGCTTTATAAAAAAAAAAACCAAAGTTACAAACTTTATTTTTTAATCTTATCTTATCTTATCTATAATTAAAGTTACAAAATTGAAAGCTTTAGTCATACTATCTTTACTTGGTTACCATATTTGTATAGCACCTGTCCTTATAAGAGAGCAATGCGTGTTGCCTCCAACATCTAAACAAGTTGATTCATATAAAAACCACATGCACTCGTGCTTGTGACCAATTATTGCTATAATCAAAACTTATAGATTTATATAATTTTAATCTAACAGATCTGGATTGCAATCTCAAGAAATAATAATTTTGTGTTAGGCCAATATATTTATTTATATAGTGAGGCAGCTGAAGTTGAAAAAACTATGGTTTAGGGTTTTGGATAATGTGGCAGCTAAGGAGGCAAGACAGGTGATGACTCTTGGGGTCTATGCATAGCCAAACACACATATACGACAAAGTAACAGCACAGCTCATTCGTATTTGATGTTCCAACCATATATTGGGATAAAAAGATTTGAGCCATGCCGGCGAATGATGTGACAAGTTATCCGTATTACGAGGGGAATCCCGTTGTGGTTCACATGATGGTGACATTACCCATTATGTATCTATTTAAACCATATCGAGTTGAAGCTTTGAAAACAGATCAAAAATGGCTACCAAATACCATGTTAGATCAATTAGCTTGCCTTCAAGGTCACATCCCACCACTCTTAGAATAGAAGATGAGCTCAAAAGGCTCAAAACATCGGAACCATCGGCTTTGTTGGCGACCGAGTCGATATCTGCAGGTCTTTCGGGACTGGGAGACTTGTATCAATGCATGGATGAGCTTCTCAACATGTCTTCAACACAACAAGTACTGTCCATGTACCAACATGAGAAATGTATAGATGAGTTGTTGGATGGATATGTAAAGCTTTTGGACATTTGTGGTATTGCAAGGGATTACATGTTTCAAATCAAGGAACATGTTCATGCTCTTCAATCTGCACTTAGAAGAAGGAAAGGAGATTCAAGTATTGAAAATAGTATCTGTCAGTACACTCATTTGAGGAAACAAATGAAGAAAAAAGCAAAGAAATTGATCATGGAATTGAAGCAAATGGACAATGACAACAACAACAACAAAAAATCCGAAACGTCGTCGTTTTTGAACTGTGATCATCATTTCTTCGCTGTGATTCGAGTTTTAAGACAAGTTAATGTAATGAGTTCATCTTTGTTCCAATCCTTGTTCACCTATTTGTCAGCACCAGTTCCCTCAAGATGGTCTCTAGTGGCAAAATGGATGCATAAAGGTACAACATCATGCGAAGAGCAGCAAGACATTGTTAATAACGAACTCGAAAGCGTGGATGCCGCGATTTGTCCACGTATTTTCGATGTTCAAATCACACATAAAAGATTGGTGGCTTTGGAGAGTAGCATCGAAGGCGTCGAGAACCATGTCGAATGTGTTTTTAGGCACATAATTAAAGCAAGAGCCTCTCTTTTGAACATCATTTCACAATAAGTTATCTCTATAATGCCAAACCACTCAGGCGTCCAAGTTTTTGTGGATCCAATTTCAATCCATGAATCTGTACATCATACAACAATTTGTATAGCTATAAACGAAATACAAATTTAAGTTCTGCAGTTCTCTTCTTAATCTTAAAATTATCGGTTCATATTTAGGATTCCATCTAGACTAAGACTAATACAATATTAGCTTGAACATAAAATAATAGCTAATGTACTAGTCAAATTACATACAGATTCGCTGACCAAAAAGAACAAAAGAACAAAGACGAGATGTGATGATATATACATTGGTCCACAATTTTTGGCATGAACTAATTATATGGGCAAATCCAAATAGAATAATACTATTATAACAATGGATGCTCAATTATTTCACAAGAAACTTATAACCCTTTTTCTCTTTTTCTGTCACACTTTTATTGGCATCGAGTTCAGTACCTCCACGTGTCGAGAAAAGACATTAATTAACACGTGTCACAAGGATAGTAGGATTTACATGTTCTATATATGCTTTATGTTGATTACCTTTCACTCAAACTGTCCAAGGCTCTTTACTCTATAAGATATGGCATATCAGTTTAGATCATAAAACACTCAGTACCCTTTTCTCAAGAGAAAAAAATAAACCCTTTTAATAAAGTATAATATTGTAATTTATTTGGGTTTTTTTCGGAATTAGAGGGAAAATTCCGAAAAAAACCCGGGCTAAAACCAAACATAAAACTTCCAATAGACTAAACATAAACAAGTTAGATATGTGAATGTAGTAGGATTCATGAACATATTATCTGTACAAAACATTATAATATATGAAGTAGAAGACTCATGTCTTACTCTGGCAAGTACCTGCTAGCAAAGCCTGGTAGGGAACATAAAAAGATGAGGTACACCAATTATTTAAAAACCACCTTCCATTAAAATGCTTTTTAAGTAGCTTTGGAGTTTGGAAGGATGGCCATATTTTTCCTTTAAAAATCAAGGTCGGCGTTTGATGGTGGTGATGGTGCATTATTAGATGATGGAAAATGCATAGGGGTATGCAAAAAAACAAAATCCAAAAGTCAGATACACCGTATCCAAATCAATGAACTCTGGGACTTTATTATTGTAAGTCATTCCTATAGGAAAATTCCCATATTATCTTCACATGCCTTCCACATTGGTACATGGACCTACTGTGATTACTTCCATCACCAAAGTTGGTATAAATTTATGATAATGGAGTATTGAACTTACCTTTCATCTTTGTTTGAATCTTGAATGAAAAAGTGTGACAATGGCTGTTTTCTCCACAAAGTTAGCGAAAAAAACGGTCTCCGGTCCGTTAGCTTCCCTGCTAGCTCACATCCGAGCACACTTAGATTGGAAGAGGAGCTGAATAAGCGTCGGTCTCAGCACGGTGCTTCATCGTCCAACGGTGAAACACTTTGCACTGGTTTAGTTGGTCTAGCAGAGTTGTATATATGCATAGAGGATCTTTTAAATCTGCAACTCACTCAACAAGCTTTAGCTCAACATCACAATGAACAATGGCAAAATGCATTGCTAGATTGTTCATTAAAGCAATTGGATCTATGTAGTAACACGAAGGATGCCGTTTCTTCAATGAAACTAAGTGTTCGAGAGCTTCAATCGGCTCTCCGACGAAGCAAAGCCGGGGAGCAAAGCATTGAAACCAATATTAATAGTTACATTACCACTAGGAAGATTATGAAAAAAGAAATCGCGAATTCACTTGCATCATTGAAGCAAATGGACAACATATTCGGAGATTTTCCTCAGTTAGAACAACACCATCATCTCGCCGCGGTCGTTAGTTTGCTTCGAGAAGCATCCGTGATCACCGCTTCCGTTTTCCACGCCCTTCTTACATTCCTTTCTCCTTCGTCGTTGAAACCAAAGTCTTCGAAATGGTCATTGGTTTCGAAGTTGGTCCAGAAAGGTTCCACAACATGCAAAGACGAGCGGAAAATGAATGAGTTACACAGAACTGACATCGCCGTTAGCAACATATTACTGCAAAGCTCGAAAGAAGATTCCGAGGAAACCAAAATCGAATCCGCAATGGTAAATTTGGAATCTTTGGATGCTATCTTTGAAAACCTTGAAGATGGCTTAGAGTGTTTGTTTAGGAGCTTGCTTCATACTAGAGTTTCTTTCCTAAATATACTTTCTCATTAGCAAAACATCATTCATATATATATATATATATATATATACATACATATATCCTCCAATCTATTGAGATTTGAGAGGTGGATCAACAGCATTGAAATGTATTCTAAAATGTCTTCACTTATGGGACATGCATTTGTACATTTTGTGAGTTCCATTATGAATTCAAGCACTAATTTGTACTTTTATGCCAATCGATTTCATATATGTTGTGTGAAAAGTTTGATCCATTCAAACATATGCCAAATTTTTGGATCAAACTTTAGCTTCTCTGTACAAGAAAATAAAATATGCACTATTGCTCTTTAAGTTTTGTTTTTTCTCACTTAGTTATCTATTTTTTTTATCAAAATATATTAAACTATTATTTTTATCCCATTTTACTTGAAAACTTGTATGGATCAAAATAAGAATGATATCATATTTTGGGGTCAAATGAGATTAAATTAATAGTTTAAGTGTCACTTTTGATAAAAAAAAGTATAAATATAAAATTGACCCTCAAATTATACCATTTTTCTCAATTAAGTACCTATTTTTTTTTTTGTCAAGAATGGTATATAAACAATTAATTCCTTCTACTAGATGTCATAGACTTCTTGTGTAAAATGAGAGTAAAACTTTAGATACTTAAATGAAAAAATAAGTATAATTTAGACACAGGACCTGAAACCCCTTTTAGTCCTTTTAAAATCCAGAGAGTCATAAATTTATATATAATAAAATTTCATCTTTGACTCAAATAATAAGATTGTGATTTAAGCTTGAAATTATATTTTGAATTTAATTGTGGATTTTGAGGTATAGGGACATTGGGGATTGGGATTGAGTGGGGGGCATTAGTTGCACCTAGGGTCCCTGTTTATGCCTGAACCTGGTATTAAAGTGAGCTTCTTTAAACCTCGAGAATGTCAATAAGCACATGTATGTATGTATGTATGTCTGTATGTATGTATGAGCAAAGAGTGTAAAAAGTTCGCTTTTCTAATGTATTAGCCGCTCAGTAAGAGCACATGCTGTGAGACAGCATCGTACCTAATGTTCTAAAGCTTATTTTCAACATTTGAACAATCGAGGTTCAGAAAATCCCAAGCAATGCATTGAAAAATCTCGTACTCCAATGGCTGTTTCTGTCATGTTTTTTTCTTTTTATGCTTATGGTTGACAAAAATTTCCAACTCCTTAAAACACAGCAAAACAAGACAAAAAATGGAATCACAAGCAACTCAACCTCGAGCGAACCACGAGCAAAGAACGATTCTGCACTCACGAACGAAATGATTGCTTCTAGACACACTCACTTTAAAAAAAAATTCGGGTTAAAATCACAGTTGTTTTTGGCTAAAATGATACACTATGCAAAAGAATCAGCAGCAACGACACGTTAAAATGTCTAAGCAAGTGTAAGGCCTTGCCTTTTCTTCAAGTTCTTGAGACGAGGGCAAAGGTTCCAAACTGTAAATACTGCTTCGAACACAGCAAAAGTTGTATAAATTCCTGCAAATTCCTTTACTAAAAGGATATACTCGTTCGGGAATCCGCCTGCATATGTAATGAAAATGAGCAATTATGTAAGCTATGAACACATGGTCGATCGCTTAATAGCTATCTGTGATGAAGAAAATGTCATATTAATGAGTTCTATTAAAATCCAATCATGATAAGTCCTTCAATCTTATGACATGGTATTGTACCTTAGATATGGGATACGCCTGCGCCTAACGAGTTCGTAAGTCGTCTGATTTGTCAGAACAAGATAACTGCACGAAAAATGAAGGTTAATAAACCAGTGTCCACGGTACATAACGTTAAAGCTAATCATCAATACCTGAAATGCAAACAAAAGTTACCTGTGAAAAAGCAGCAGCAATAGTAGAAAAATTATGGAAATCGACAAGGCGATCAATAGCAGAATCATAATGGCATCCTTCCACCTTTCAACAATATTTTTCAATGTCAAATTTTCGGATCTAGGTAAATACAAAAGATCCAAATGAAAAAATAAAAGCCAAACAATAGATATTTAACCACCCCATTGTCACACTATAGAGGTACTTTGTAATATAACATACCAAGCCCTCGAAATGTTGGCTTTCAGGTACATAATATACAAGATGCCTGTCCAAAGACACAATGCTGTCTCTTCACAAATATACCACCTGAATTTAAAAATTGTGACAGGAGAGACCGATGAGTTCCGAATTAGGAAACAATAGTTAAATGATCGAATTTTAGCATGCTTGCAAAATCAAAATGAACGTATGTTGGACGTATTTATATACCATGTCAAATATGATATAGACTCACCAAAATTTGCAATGATTATCCTGGCCAACACATGATCCGAGCCATACACAATGATGATCAAACTGAAGAACACATTTATCACAATCATGACAGTGCTTTGCTCGTGGAGGCTGCAGTTGTACACAAACAAACATAAGTAACAATCACAAGCTACCTAAGGTACTAATTGCACATTTAAGTAACGTCGAAAAGGATAGCTGAATAAACAGAAGCGGTTCTTCATAGTTCTTAAATTGAACATCCAATCAAAGCTACAATATGACTAAACTTAACATGTTTTTTCCGAGTACACAGACCTCCATGCGCACTGACAAAGCTACAAATATTCACACATGCATCTTTTTAGTGCTAGACATTATACAAAGTCAACAATAAAGATCCTCTGTCTAGGTAAGTAACACATATAAACAGAGATAACCAAGAAGTCAGAGATGGCACCAAGGCCCCCCCCTCCCCTGCAAAGATGAAAATTTTGTAGTTTAATCCCTTTAAAATTCTAAAATAACAAGCATACACAAAGATAAAATTGTACTTTGACCCCTTTAAAATTTTATAATTTAATTTTGGCCCCCCCAAGATAAATTTCTGGCTTTGTCCCTGCAAGAAGTGTTGATTCAAAGAAAATAAGTTTACTGCATGAAAGACATAAAAAACTTAAAGATCGGTACCTGCTCAACATTACAATAGGAGCAAGTGCAAGACCTGCAAAATCCAAAAGAAAGTCAGTAGCTTTCTAATATTCAATAAGTTCCTGAAACTGAATTAAACTTTTTCTTGGTGGTTTGCATGACAAGACTCGGATTAAACTCAAGCTTATGGGGTTAAAACACGCAAAACATCAAGATTCATATGCCATATGTTTAGTAAATATAAAAGCAAACTTGTGTAAGATTTATATAACGGAAGAGCAGCAAGTGATATACCGACAGAAAGTACCGTGATTGCTTAACTTAGCTGGCACTTAGTGCCCATGCAGATCCATAAACATGAATTCACAAAGTCAATAGTGTTTTTACATACCTAATGGATGTTCCAGGGGTATACATGTCCAGAACCAACTTCGTCCAAGACGAAGGATTACTCCCTTGGAAATTTCTACCCGATTGACTCCCTTCTGTGACAACATTCAAGCTTCCATTTTGGCTTGAAGCAGGCTGTCTTTGCTTAAACATTATAAATAGTAAGATTCCAAGCATAAACCCCACTTCGAAAGAAATCGAAGAGACAATGAATGGAACAATAAAAGAAAAGAAAACGCTTACTTTGAGGCCATTGACGACTTCTGATATATCACATTCGTCTCATTAACAGCCCTCATTACATCAACAACATAACTAAAACCGAAAAAAGGACATAAAAACATTAACAGTAAAAACACAATCAGTAATTTACACAGTTTCAAATCTTCGATGATCTATGGAGTAAAAAACCACATTGATATTTACCCAGGAGAAGAACTAGAAGTAATAAAGTATTGTACCAATGTAGCAAAAAGCAACAACAAATATAAAGCAGTGTACCTGAGAAAATGAAAAAAAAAAAAAAGGAAGAATTAAACACACATTAAAAGAAAGATGCTTTATTTATTGATGTTCTTATACAACTAAATTGATCAAAAAGAATCCAAATTTATAAACTTTCATTGAAAAAAATAAGGTAAAGCTAATTGCAGTGAATGAACTATGAAGTTTAGTCGATACATTACCAGGGTTCTTTTTTGGTTTTCTCAATTAAATCACCATCGAAAACAAAGAGAATGCCAACGAAAATCAGATGTAGCATCACTAATGTCACTTTCAAACCCCATGATGATCTTCGAGCTAAAGAACCCATAAAATTTTCCAAATTAATTATAATAAAAACCGCTAAAAAAACCCATGAAATTCGACAAAACCCAACAAAATGGAAAGCAAAATAAACTAAATTATCCACAACTCAACTGAATTATAAGAAACAAAACATACTAAAAAAAAAAAAAAGCTTCTCGTTCTTGGTCATGAGACAAACATAAAAACAATTGTACCAGGATCGGAGAGACAAGGGAAACAGTGAAAGAACCGGGCGAAAGCTCGATCGCGAAAGGACCGGCATATACCCATCACCGTCGTCATCAAACAAACCACCCAACACAACAAAATTTCCAATTTCAGAAATCAAATCATTAAACGACACGATAATGGTAAAAAAAAAGTCAATAATTTTTGGCCCTTTTTCAAGCGAGGCTTTCCCTTTTTTCTCTTCTTTCAATTTCGAAAGAAGAAAAAAAAGTTAACAGCAGATATGAAATTTGTGAAAAAAAAAAAAATCAAACTCTTTTAACAAGAAATGAAAAAAACCCAGTTCGTGGAAGATTGCATTTTTTGCAGTTTTTATTATATTGAGAATGAGAATGTCAGCTGTCGCTTAGATAATGTAGGGTTTTTTTTTAATCAAAATAATAAAAAATTAATTAATAAAATATAAATTAATTATGAAAATATGATCTTCTCTACGAAAAAAAAAGATTTTATTGTAAAATACTCTATTTTCGTAATTAATTTACGATTTATCTTATTTTTGTAATTATTTTTAATATTATTTTGATAAAAAAAACCAATAAGTTGGTATTTTAATTTGCAGTGCAGACCCATTATCACGTTTTTATTTGCAGGTATCTATGAAAGTCATCTACTCCATTGCTATTAATTATTGTTGGTCTAATTCTGGTTCTAGTCCCTTTACTATGATGAAAGTTGAGATTTAATCTCTTTATTTTAATTTGTCATAGTTTGGTCCCTTTATTTTTATAACGTACAATCGATAACACTATTAATTGTTGTCATTATAGCGATTACATGAATTTTTTAATTTTTTTGTTTATACAATTAAAACCACGTGAAAATCTAGTCTATCATGCTCAACTAATAATATATTTACGTGTCAATTAAATGATTAAGATTTTATTTTTAAGAAAAGAATTTCACTTCATCACCAACTAACAATTTTATCAATTGGGATAATAATAATGAAAAGTAGATAATGAATTCATGCCAAATTAAATAGAAGGATTAAATCTTAAATTTCAATATAGTATAGGGACTAAAATATAATTAGACCATTTTGTTACCCAACCCCAATAAAAAGTTTCATAAATTTCAATGGTTTAAAGATCCATTAGACTACAAAATTCATCCTCAAACTATACCATATTTTCCATTTACATATTTAATTTTTTTTGTAAAAATATACTTAAATTATTAATCTCATCTCATTTTACCCTCAAAATCTACTTTTAAATTATTAATCCATTAGATCAATGACAATATGTCATGTGTCACATTTTTATTGATATCGAGCTTTTAAATATCAATTTTAATAAATATATATATATATATATATATATATAAATAAGGGTGAATGGAAAAAAATTCTCTTGAAATCAAGAGTGCTTTCCATAGAGTTTTAGATAGAGCAATAACTGCTGCGGCTTGGGATGGAGAAGAGTAGTAATGAGGAGAGAGAGAGTAGCGAGGAGATCTCCTTACTAGCAGAAGAGCTCATACAATTATCAATTAAATCAATAACAATATGTCACGTGTCACATTTTTATTGATATCGAGCTTTTAATAATACCAATTTTGATAAATATATATATATATATATATGTATAATAAGGGTGAATTTTACATTTAGTTCTTAAAAAATGGAGGCATTGCAGCTCACCTACATTGCTACCTAGAAGTCATAGGAAGACTTACAGATAATAATAATGTTTACACAAAGGGATTTATTAAGGATTAGTTGTCGCTATCAAAGAATAAAAGGGAAACAAATGCAAGCAGATGAACGGAGGAAACTTCATTGTTTACGTAAAATAAGTATTTGGAGGCATGCATGAAATGGGAGAAAATTGTGAGGAAGATGAAACTGACTGCCACTGTTTTCTAGTTTCTTCCAAAGAAAAGATAACCCTACCAACATCGAGATTTTAACGTCGGATTTGGAACATCCAGCATAGACATGTCGCCACGCCACGTAAATTTTCTCACCAATCATCCTCTCCCAGAACCCACATAATTTTCCCCTGCAGATTCTTGTAGATTCCTTTTTACAGTAAACACCGCCTGCAGAATCGTTGTCTTCACAGCTGGTAAACAAGGAACCCTTTTAGCTTTACTTCTAATTCACGTTACATTTATAAATACTCAATAATCACCTCCCATGTTTTAGTTTTATATAATTAATAATAAGTTGGAATCCAAGGTCGAATAGCCATGGTCACATGGCAAAGACATGTTTTCATGGGGTTTTTGTGTCGATTGCGGTAACTTCACTGCTACTTCTCCTGGCTGAGGCACCATCACCACCACCACCGGCCGTCTATATATTTGGGGACTCCACCCTCGACGTCGGTACCAACAACTTCATACCCGAGTGCGCCGCAAGGGCGGATTCTACTTCAACGGTATCGATTTCCCTTACTCGAAGCCAACAGGGAGGTTCAGCAATGGCCTTAACACTTCTGATCAGATAGGTATATAGAAACATAACATTGGTTTCTTCATTGCTAGCACAACACAATCCCCATGCATTTCCATAATTTCCTCTATATACTGACTGATATCAATGATCACTTGTTTGGCTTTTGTTTAGTGAGACTGTTGGGTCTAAAGAAGAGTCCACCACCATTTTTGTACCTTGTCAATGATCCATCCAATTTCCAGAAGAATATACTGCAAGGTGCCAACTTTGCCTCTGGAGGATCCGGTGTTTTAAGAGATACTGGAAAGGCAGTAAGTGTTTTTCAACAATATCCCTTTGAGGACTCGATTAAAACGTTTTAAAATTTGTACACTAATTTAGAATCTAAGCTATAGTTTTGAGGTTGTCCGGTGAAATTAATCCTTTTTTAAATTCTGAAACTAGGCTTAAAGTATATACGTATTATATATGCAGAAAAGGGTGATCCCATTGGAGGAGCAGATCCAACAGTTTTCAAACATTCGTTCAAACATAACAAACATGACAGGGAGTGAAGAAGCAACCGATAAAATCCTGTCGAAAGCATTCATTCTTATCAGCAGTGGAAGCAACGACATGTTTGAATATCTGCTTAACCTCAGCAAACCAATGTCCTTAGCAGAGTTCAATGCGACCCTTATATCCAACATTGATTTGGCCTTGTTTTATAATTTGTTTCACTACTTAAAACCTGTTTTTAAATTTCTTTTACATATATATGTCAGACTCTATACGAGCTTGGAGCACGAACGTTCGGCATTTTAACGGTTCCACCAATCGGGTGTAACCCATTTGCTCGAGCTGTCTTCACCGGTAACAACAGCTGCTTCGAACCAGCTCAAGCGATGGCAGTACAATTCTATTTCAACGTTGCGAGCTCATTAGAACAGTTCAGCTCCACTGTCCAAGACATGAAGTATTCGGTGGGGAATACGTTTTTGATGACCGGTGTTTTGACGGGGGACATGTTGGCCTTTGGTTTGAAGAACATTGCAGCTGCATGCTGTGGGAATGGGACTTACGGTTGCAATCAAACGGCAAGCTTTTGTTCGAACCGTGACGAGTACTTGTTTTGGGACCAGTTTCATCCGACGCAAAGGGCTTCGAAGTTGGTTGCCTTGACTCTGTTTGGTGCAGCAGAGCCAATTATGGTTCCCATGAATTTCAGTCAGTTGCTAGGGGTTAACATTTAGGATCCCCACTTTGTTTTTAACACCCAAAGAAAAGACAGAATCTGGGATGTTCTGTCCTTTTAATCCAAGCATGGAATCAAATAAACATGATTATACAAGTTCAAACCTTTTTTCTATTCAATAATTGCAGAGAATCCTATGTATTTTGTAGCAATGAGGTGCCCGCCACCCTATTTTGTCGTGTAACTACAAGTTTGTATGAGTATTTAAGCTTGATTCATTGCTTAAAAATGGGGCAATTCTTATATTTTATTGTGTTCAAATGCCCTTAAACACGTATTTTCTTTTAACTTAGAGGGTTGGAGGTGTGAGTATTAGTAAAGGTGTGATCGAGTTGAGCCAAGTCTATTGGAAAGCTTGAGAAGTAGCTCAATAACATCTCTAGTTGGTCTCAAGCGAGTTTCAAATTTT
This sequence comes from Gossypium rotundifolium, assembly GCA_025506655.1. NCBI lineage: Eukaryota > Viridiplantae > Streptophyta > Magnoliopsida > Malvales > Malvaceae > Gossypium > Gossypium rotundifolium. The sequence continues at coordinate 139,327,688 of CP106723.1, read as the reverse complement.
GAGTTAAGCTTCTATGTACCAACAACAATGGCATTCGTGTTTTCGACTTGGTCGATGGAAGCATCGGCAAGATATTATCTTTCCCTGATTGCTCGTATATACTTTCGCCTCTTCCATCATGGTTCACCGCAAATTAGTATGGACTATGACATTAGCAGGGTGTTCATAAGGCATCATTATGGTATCTTCTTTATATCAATTTTCCTCATTGCTTGTTTGTGAACAAATCTGTTAAAGTTAAAAAGGGTTAAACTACATTTTGGGACCTAAACTTGACAACTATTTCTAAATTGGGGTTTAAACTTTTTTCTCTCTAAATTAGGCCTTGAACTTGATAATTGTTCTCACATTATTGCCTGAATTTTTTTTTTTTGTCCAAGTTAGGTTTTAAACTTGGCAATTTCCCCATACCGAGGCTTGAACTTTTGTTTGTCCAAGTTAACCTTTGATATTTCCTTAAAAACCATCAAGTTCAAGTCTCAATTCAAAAATAATTGCCAAGTTTAGGCCCTAATATAGGTACAATTGCCAAATTTAAGGATTAACTTGGATAAAAAGAAAAGTTTCAACCCTAATATGAGAATAGTTGCATAGTTTAGACTTTAATATAGGAATATTTATCAAGTTCAAGACCTAACTTAGGTTTAAAAAAATTCAGCTAATCGCAATGTGAAAATAATTATCTCGTTTAGGCCCCAAATAGTAATTTAACTTTATTAATTTTTGTAATTTTAGGGGTTAAAATGAAATTTTACTTTTTTAATTTATATTTTTAAAAATTTCATACCACATTTACGATTCGCCCCTATATTATTGGCCTCTATTGCTCCGTTAGTTTCTTAAATCTTACGAAACTGCTGCAGTTCCAGTTATAGAAAAGGGATTTTTAGTTTTCCATTCGCATCATCAACAACTCCGTCCAGTTTGAGGATTTTCAAGAAAGAAGTGTTGTGTGAATGGGTAGAAGAGATTGGTCAGGTCTCCCCGACGAACTGTTGACAAAGATCGGTCAATATGTCAGCGGTCACTTCGATATGATCCGATATCGCAGCGTATGTAGGCGATGGCGATATTCATTGCCCCTTTCTAACACAAAAAATTGGCATCTCCAACTCCAAATTACCCTCCTTAAAGAACCCAAACCCGATTACCCTATTCGAATCCCTTTACCCTTCTATGAATCATACGATCCTGAACTAGAAGCTGAATCATCACCTTACCATACAGTGCCTTCATCTATTGTTAAAACTACTGTGTGTATCATCAATCAATCTTCATTGCTTAAGCTTGAAGAAACCCAACAAGAAGGTAAGTTTCGTATCATAAATCCCATTTCAGATATCCCAATTAAGGAATTCCCCAAAGTTTTAAACTTGCTGGATTACCCAATAATGGAAATAACCCGAGGGTATATTTGCAAAATTAGTCATTCAAATGTATTAAAAGCTGTTATTTTGCCAGAGTATGATGACAAGGTTTGTATGGTTCTTGTTCTTTGTGACCATGGAAGGTTGCTTTTATGGAGAAATGGGGATGAACATATGAAGGAAATAAGTAACAAGTTTCGTTATGATGATATTGCAGTTTATAAAGGACAATTTATTGCTATAGACAGATGGGGAACTGTTTCATTTGTTGATTCTTCTTCTTTAAAGGTGATACAATACACTCCTCCTGTTTTAAGTGGCGGTAAAAAGAAAAATTTAGTGGTATGTTCTGAACAACTTTATGTAGCTGATAGATACTTTGATCGAGCTAGAACAAGTCAAAATCCTTATGGTAAATGGGATCCAAGTGTGGTTGATTTTAAGATTTCTAAGTTGGATGAAGATTGGGGAAGATGGATTGAGATCACGAGTCTAAATGATCAGATTTTGTTCTTGGGAAAGGTATTAAATTTCTTTGTTCCAATTAAGGAACTTAGTGGATGTAATAAAGGGAATTGTATTTATTTCAAGGGTGATGAATTTATAGGATCAAAAAGTCATGGTGTTTCTGTCTTCGACTTGGCTGATCGAAGGATTGGGAGCATATTATCTTTCCCTGGTTGCTCTGATATGCTTTGTCCTCCATCATGGTTCACTGCAAATTAATATGGAACATGACATTAGATGTAACTATGATTTCAGGTCTTGTGTTCATAAGGTATCATTATGGTATCTTCTTTATATCTACTTTTGTCATTGCTTGTTTCTAAAGGTGAACAAATCTGTTTAAGTTTGTTTTCTTGATTTGTCTTGTTTGATCATTATGTGGAAAATAAGTGCTTCACTGATGTTCGTGAAGAATTGTCTTATCACACAATAACTAAAAAACCAGACAGACATTGTAAGATTGCAATCATTTTTAAGCTTAGGTTATTGTTCCCTTGTATTGGCATAGACATTTTCAGTTGTTTCTCATGTGGATTGTTAGCTCATTTATCCTAGACATGCATTGATGGACTGTAAAGCATAGATTTTTCTGTTTATTGGATAGTTATGTTTTAGAACAGTGTGCAGGTTCAAGCTTTAATTAAGCTTTTTAAAGCATTTCAACTATTGAATTTGGGTAGGGTAATTGATATATCATGTTCCAGGATCTGCAAAAGTTTTTAACTTGTACTAGATTTCTGTTCAATTTTTATGCCTCTTCTACTAGGTTTAGTACCATGTGCTCCTTCCCCACCCTTTTCTTCACTTCACTTTTTAGGCTATGTTTTTATGCTTTTATTATGCTTTTGTTTGTTGGTGCTCTCCTGTTTCTTCTTTAGTGGACTGCATCCCGGTGAGGCCAAGGTTTGGTTTGTGCCATTGCTTGGCTAGAGACGAATATGTCGTCGTCTCTCTGATTTTGAAGGGTTGGGGATCTTTCAGATAGTTGATTCCTGCCACCCTCTAGTGCTTCGAGTTTGCAAAGCAGTAGGTTTATGTGATTTGCTAATGCCATCATATATATCTGTAAATAGAAATATTTTACTAAGAATGAGGCTCTTAAGGTTCAAAGGTTTCAATTTCTCGAGTCAACCAAACATACAAAGTAGCTATATGATTCCATATACATTGAGTTGCTACACATGTTTCAGAACAGCATTGGCAGACTGATGAGCAAAATATTTTTGCCTCAGTTGAACATAAGGATAACCGATAAACGACAGAAAGTGAGCAGGCTTCGAGAAGGAAAGTACTTCATACCACACTTGATCGTTCTCGTCCAACTCGATCGTAAACCGTTCTTCCCCAGCCTGATTTCCAGTAAAAAACAATGTCCAATACCTTGTTATCAAAGGTTATCATCAATCAGGGGTAAAAGTATCCCTTGTACTAGGAGTCAGATTGTGTATTACTCCTCCTACTCAAACAATGAGTAAATTAATCTCTATACGTTAACTCAAAGAGTAATTGTTCAGATAGTGACACGTGATATGCCACATCTACTTTACGCTAGCATCCAAAGACCAGTTTTTAAAAGTAGGAATGAATGAAAATTTTAACAAAATGACCAATTTGCTTTTCGAGTTATCGTATAGTAACTAATTTGCCCATTTTACGAGTGAAAAAGACAAAATACAATCCAACCTCTAGTATAGAGCTTTCATGGTACTTTTACCTCAATCGGGTTATCTAATATGCAGCAATAAGCAACAATGGAAACAGAAAAAGAAAAAGAAGGATCTTCATACTGATAATCAGCCATTGCCAACCAAAAAAAAAAGGTACTAACCAATAGGTGACCTTGTAATGTGCCACTACCAAAACCAAAAGAGGCTAAGCTCTTCTTAGTTTTAGCCCTAGTGTTTTCATTCACATACACCACTTGGAGAGGCATAATGACCCATGGTAAAAATTCCTTGAGACAAACACAGAATTTAACCCCATTTTGAATTGGAGTTTTGGGATCAACAAATGCCCAATCTAATCCAAAATGCCTGCAACAAACCAATAGCAACTTACATTACATATATATATATATATATATGCCTGCCTCTCTCAATATATACCAAAACATAATATACAAGAAAAAGCCACAAACTTCCAATTCTGCAACGCTGTTTTGCCCTTTTCATAGGTCTCAAAACCAGAACCGATCAAAACCCTTGCATGGTTTATTAAATAACCATCTTTGGAAAGCTCCTTGTCTTCTTTGATACAAGACACAGGCTTTGAAGTAGCTCCTTTATATTTGGTGTCATAATTGAATGCGCCTGACCTGGTGATAATTTTTAAACATGAAAATGAGCAAATTCCCGTACAGAAAAATAAAGAAAATCTACCCAGTTTTGAATGTAGAAAATCAACTAATAGCATGCTTTTTAGTACTTGTTAATACAAGATTTCTGCTGCTCGGGTGAAGGTCGAGCCCAGCACAAGAAAACCATTTCCTGTCAAAAAAAAAAAAACCATGAAACAGTGAAACACTAAACTCAATGACTGTTTCTAAAGATTTTCCAAAAATATGAAATTTTAAAGTTTACCTACTATCCAAGCAAAAGGCAATTTCAAAGCTGTGCTTTCGAAAGTAAATTGGCCGACGACAGTTCAGTGTTGAAGCGATATTGTACAGGTACTTAAAATGGAGCCATAGAGACGGAGAAGAAGAGGTTGAAAATGGCCGATGTGTCCATTTCCTTGTTGACCCAATTTTGTTAACGGTGTAGCTGAACGGGGCCTCTCACTCAAATTATACTGGGCTTGGGAATCAAGACGAGGGAGGTAATGATTAAAGTATAATGGAGTTTTCTGTACTAAGAATCAGATTGTATTTTATCTTATTTACTCAAAAAAATAAATTAATCCTATACTTCAATCATCAAAGAGTAAACTGATCTTTTTTTAATTAAATTTTTATTCATTTCTACTATTAAAACTGAAAATAATTAACAAAATAATCAGCTCATGTAATAATATATAAGATTAATTCCATATCAAAACACATAAATTTAAAATTATATATTTTACATAATAAACTTGAATAATTAATTAACTTATTTAAGTCCCAATATTATTAATTTAAAAAATTAAATTTTTAACTTTATATTTTTGGGAAAATTTTTAATTTTTTAAAATTGGAAAATTATTTTGAATTTTCTTTTATAATTTTGTGAAGAATTAACAGAGACTAAACAAATATTTATACTAATTTATTATTCAAAAAAGACTCAAATTTTTCGAAAATTTGAATTTTGCTCAACGCGAAGAATACGATATGATATGCTTTACTATTTACATATCTCTCTGTTGGCATCAATGGCAGGTTGGTAACAATCTCATGTTTGAAGGTTGGTCTTCCAGCTTCGATGGTGAGATCTTCTCAATAGCAAATGCCATTAAATTGAACCGCGATGCTTCCTTCAACCCGGAATCATATCGAAATTCTTATGTTTGATGTAATAATCTAATAATAATGAACTAAAGTTGCAAAAAAAAAAAAAAAAAAAGAGAGCTTATCATATCATATGCCTGCTAGTTTATAATTAATTACAATTTGTCTCTATGAGATGCATCTCATGGAGTAGATAGAAGCAGAAGGTGAATCAACCGCGACTGCCGGTGCGGCGTAGACCCTAGGGTGAGGATCATCACTATCCAAACCGTACTCCATCATCATTGGACGGTACTCCAAATCTTCATCGTGATCATACACGAAATCAGGGACCTCAATCTCGTTTCTCCTTACGTGCTCCCACAGGTAATCCACCCTGCTAAGGTATCTCAATTTCCCGTACAACCTAACCATTATAGCATTCCATAGTTAAAAAATCGTGTCGGTAATTCTTAACAATTGGATTGAAGACTAAATACTAAATTTCAACATAGTTAGAAGGACTAAATCCAGAATTTGACCATTGGTTTATTATGCTAATATTACCCGTCGCCAAAGAAAAGGCGGCCGAAAGTGGCAAGGAAGAGCCGAGACTGGAGGCCAGGGTGCAGAAAATAAACGGATTGGAGATTATCTTTGACGGTGACCGGAATAGCATCATAGATTGATCGGAGGGCTGAGATTCCTGGAAAGTTGTCAGTCCTTTGAACTCCGGTATGCATGTACAACACCGAAAACGGCTTCTTTGAAAGCCTTGGAAATATATACTCATCTAAATACTCCTTCAAAACATCAACGCTCAAAAACCGAGCTGATAAAAAAAAAAAGAAGAGTAATCAGAATCAGAAAACTAATTGAAATCGAATTACAATAAAAGATAATAAAATAAATTACCGGGGAAGGATTTTCCGGTAATGCGAAGAATCTTGTGGCCGCGTTTATCTTTGCCTTGGATCTTGAAAATGTCCAGTTTGTGAAGGAGATCGGACTCTGAAATTTGAGATGCCATTGTTATTCTGTGTAAGCAGTAAGCTTGAATCATTAAAGGATAAAGATTGAAATTATATTTATAGAGGAAACTTTGGATGGGGTTTCAAGGGATAAAGTCAATTGTCATTTTATGTTCGAATGATAAGGGGAATATTCTAAAGCATCTTCCATTGTGGAGCCAGGGTCATGAGCTTGACTGGGTCCCTTCTTTTGAAGGCTTTTTCGGCTTAAATTATGGTTTTAGACTTTTAGTCCTTCTAGTATGCTAAATTTTGTGATTTTTTTTGTATTTTAGTTTCACATAATTTAATCCCTCAACTGTTTTTTAATTCCATTAATTAATTAAATGATTAATGTATCTATACAAAAAGTTCATATGTGCATAATGAGTTAAGGTTTAATTGTGAACTACATCCCACTACTTTATAAAATTGAAAATTTAATCCCTTTATTTTAATTTTTTTAATGAAAACTAAGAAATTAATTTAATTATAAACATATGAACTTGAGCCCTTAAATAGTATTACACAATTAGACCAAATTTTCAATTTTGTAAAAAATACGAATCAAATTCTGACATTTTAAAATGAAATGATTAACTTCTCAATTTTCTTTCATAAACTTTCTAAGAAACAATCCACATCAAACTAAGTAATTTCATTATAATAGTAAAAGATCAAAATATGTGAAATTAATATATGGATTAAATCTCGAATTTAAACATAATAGAAGGACCAAAACCACAATTTGACAATTTTTTCCTTCCTTAATTTATCATGAAAAGGTTGAGAAACTTGATTTTAAGTTTAAAGTAGAAGATTAAGATTGAAACAAAATCAAACATCAATGTAAAGTATTGCTGCAAATAATAATAATAATAATAATAATAATAATAATAATAGTTGATCTAATACTACATTGTAACATGCAATAGTACATTTAAAAGAGTTGGTTGTCTTGTCTTTGTCAAATAAAAAAGCCAGTTTCATTGATCTTTTACTAGGATTTTTTTTTTTTTTTCTTATCCTTTCTAAAACCACCTAGGTCCCATAACCAAATTGAAGAAGATGGATTAAACAACATTGGAAACATCTGATATCAAACTGTTGGGACCTTGTGGGGGACCATGTGGTCCATGTCCTAGAAAATAGTTGACAATAAGACCAAGAAGAAAATTTGGCATTTTAGCCATTCATGGCAAGCAAATAGGTAACATTTTAATAATCATAATTAAGGTGACAGCTCCTCTCAAAGTACACCAAATGTTTCATACATGGATTATATAAGAGGGGATTGAAATATCTACCATTTTCATACCTTTGTGCTTCCACCATTTGTTATATAGATCGAATCCTACGTGCGTGTGACCGAGAGAAACAGACTTTCCATCTTTTGAAATCTAAGCCAGCGCAAGCAAATCTTCTGTAAGCTGTACAAATGCCAGTGTAGATTGTAGTCTACTCATTCATTGAATTGGAAGCCGGATACCTCGGCAAGTTTTTCCAATTCCATCTCTCCACTCAAAACCTGGAAAATGGTATAGTCGTAGATGCTTATATGAGAATATAGACTATTCTGATACGACATTTAAGCAAAAGATACCTGTATTATGAACATATATGGTCTAAAGATGAGGAGAATTATGAAAGGGAAAGGCTTCCTCACCTGACCATTAATAACCCAAGTTGGGAATCCTTCTAAATTTGCATCTGCGCATGCCTTGATCATTTTTGTTCCCGTCTTATATCCATCGGGAAAGCATTCAATGTAGTCCAACAACTTTGCTGCCTCACGTCCAAACATCTGTTTGCATTGGTAAGAGAAATCAATGCCGATGAATGTCATACTTACAAAAGAATCAAAGGCACAGGTATTCCCATAAAATAAGTAAAGAGAAACAGATGATCAGTGCAAAAAGTAGGTGATTATATATATATATTTAACACGGCTATTCTTAGAGAAAGAAAGCATTAGACTCGTCTTCCTAATCAAATCTAATATGAGAAGCCAAGTATCATGGCGAAACCAATATTAGGCGGTACCTAGCAATTCCTATAAGTTGTAGATGCTCAAAAGAGTAATGTTATTCCTATGGGGATTGCTGAACATATCCAGCTCTTGACTGACATACCAAATAATTTGGTGTTAATATGAAAATGGACAAGGATTCCAAAGATACTCATTGACTTCACATTACTTAATTCATTTAAAGAGACCACTTTCTTTTGGAAGTCAAAACACAACATCACTGAAACCAAGCATTTGTTACAACTGCAACACCTATGGTCCCTTTTCTTTCCTGGCCAAATCCTTAGTGAATTCTTAGAACTTTGACATGATAATAATAATCGGTGAACGTATCTCAAAGTGCATTATTTCTTGACAATTAGCAAAACTTCATAAATACCCTGTATTCATCAGAGAATTCGAAGGGCACCTTACAGTTAAGTTAGAACCGCTAAGAGAGAACTAAAAGCAAAAAAGGCACCTCTTTTTGTTCTAGACAGTGAGAACACCAAAAAGCCCCATACATCTTAGCTCCTATAGAATGTAGATGCCTTGCAAGAGAAAGCGCAAAAGGACTTGATTCCTTTGTTATCTCAGTTGTAAAATATGGAAGATGAATATTAGCTTGGCTGTGAAGGCAAAGATAAAATGGAGAAATAAGTATAGCAGCCATATCTTTAGAGAAAGAATTGAAGATAAAAGACAGCTGAAAAAAAGATATCCATCCAAATAACAAAAGAGATGCTATAAGCAATGTATATCCACTCACCTTGAAGGGGCAGATGGTAAATTGCTATATGATGTACTTAACGTGGCAAATACCAAGCTTGCAATGCATACTTGTAAACCTACCACTTTCTGTACCTCCTGTAACCCAACATCCTACAATAGAATGGAAAATCGAGTATACCAGGTTATAATCATAAATCCGGCAAAATTTCATCTAACAAATTGATACTGACCTTTAGGCTAATGAAAAATAAACTAAACGATAATAAAGCCGACGCTAGACAGTAGGTGCAAGAAGTTCCAGCAAATTTTGTACTCAGTATGTACAAAAAGTATGCACTAGCAGTAGCCATGGAGGTACTGCTCCCAAGCAATAGCAAGCGACCTGTCGTTTCGTTGATCCCAAAAGGTAAGTTCTTCGCGCTCAACTGCAAGCTGAGTGTCGTAACAAATCCATAAGCAATCAGTCCAAGTAACGGAAGAGGAACACCTGATAAATGCATAAGCACAAATAATTATTATTACGATTATTATCCACTTTCAAACATGCTACCTCAGAAAACATTTTTGGGGTTTCCACAATCAAATTGAAAATTTATGCCTAGGCTAAGATTATGACATTAAAGCATGTAGTAACACAATTGAAAATTACGAATACAGGTTCGTTTCCACATTCAACCCAACAACTTTATATATAGATAAATAAATAAATCTTCAAAAAAAGAGAAATTAAATACCAAAAATGAAGGCGTAATCACTGTTGAGGATATCACCACAACTACCACCACCAAGAGGGCAAAAGGCATCGGAACCGGAGAGCTTGAGGTAAGTCAAGTAAGCAGTTTCAATGATCCCAACGGCACCAATCCCAGCACGCCAATTATACGTGGAATTGCTCGAAGCCAATGAACTAGAAAAAGAAGAAGAAGATGGAACTGGCGTCGTTTCAGCTTCTGACTCAGTATCTTGACTCGGCCCTGAAGATGAACACTTAATAGGAAGCACAAGCAATCTCCGAACCGGCGCTTGCTTCTTCAAAAACACAAAAAAACCCAGAATTAGTAATGATTAGAATCAAACAAGGAAAGAGAGAAAGAGAGCAATGGGGGCAAAGAAATGTACTTTAAAATGAACTGAAGATGAAATGAAGGCAGGAGAAGAGATAGGGAGAGAGAAGCGATACAAGAATTGACTTTGAGAAGCTGATAAACCAATGAAACTGGCCATTTTCTTTAATACCCAGATTGCACAAAGAAGCAACAAGCTCAATTCAAGAGTCCATTTCTTAAAAGAATAAAAAAATCTGAAAGTCAAGTTCGTAGATATCAGCCACACTCGTGACAGTCGTGATGCTATCGCTAGTTGTTGAAAGCTCAAAAAAGTTGAAGAGAAATGGGAACAATTTTTACCTTCAAAAAGCCCATATTGCTTCATTGGGCTCACCATAATGGGATGAGTGAATGAATTTTCCCAAAAAAGTATACCTTGGCCCTAATAAATGACAAACGTCAAGCTAGATTCGGGCTTAGCCACGGCATCCACATAGGAGTCTAAAACAATTTATTCGGAATTGCAGCTCAAGTTAGATCATTACAGTTAAGAACTTTTTCAGATTATGGTCGATTCAAGTTATTTTGATATCGAGCCAATTTGAGTTTGATCAAATTAACTTTAGTTGAGTTTGGGGTCTGATTGATTGAATCTGAAAGATTCGAGTCCTTGTGTCGTAAAATTCCATACATTAAAGCATTGACTTCCACCTTTCTTCTTAGCTTGTTTTGGTCCACTGCAATTAATTTATCTCTCTCAAGTTATTACCTTAATTTCATCTTCAGCTAATTTATCTCTAAAGTTACCCTCTTTCAAGCAAAATCGGGACATCAACCCAGTGTTGCAAAGGTAGTAGCTAGCTTTACTTCTAGTCTAAGGTTGCTTACTGTTCGTGGGCACTCGCATAATGTCGGTGACAGAGCATTGATTGAATGGAGCTTTGGCAATTTACAGTTGCTCTTAGCTATGTTTTAATTCTAAAAAAATTGTTTATGCTTTCAGGACTGACAAAGAACTATTATTATCTGCTCTGCAAATGAACTGAAACCTTTTCTTATAAAACACCCCCCCTCCTTCCCTTTTTTCTATGGTCCCTTTGAAGTTTTAGAATTGCCTGTCGATGCAAAGTTGGCTACTTTGGAAAAGGTCACTAATGCCAGCCACCGATCTTTTAGCTATTGTAAGCACATAATTTACCATCCTTCAACCAATCATCGGATAATTGTTATCATCATAATATCCACTAATCAGTGCATTGAAGCTAGCTAAACATGTAAATTCCGCTGGTCAATCTAAATTTGATCCAATCTAATTTGGTCATAAAAAGTCAACTAATTAAACCCGTCAACTCAAACCCAAATTGGCCTAAATACAATTAAGCCGAACTTGAAATGGTTGAACAAGTCACTCGAAGTGACCTAAACTTGGAGTAATTGGAACTTAAAATGACCTAAAACTATAATGATGAAATCCTAAAAATAGAATCATCAAACCCAAAAAACCTGACCTAAAACAACCCAACATGACCCTCAAATTGACTTTATACGAAATTACTCAAAAATTAATCCAACACAAAATATCCAAAACCACTGAAGCTAGCTAAAGCCTAAAGGTTGGTTGGGATTGTGTTAGCCGGTGTGGTAGAATGCTTCAAACCTGCACACAGTGGTGGGGATGGATAATTAATTTATCCGTCGTGCCACGTTCTCAGTCTGACAAGCATTATTTGACAAGAAAGATTAAAACTATACTATACCCTCACAAAATATGGTGCGCACGGCACGACTCCTTCCTTTAAAAGCGACTCCTTCTTGGTCCTGCGAAGGTGAGGACATCATACCAGATAGGAAAACATAGAAAAAGAAAAACCGACAGACATTGCAAAGATGGGCACTGCTAGAAACTAGTTCAACACAGTTAGAAAGAAGTTCATCAAATCATCCCACCAAAGAGATATCGTCATCCCTCATAGCGAAAATCTCAGCCAGCAGTCAATGATTAAAGAAGTTAGAGACTTCCCCAACATTTCACCTTCATCAAGATCATCATTTCAGACAAAAAATTCAACCAGAGAGGATATTGCAGCAATTAAGATCCAATCAGTTTTCAGGGGTCATCTTGTAACTACAATAACTTATATTTCTTTTTCAAACACTTTAGATGTAAACTAACCATTTCGTGTTCTCGAATGATGAACAGGCAAGACGAGCATATAGAGCATTGAGAAGCCTGGTTAAGCTGCAAGCAGTGGCCCGAGGGGCGTATGTAAGGAAACAAGTACAAATAGCAATGAATTGCATGCATGCACTTGTCAGGTTACAGGTCAAGGTTCGTGCCCGCCAACTCCTCAGCAGGTACAGTGAGTGACCGCCAATGCACCTAGCCAGTGTCGCCTTCATTTTCTACTGACCATGAACACTGTTTGCTCTAGTTTTAGGTCATAACCTTTTCCATCGCAAAGTTTCAAATACAACAATGATACGTGTACTCTTTTCACAAGATTGTAAGCAACAAGAAAAATTTAAAGTCATGATCCAGGAATGTGATCAAGATGAACAGAATTTTTTAGAGGATCCATGTTACAGATTGCAAAAACAGAAGAAATGAAAAGTCAAAGTATTAGGGTTTTTACATAACAGCTTACAGAAAAAAAGAAAATTAGGAACCAAAGAGAGCAATTGTAACTTAAATACTGCTAAAAACTGAATCACTCTCCACATGCACATCACTGTACTGAATAGTTCATCATTGCTATATATAATATGATGAAATACGGGCCATGTATTCAAACAATCATACATGTAGTTCACAGAATCCTCTTTACTATTGGAGTTAATGGTGTCCCTTCAACATTGATGAGAAAAAGCCGCCAGATGACTTGCTCATGTGGCGATCTTCCCCCTTATCTGCAACCTGTTTCAATAGTACCATGCTTAGAATTGTTTAATGAGATAAAACAAAAAGCAAGCCATATGAATACTGTACCTCTTTATCTATTTGCTGAAGGATTTCTATAATTTCAGAGAAGTTAGGCCTTTGAGTTGGGTCCTGTTGCCAGCATCTCTCAAGCAGTTCTCCTAGTCTTGGGTGTGTATTCTTTGGGATTGTAGGACGTAGACTCTGAAAAGACCATTAGATTGTTATAAACAAAATATCCTCATTAACACAGAACGAAATTTCCGAATTTTCATATTTATACAAAAATATACGTACCTTTTGCACCACACCAACTGCTGCTTGTAATGGAGTCAAGAGAGAATATGGAATCTAGCAGTTGCAATGTAAGAATAAATCAGTCATAAAGATATCAAATCTCAAATGATCGTACTTGTAGATGAAAGAAAGTTTGCCATAGACAAGTATGCACAATCGAAAACCAAAATTCTTACTCATAAAATAATGACTTACTTCTCCTGTCAGTAGCTCCCAGAGTGCTATTCCAAAGCTAAAAACATCTGCCTTGTGGTCATATGGTTTGTGCTCAATAACCTATATTAATTAAGATTGAGGAATGTAATATTAGATTAGAGCCCCTTTCTAGAATTCAAATTCTTGTTTGCGTCAAGTGATAAGTCTACAGTACAAGGTGGCGGATCAAATAACAAAAAGAGATTAATCATCTGGAATACAATGGGATAAAATTACATGGTCCTGACTTGGGAATTAGTTTGAACACCATAAAACGTGTTTTATGATCGTGAACATAAGATAGCAAAGTGAATTACAAAATCATTGGGAGTAGCTAAACTACTATCATGTAAAGAACACAAAGTAGAAACAAAATGTCTAAGAAAAATGCATACCTCAGGAGCCATCCATCTGTATGTTCCAGTTTCTGCTGTCATTACTCCTGATTGAGCTTGCACTCTGGCAACTCCAAAATCGGCAACTTTAACAACCTGTAAAGGACAGACCAATAATTTTAGGACAAAAATCACAATCTATTATAGAATTTACAGCATAACATAATCCCAGTCGGAATTCATAAGGAAAAAAACAAAACAATAGCTTTTAATAGAAAATTAATCAATCAATGACTGGATTAACAAAGTATCTTACTTGATTTTCATCCATCAAAAGATTGGCAGTTTTCAGGTCCCTGTGGATAATGTTGTTTTGATGCAAATAGTTCATTCCCTTGGAAACATCAAGGGCTACTTTGAGTAGAGATGGCAACTTAAAAACTCCCCTTTGCTGATGCAAATAGTCATATAAGCTACCTCTGGCCATGAATTCTGATAAAGCACAAATATCACTATCAAAAATTGGCTATCTATAAAATGAAAAGAAATGTTTCTATTTTGATAAAGTCACAGAGTTTATCATCATAGAATTAAAGGGATAAAAAGGCATACGCATCAGAATTTTTAAATTTTGGTATACAGATGGGAATTCAGACACTAAATTTGTAATGGTAGGTTTTGTGTCAATCTCTCAGTTTGCACTCCAAAGCCAGAATTGTTCCCTTCTAGCAACATAATTATAGATAATATCTGGTAAAGATGAAAAACAGCAACACTTAACAGCACCATTTTAGAAGAAAAAGTTTCAAAATTTTATGCACTGAAGGAAAAAAAATTTGTAGAGCATGATAAATCATAGCTGGAAAACTTCTTTAGATTATACCAGTTACAATGCAGGGATTTGGAGCTCTTGTACATGCACCTATGAATTGAACAACATTCTTATGCCGAATTTTCCTACAAACAGGAAAAAAAAGGTTGAAATTCCACTGCATGTGAGTCAGCATTGCAGATAACTACCAATATGTCTCAGCCTCCTAGGAACCAATACAATTATTAGAATATTAATGCATTCAATAACTAGGGAAGTTATTAAATTCAACTATAATATGTGAGGAACCGTGAGATATTCTAATGAGATCTGCCACAGCTTATCTCGTAATAGTCACCCCTAATATAAACACCAGTATATATATGGACACATGGTATCATTTAGTTCTACAGGAGGCTATAGGAAAATGATGGAGTTCAGACTTCATTACAACTACCAATCAAACCAAAATTGATGTAATACCAAGTGCTTTTCAAGAGAACTGAAACAGCAATGTGCATGGAAAATAGATGATATGCAGACTGCAAGCTAAAAGGTGGCCTGTTTCAGAGCTATGTCCCTCAAACATTCTAACCCTCGTTCCAGTGCTAACTCTCCTATTTTCAAAAATAAGCAGCAATTGTAGTTATATTCTTTCTATTTTTAAGTACCAAGCGCCCAATATTCCCCAGCATTTTATTCATTGAAATTTCACCATAATACTTAGAACTTACAGCAGATAATAATTAAGAAAATCTAGAGGGATAGGAAAGGAGGCGTGTAGCAAAATGTTTCAACCGAGATCAGGCAGTGCACTGGACTAGTTGTGTACCCAATTCCATGCAGAGATGGGTTTGGTCGGGAAAAATTACGAACAGAACTGGGCAAAATGATTGAGCAGATGCTGCTTAAAATCTAGGTGGTGTTGGTAAGAAGCCTACCTATCTGGTAGAAATGGAATCATCTTAGACACATAAGAAACCAGCCACTTGGTCTAGTGTATCAAAAGATTCTGGTAACCCAGGGACACTGCTGGTAATCCAAGAACCTGGCTCTGATACACTGATGCACACGAACAGATAATTCCAGAAAATAGAGAGATGATAGGGAAGACAGAAAAGAAGAGCAGCAATTGGAATTGCTTGGAGAAACACGAGAGAATCCGATAATTTTTTATTAAGAGTTTATAGGATTTGGCTTGAATTTGCATTGTGAAACATCTAACTACAGGACACATTGAGAATGCTTATCAGAAAAAGCAACTGGTTCCCTTCAAAATAATTAGCATGTACCAGGACTTCAACGAACCTCATAATAAAAACTTCCTGAGAAAACTCTCTCAGCAATTCTTCTGTAACCCGCTCAGGCTTGAGGACTTTAATAGCCACTTCTTGACTATAATATGTGCCTCTGTATCTGAAGATGTTAAATGAGATTATGAGTTAGAATCGGTACTCTCCCTTATGTCAAAAGGAGAAAAAAGCCTGCTTGAAGCTGACAAAACTTACAGATCACCATAGGACCCAGATGCAATCTTGTGTTCAATTTTGAGCTGCCTGGAATCAATTTCCCATACATCAGTTCCATCGGTCGGGATTTCAACACAATTGGGTAAAGAAACGGCCTCTTCTTTGACAAGCCCGGTCATAGCAGATATTGAACTCTTTCTCACACAAGATTGCTCCTGCAGCCAATTATAGGAAGCAGAAAAATAAATAGGTTATAGCAATCCATAATCAACATGATTGCTACCATGGTCTTACAAGTCATCATCAAGTATAGGGAGTTGGGTTGATCTACTGAAAAGCTGTCAGTATGCATCTGTTTGGAGGACAAGCACTAGAAAACTAAGAACTCTAAAGCTTAAAAGTGGAAACCAAAATTGACCTTTCACCTTCTGATTAGTTATATTTAGCATATAACCTATTTTAACTAAGAAGAATTAAGTTTCAAAGCTTCAATTTGGATATACATATATATAAGGAAATTCTATGCCAACAAAAAGGAAGATCGCTAGCCATATTCGGCATCATCTGCAGCACTAATAGCAGTGACAAGGCTTGATTCAGCACTAATAGCAAAAGACAAATATGAGGTCATTCACGGCCATCACAATTGAAGTAGTGAAACATGAGTAACATGGAGGAAATGGTACCTTAGACTTTAAAATTTCCTTCTCCAGTGCATCTTTGAGCTCCTTGGTTTCCTAAAAGATTAATGAGTGAAACATTGCTTTTCCAGACCTAGCAACAAGCATATGATCTAGTGTTCACAAATATAAGAGCATACCTCAAAGGGCCAACCATCAACAACAAAAACATCCAAAGAGTACCCGTCAACAGTGGAAAAAGCATGAGCTTCCTGAATGTTCAATCCAAGCTCCGCAAGTAAAGAAGTCAACTGAAAAAATAATCATCAATATCTATCATTCATCACAAGAAAAAGTTTCAACAAAAAGTGTACCAAATGGTATCTTCCCGCTAGAAGAACATAGTAAAACATAATATGACATCATAAAAGCTGGTGCAAACATAAAGAGCTGTATCCTTGGCATCCATTGTACCAGTGCATTTTGTGTTTCTTTCACCCATGATGATGCAGAGGCAGTAAAGCAGAGATGAGAATTTCTATTGAACAAAAGCTAGTGCAAACATAAAGAGCTGTATCCATGAAATCTATTTCAAATCATCAGTAAATGAAGTGTTAAAATTCTATCTTTACTTTTTTTGTGAAACTCAGTGATTAAAAATGCCAATGCTGCTGTATTAGATAAGCAATGAAACTACAGCATCTTTCTGTTGCCGATATCTTTCTGAAATTTATGAGAACACACAATGGCACACATCACCATGACAGGAGAAGAGGAAGCATCAACTACCTGACTAAGGAGTTTTGGCTTGTCAACTGTAGAAAAGGTGATCTCATGCATGGGCCTACAAGATTCCGCATTAGAGAATATTATTTATGTAAAATCAAGTTATGCAACCATTAACAAAAAGCAGCAGATTAGTTAAAGATAAAATGCAAGCAAAATAGCTAAGGGCTCCAGTGTCAAATAATAACCAGAAAAGAAAGATAAGCCACTTTGTAGTACAAAACTTAAACTTAAAAGAGACTCTGCACAATTTATCAAAATCCTTACCGGATGCCTGATGTTGAATTCACAGCACTGTCTCTATCTTCACTTGCTTGAAGATAAAAAGCTTCAAGATTAGGTGATGAACCAAAGGTAGGTGGTGGGTGGATGCTGAAGAAAGACAGAAAAGGAACAGCAAGCACACCAATAAAGAAAAAAGCATAGTTAAGTTTGGGTCTAGAAGGAAGAAGAGCCCAAAAAAAATCAATGGAAATAATAACTTTAACTACAATGAGCCTTACCCCTGTCTATTTAAATGATAAGCACTTTCTGCATCTGCTTTTGCAGAAGAATCAGAATGAACAGAGTCAACAGAATTTGAGGCAGAAACAGGACAAACCTATAGAAGATACCAGAATTTAATAAAATTATATCAGTCCATACTAATTTTCAAAGCTAAGCTACATTCAATCTCCAGGATTTTGAAAAGGATAATGAGGTATACCATAGTCAAAGAGAAACATCAAATAGAAACCTTTATTATTAAGGTATAAACAATAGAAGTGGCAGAAATGTACACCTGCACGATGCGAACATCAAAAACAGGAAGATTAGCAGGGTCCTCTGCCAGATGCAATAATCTTTTATGTGTAAGCACATCTTCTGCCCGCTCCACATTCACATCTAATGCGTATCTATCAAAAGTAACAGAAATCTCAAAATATGAAGCAGAACAACTCATAATTTGGAATAAGGTCAAGTATTAAACTATTGAGGAAAAAAGCACCAACAATTTCCAACTTCATTAACTATACTAATGTGGAAGGATAATGAAAAGATGAAAAGAGACAAACAAGGCTGTTTCTCTTATTTGATATGAACTCTTTTTTTTTTTTTCCTTTCTCGTTTGTTAACGACAAAACGAATTCTTTAAAAGGAAAGGAAAAGGATCGTAGTAAGATTCATGAATCTTATATCTAAGCAACACTTCCAAATCATCAGCAAGACAACAACAAAAACAATCGTTATACGAATTTTAAAATGAAAAAGATGCAGCATCGAGGAAAAGCAGAAATCTAGGGTTAGAGTTAGTACCGAGCAGGGAGTCGATTGAAATGAAGCCATAGCTGATCATCGAAGCCAGGCAGATTAGCTTCTTCATAATTAGACTCCTGGATACGCTTAAGCACCTCGTTGTAAACGTCCAGCTTTTGCCTGTGATGTCGAGGATTCACATGGACCAGCGAGTCCACGGCTCTACTCCCGCAGCTCTCTGTGTCCTCTTCAATCGCCATTGGATAGTCTCTCGCAACAACCACTATGCACTAACCAAAACAGATTCACAGCAAAATCGAGCACTCAAAGATTCATTTAAAGAAATTAGAAAACGAAACTGAAAAAGAAACGGGCTAAATTTATTATTATATTTGATCCAATTGAGAAAAATCGGAGAGCAACACGAAAAGGGAGAGTGACGAGACAAAAGCTCCAACTATCAAATATAATCCATTAATTAATTAATTTTATAAGTGAAACATATTCCTTTTTAAAACTCATAATCAATACCGACCAATTTAAGGTTTTGGGTTAATTCCACCTATCCTTCCTATACTATTAATTAGATTCTAAATTAATCCTTAAATTTTAAAATGTTTGGTTGCATCTAGAGGTGATCATGGGCATGGCCGGGCCGGTTTGGATCGGGCTCAGATAAAATTTTAGGTTCGCTTTCTAGGCCCAAGCCCGGCTAGAAAGAAAATTGATAAACCCGAGCTCGGCCCGGCCCATATTAAATTTTTTTTAGCTTTTTTCATTAAATAAAAATTTTTAAAATAAATATTAAAACAAATAAAAAATATGTAAATTTAAAAAGTATATTTGATTAAAAATAATATATATTTAATATATAATTCGGGCCAGGCCGAGCCCGGGCCAAAAAAATTTACTCGAGGCCCGACCTGTTTTCTAAACGGACCTCGTTTTTTTGTACAAACCCATATTTTGGGCCTATATTTTTACCCGAACCCTCCCATTTTTTGAGAGAGCCGTTGGGCCGGGCCGGGTAACCCAACCCATGATCACCTCTAGTTGCATCAATCCAACCTATCTGTTGAATATTTAAAACATAATAGTCAAATTGTAAATATGTGTGTACTTATCACATGTATAATCTAGATCTAACATATTAAAAAATTTGATAGTTTCAATAAAATTATGAGAGCTTTTTTTTTAACACGTTAAATTCAAACTATTCATATTGTATGTACGTACATGTTTGTAATTAGACCCATGTGTTTTTATATGCTCCACACCATATTTGAGCCGACATTTAATGCCCAAACTAATAGCTAGATTGAAGGAAAGATTTAACTGGTAGATCAATTTCTACAATTAGTCATTACATTATGCGCAAGTTGTGGATTTAATCATTGTACTTTAATTTGATCAAATATGGTCCTTTTACTTTTCGATCTGATCAATTTCAGTCCTTTTACTTTTCAATTTTTAAAACTTCAAGCATGACCTAAATAGTAACCGTTATTTATCGTTGATCTTTTGAAGTTTATGCCATTGCTTGGCAAAGGTGTTCGTATCGTTAACACCTTGTTCCGACTTTCTGATTCCTTGCTAGGCACTATTGTTTGACCTTGGGAATTTGTCAAACTTCAATAAATGTACTACGGATCTCTTTTACTAAAAAAATGGGCAAATTAGTCTCTATACATTAGATAAAAGAGAAAAGTAGTCATTTTTGTTAAAAGTTTCGTCCACTTCTGCTGTTTAAAACTAGTGAGGTTGATGGAATAAATAAACAATTACACGAGATGTGCTACATGTACATCATAATAACGTATAGGGACCAATTTTTAATAATAAAAATAGATAAAATTTTAATAAAAAACTAATTTATTCATCAATCTAAAGGACTATTTTAATCATTTTTAAGTAAAAAATAAAATACAGTCAGACTCTTAGTAAAGTAGCCTCAATGACAATCTTTTACTCTTGGGCTAATCCATTTATACCAGCTTTATCACTTAATTCTTGGGCTTATACACTATGATATAACAAGACTTGTAGCAAAGAAATAATTGTCTTTGAGCCAGCCCATCACCGATCCACATTAGATGTAGGAATACCTATGGTCAAATTTTGTTATTAGTCCCTTTACTATGTGCAAGTTACAAATTTAGCATTTGTACTCTAATTTAGTCAATTTTAGTCTCCATACTTTTTCAATTTCAAAATTTCAATCTTATCCCATAAAAACTAAATTCATTAGGTCAATATTGAAATTCTACTATTGGTCTCATACTATGTGTATGTTGTAGATTCAATCTTTGTTCCTTGATTTAATCAGTTTTAGTGTTGTACTTTTTAAATAATGAAATTTCAACATAGACTCAAATGCTAGCAGTGAAATCAATTAATTCACATAATAAGTTGACATGGCATTAATGACTTTAATTGCTACCATTTAGGTCAAGATTATAATTTTAAAATTGGAAAAAGCATAAGGACTAATAGCAAAAATTGACCAAAGCTTACCAACCAAACGGCCCGCATTTCGTTTAGGCAGTTGGAAATTTTCGAAGAATTAAAATCGAGGTAAACATATAAAGGTTAAAATATGCTTGAAGCCCTTATATTATTTGTGCATTTGGACTTCAGTCCAATTTCTCAACTTTCTAGATTTAAAAATTTAAATACACATTCTTTTGTGAATTTTGCTAGTCATGTAACAAAGAATTGACATTAGAATAAATTCAAATTTAACTGAAGATTTGTAATAATATTAACAATTAAATTTATATTTTAAAATATAAAAAATACAGAGATTAAATTCTAAAATATACAAAAGTTTAAGGGCTTGAAATATAATTTAACGTACATAAATTTTACATAAATAATATTAAATGAGTATAGATGAGATCATAAATGCGAAAACTATTCACCCATGTGAAAAACCTACCATTCCCTTTTTACCTCAAAAGAGTAGTCACCATCAAAACAATATTTTTAATCTCCAAAATAACATCCCATGGTTATTTTTCTGTTAAAATTAATCTTTATACATCATGATATATACAACATACAATGTCATCATTTAGTTACTTTATTATTCATGCCAATTTTAACAGAAAAAATATTTTTATTTTTGATTTATTATATAAGAATTAATTTATACATTTTAAATAAAAGAGATAAAATATAATATAATACAAATATAAGGACCTCCATAATAATTTTACCCATCTATTTCTATTTTCTAATACGATTCGGTATACGTAGTAATTTCTGTTTTCACTTTCTCGTCTTCTCTTCATATTATCAAAAGGTTTATCGGCGATCAAACTTCACCCTTCATAGCTTTGACTGCCCAACATTCATATATGTATGTATTTATGTATGTATGTATGTATGTATGTATGTGTGAATGATTTAAGAAGCAGTTGTTACGGGATATAGCTCTTAAACCCTAGATCTTGTGTATGTATGTATGTATGTATGTTAGGTATCTAAGGTCTCTTAACAACTCCGTTAGCTTGCAACTAAAACAGTACTTGCAAAGTCCATTTTTTATGTACATATAATTGTAAGTGACATAGGACTTGAATTTTTACTCATAATGGCAACTAATAATAATTTTGTCGGTTTGGTCGGTTATAGGGGCTTAGACGCTTAGTCAAGGCGACCGGTAGAGACCTTAGCCTCCTTCGTTAAAATGGGAAATTTGTATTTTCAACTCCTCTGAAATATTGAATCATTCTATTTAAACTATTTAGTTTTTAATTGAATGAAAAAATAATTTATTTTTGACCCTTTCAAATAAATCAATGATGCAATTTAATCCTTTTAATTTTGACCCTCCAAAATTTAAATTTTATCTCGACACAATATAGGTATTCAACTATGAAAACACCCAAAATTTAAAATAATTGAATAACTATTTTGTAATTTTTATGAATAAAAGAAATTCACTAACTGAAAAAAAAAAGAACTATATTTGAGGGACTCCATAAAAAAAAAACCCACTTTTCTATCTCTACATACACTAATAAAAAGAACCCCAATGCATGGTAAGAATATATATATATGATGTAAATAAGACAACTAGTTTATATCATAAGCTTAATATATATATATATATATAATGGGGTTATGTAGTTGATAATGTAGGAGAACAAAGAACAAACCTTTTGTGGTGGCAAGATATGGTGGCATTTTTACAAAGGGTATAAAAAGCTTGGACATATATGAAAGAGCACTAAGATATTGGCACGGCTCAATCAGACCAAAATAATAATAATAAAGGAGAGAATGTGCCTTTTATGTTTCATGTCTGAGTGAACCAGGCCAATATCAAAGTCACTATTTCATGTCATATTACACCATATAATATAAAAAAAACCATCCATGGATGGTTCCTCTTCTAACATGCCCTACATGCAGTTTGTCCCATAAGGAACTGCAAATCAATGAAGAATATCAAACAAGTTAAAGAAGAAGACAGAAAGAGAAAAATGAGGAAGAAGGTGCTGTGTTGTGTTGTTGTAAGAATGTCTGGGGGGTGGAGGGGGGGGAGGGGGGAGAATTTAAGAGAGTAAGAGAGGGTTTACTTTTCTGCACTACGAGCATTTAAAACCCTCTACTACCAAAGCAGAAACTTGGGGCCACTACATTTATATCCAATATTATTCTCCCTCTTCCCCTCCCCACAGTCCCATCCATGTTTTTCTTTTTCTATGAATCATTAAGCCAGCCTTAAATTCTATGTACACTTCTCTTTTTAGTTATATGGGGCACCCCATCATGGTTAGTATGGGTTAGAAGATTCCTCCCCTATTTCAGAGCATTTATATAAAATATTACATTTAAAAAATTAGATTTACATAAAAAAAAAGTATGGATCGAGTTTGAATTTAAACATTCAAAACTTTATTTTGATTTCTCGAATCGAGAGATTCTGAATCAAGATCCTAATGCGTGCATATAGATACAAATGGTCCAATGGGAACAAGAATTTCCCTGAGCATTTGGAACATTTCATTTCTAAGTAGAAGAGCTGTTTTCAAGTAGTGTTCGATCGATTACACATTAATTAATATTCGATTGATTGGTCTGAGGTTATCGACAAAAAAATATTTGCCTAAGTCGCTTTGTTTCTTTTCATCTAACTCACTTCCTTTTTTCTTTGTGAGTTCGGAAACTTGACCCAACCCATTTTAAATTTATAATAATTTATGTTGTTTTTATGTATTATATAATTTATAACACATAAAAAATAAATCTATATTAAATATAGGGAAAGGATTGTATGAAACAGAGATATTATCCATTTCCAATAGTTTTATGCCACATCAGTATTCTTATCCTGAATTTTAGGATTTAATTTGGATTTGAATTTTTTTTCAGGATGAAAATACTGATGTGATATAAATCTATTGAAAAATATATACAGATGACGTGACGTCACTGTTTCATGCATTCCTTTCTCAAATATATAATACTACTCTAATCTAAATATTAGAAAATTGTTAATTAAGATGATGAGAAAGGATTGAATGAAACAGTGACTCCACGTCATCTGTATCTCTTTCCCATAGATTTATGCCACATCATCATTTTTATCTTGAATTTTAGCATTTTATCTCGAATTTTAGGATTTTAATTTGGATTTGATTTTTTTTCAGGATAAAAATGCTGAAATTCAGGATAAAAATGCTTATGTGGCATAAATCTATTGGAAAGGGATACAGATGACGTGGCGTCACTGTTTCATTGAATCCTTTCCCTTAAGATGACTATATACAAAATGTTAATAAATAAAAAAAGGGATAAATCCCGAAACTATGTATGAAATATGGTTTAACGTGCAATTGTATACGTGAACTTTGATTTTGTGTAATTTTATACACGAAATTTTTATTTGATCCAATTCTTGTAAATTATCAATACAATTATCGATATAACATCATTTTATGGTTATATGTTGCATGCAAAAATAATTATTTTTATCCAATGATGTATTTATTTCTTTAAAATGCATATGATTAAATCAAAATTAAAGGCTCAAGTATATATTTGAACCATAAATTAGAGTTTCATGTGTATAATTGCACCAAATTAAAGTTCATGTATACAATTGTACATTAAATCGAAGTTCATTTATAAATTTGAGATTTATCCCAATAAAAAAATATTAAATTATTAAATATTAAATTAAATTGAATTAAGATAAATATTTAGAAAAAAAATAATACGGTGAGCCTAACACGGGTTTGGGTTAGCCTTTTGCAAATATGGATATGCTTGGGCAAAATTTTAAGCTCATTTTTCGGGTCGGGCTGGGGCAAGCATAAATTATGTTAATATTATGCTTAAGCCTGACCCAAACCTGGCTGAACCCGACCTATGAATAGGTCTACACCCCATCTTCCACAACTAATATTAATGGTAACAACACATCTTAGTTTGTCAATTTCGAAAGTGAGTTGATCACAACATTAATGTTTTTTCATCAATTGTAATCATTTCGATTGATATAATAATAAATTTAGTCCTCGATGTTTGTGTATTATGTGTAAATATTATGGGCTAAATTTGTTAAATTAATAACAATTTGACAAAATGTGTAAACTTTAAGTGCTAAATTAGTTATTATACTAATAAAAATGGTTTAAATATGCCATAAGTTCTTGTACTCTTCAGTAAATTTGAAATTAAAAATCCCTTTATTTTATTTTTAGTAATTTAGTCCCACTACTTTTGATTTCAAAATTCAAGTCTAATTGTTAAACCTTTTAAAATTATTTTGTTAAATTGATTTATTACAATGTAATTTTTTAGTTATATTGCTATCAAGTGAGTTTTTTTTATTTCAACCGGTTTAACAACAAAAAAAATAATGTTAACAATTGGACTTAGATTTTGAAATTTGAAAAATAGATGAACTAAATTTCTAGAAATAAAATTCCAAATATGTGAAGAGTATAGGGACCTATGGCACGTTTTAACCATAAAAAATATACAATTGATGAAAAACTTGAACTTTGTGAGTAATTATCGTTAGGGCTAATTTGGCAATGCTTTTGAAAAGTGCTTTTGAGAAGTGCTTTTGAAATTTTGAGTGTTTGGTATTACTGTCAAAAAGTACTTTTGAGAAATAAAATATCTATTTTAGACATGATATTATAAAGTAACAAATATGTATTTAAATAATGTTCAAATTAGTTAATATTATGATATTTTAACAAAAATATAAAAAAATAATTTATTATAACTTATTGTTAATATTTTAATATTTTAGGATGAGATTGTGAAGGAGAAAAAGTGTAAGGTTAAAAAGATAAAATACCAAAAGTGCTTTTGGCTTGAGAAAAGCTAAAAAATTCTGCTTCTCCATCTATAAAAAAGCACTTCAAAAAAGTGCTTAAATTTACTCCACTGATATCTGTTCTTCATTGCTTTTCAGATAAAAGCATTTTTTTGTTGAAAAGTTCATCTCAAAAGCAATGGAGAACACAACCTTATGGTGGGTTTGGATGGACGGTGCGTTTACCTACTGTTAGTGTAAAAACAACAGTGGCGGTGAGATTAAATCTGTAACAATACTGTAGCGTGAAACAAAAAGTAAGCTAAACGCACCGCATCGCACTCAATCGCCCATCCAAACCTACCCTTACTCGCTTACAAAATTACTCTGTTTTTCTTTTCTAGAGGCCATTTTACTCAATATCAAAATTAAAAGGGACTAAAAAAGTCATTTTACCAATCCTAATACATGTATCAATAGCTAGCCATTGCATGCATGGACCCCTTCAAGAGAGAACAATAAGCAAAGCAGTATTTCTTCCATGAAACTGAGTTGGTATGAAGTAAAATATGGTTTGTCTGTTGGAGGGGTCAGCTGAAATCCAATTCTTTGCACAAATGGCTAAACCAAAGTTCCAAAAGTAAAGAAAAAAAAAAATATATATATATATATATATATATTATAATATGAAGGATTAAATTGAAAATATTTGTATTATAAAGACAAGCACATGGGGGTTGGTCATAGTTATAAAAGTGAAGCAAGAATTCAAAAAAGAAAGTGTGTGCCCCAATAGAAAGAAAGGGAGACAATGGCCATGTCCATGTCCATGATCGTGATACTCTCACTGCATTGCGGAACCAGAAAGACCACCACCATTAATGAAGGAATCTCTCTCTCTGGGATAGACAGTCAGCAACATTAATAGCCAAGGGGGTAACTAGTCAGACCTGCTTTTAGAAACTGGGTGTGTTATTCAATCCTATTTGGATTCGAATTCACCAACTTCATTAATTTTAATTTCAACTTGCCTTCGCTTGACTTAGTCGTAGACAGATTAATAATTTGAGTTTATCTAATACGAGCGCGAAATCGCCTTAAACAAAAAATAGTTGTAAATTTAAAATGACTTAAATTTGAAATAACAAGACGAAATAATTTGAAATTATTTAAACTCGGTATTCGACGTGATCATGGGCTGGGCGGGCCAGATAAAATTTTAAGCCCTGCCTGAAAGAAAATTGATAAACTCAAGCCCGACCCATATTAATTTTTTTAGCTTTTTCATTAAATAAAAATTTTAAAAAAATAAAAAATATATAAATTTAAAAAGTATATTTGATTAAAAATAAAATATATATTTAATATATAATTCGGGCGGGACTCGGGTTAAAAAAGTTTTACTCGAGACCCGGCCCGTTTTCTAAACGGGCCTTAATTTTTTGCCCAAACCCATATTTGAGGCGTGAAGAGAGAGGCTGGCATGGGCCTCGGCCCCCTCTAAAATGTAAAATTACTATTTAAGCCCTTAAATTTTTTAAAAATTTTAAATTAGTAAAGGTAAAATTGTACATTGGGCCCCCTAAAATTATAAAAATTTAATTTAATCCTTTACAAATTATAAAGATATAAACTATAAAAATTAAAATTTCATCCGCCCCTAAAAACTTGTTCTGGCTTCGTCCCTAATTTCAAGCCTATATTTTTACCCGAACCCTCCCATTTTTCAGGCGAGCCATCGGGCCGAGCCGGGCCGGGTAGCCTAACCCATGATCACCTCTACTCGGTACTAGTACATGCCATTAAGTATTGCGAGGGCCTACTTAAAATTTTCAAAAAAATCAAGGGGTGTAATTAAATTTTGGAAAATTTAATAATTTGTTAATAATATATGTAGGAGGCCTCATATTTGTTATAATAATTTGGATTCCAGCTTATCCGTGTACACACGGTCATGACTCATGAGTATGACGCATACAATTATTTGATTTTTGCTCACGTGATACAGGAGGATGAATTAATATCTATGTATTTGGGACCAATCTGTGGGTACTAATATCGATGTGTTTTGGATTTATCAAATATTATCATTTATACCTTAATTACATACACATTCAATTTTAATTACTGAAATGCCATTCATCATTTCTCTCTCTATATAAACACAAATTTTCGA
Organism: Gossypium rotundifolium; assembly: GCA_025506655.1. Taxonomy (NCBI): domain Eukaryota; kingdom Viridiplantae; phylum Streptophyta; class Magnoliopsida; order Malvales; family Malvaceae; genus Gossypium; species Gossypium rotundifolium. The sequence continues at coordinate 139,299,488 of CP106723.1, read as the reverse complement.
ATAAATTAGTCAAAAATGCCCTTCTTTTTTCAAAAAACAAAATGAATAGACCAATTTTTGACATTTTCATCGGAATAGATAAATTTTGAAGAGAAAAAGTGAAAATGCGTCCAGCTAAAATTTGTGAGTATCGATACTTTCTTAAGATTATCGATATTTTTGACTACGCAATAAAAAATGCATCCAACTAGACGCATTTTCTTGCAAAGTAAACTAAAAACTAGTCCAGCTATCCAAAATCGGTCTATTTCGATAAATATGACAAAAAACGGCCTATTCACTCAATTAAAATTTAGCCCAAATTTCGCATTAGTTTCACTATATATATATATATATATAAAACAATCATCTCTAGTATTATACAATAAAAGATTATAATCAACCATAATACAAATAAATAATGTATAATAAAATCAAATTATTATTTAGAATACCCAAAGATGAAAAAGGTGCAAGCTGTGTACTGCGTCATTGATAATCAATCAAAGAAATAAATATAGCACAGCAACATAAATAAATAATTTCGAAAAACAAGAAGCAATTAGATATTTACATTCTATGAGAAAACCATTATATATGGTCTTCTGCTATACATCATAGTTTGCATAATCATAAAATACAAACAACTTCATGTGTGAACTTTGAATATATAACCTTCATTATCATGGCTATATCTCATTGTTCAAGTTAATCCAAACTTAACCCTAATTATGGTCCAACATGTCAAAATGTTATATCTATACATGGCCTACGTTGCTCCTTTGCCCGAACATGAGTACGAGGATATGACCCTCCAAACATCCTCTAAAAACATGAAAAAAAAAGCCACTTCAAGAAAGATAGATCGTACCTGTACCCGAGACTCATTCGTACATACCATCTTCTGTAAAGCAGGATTATGCATTATTCTATGTTAAGAGGTTAGCATAGGCATCTTCCTGAAGCATTACGGTGAAACTCGGAAACCAGAAGGTATACCCTTTGGCTTGTAATAGTAAAATCGAAAATGAATTATAGCTCACAAGTAGGCCAACCAACAAGCATACAAGCATGGTTACAATCAAAATATGTTACTGATCATGACTCGAGTTGCGTAGCTTCATTAGTTTGTCTCTTAACATTGCTGCAAGAAGTCGATTCATAATGTAAGACGCTAAGGGGATGCTTGACAGAATGGAAAAGTGGAAGGATGGAAAGAGAGTGAAAAAGTGAAAAGAAAATCGATTTTGAGTGTGATCATTAGGAAAGAAAATAGAAATCACAATCATTTTCCATCCCATGAATAAATAAATAAAATCATTCCAATTTGGAACGAGAAGAGTAGATAAAACGTGAGATGTAAGTTAAATGTACAAAATTATGAATTTCATTTTCTTTCCTCTCGTTTTTCAACTCTATTGAGCATTGAATGGAAAAAAAAAAGAATATTTTTTTCTTTCCATTTTCCAACTTTCCTATCAAGCAAATCAATATAAAGGAAATATATATATATATTTCTAGGTTTCTACTTTTCCACTCCAATTTTCCATACTTTCAATTTTTTTTCCACCTAGCAAAGCCTAAGATGAAACAAAAATATATAATTGAACAAAGAAGGTAGATTCTATAATCTTTATTTTAGTTGGAAGATTATATTCAATGTTCTTATTACCTGCATCATTGTACCTTTCTTCTTCAACAGCTAAATTCATATTCCTCACCAGATCAAGCTCCTCTATTAATAAATCTGGACCCTCCGTAGCGCTGGAAATACACAACCGTGCTTAGAGTTAATATAAACCAACCGGATCTTACGGAAAACACCAAATGTAGCACATGCAACATACCTGTCAAGCACTACATCGTAAGTAGGCGTTGTATCGCGCACTCTGCCCATCCCGAAGCCAATTCTAATAGCATCTTCCAAGACAATTTGTTTACTTACATAGATCGGAGCCTGCATATAGAAAACACCAATTAGAAGCTGCGGAGAAGCAAACGGTTGAAGTGAATACATTATTGAACCTCATAAAAACGAGCCATTTGACATTGACATAGAGAGACAGATTGCAAATTGAAAATACCGGACCAACCTACTTAAATTGAAACGGCAGTAGGAATCACAACAGAATAAGACTAAAATGCAAGCAATTGCCCTTTCGTATTGCAAAAGATCGGTTCATAGTAATTTCCAAGTACATACCTTGCATCTATGAGCCACATTGATGGCATCCGAGGGCCGTGCATCTACACTTATCACATCATTTTCTCCCGGCTATAAACACAAAAACAATAACTGAATCAGGCTCCTTTATCGAATGAATAAAGAACGACAATGCGATCTTTTAAGTTCTAATCACCTTGCTAAAATACAACTTTGCAAAGTAAGTATTGACAACTCTTTCTGTAATTCTCACCATTTTAACCTGAAATGAAACATAATGTATAAATCAATGAAAAGAGACATTACACAGTAACATCACTAAGTTTGTAAGAGAAACTAGTAATTGGTTCACGATCGAGAACATCGAAGCGTCTCGAAACCATTTGACTCGATTATACCCTTTCTTATTTTACAAAATTTCCTACTTATTTCCACTAAATCCAACCATTCAAAAGTGTTTTTTAATAGACATTATACGTAAAGAAACAATTAAACCAAGAAACTGATAAAATCTAGGAAAATTTCAGCATGAAAAAAAAAAACCAACTTCATACTTCATATCCAAGCTTCTCCACAACATTTTTAACAAGATGGAACTGATCTGGACATTCCTGCAAAAAACCCAAATTTATTTCAAGAAATTAACATAAAGATAACAAAAATCAGATGTTAAAAAAAAACAGTAACAAACTAAGAAATATTACCCCATTATCATCTCCCCAAAAGGAAGCTATAAGTTTTTCAACAGCAAATTCCCCTAGCATCAGCAGATTAATAAGAACTATTAAACAAAACAACAGATCCAAAAATAAAGTGAGAAATGTTGTTGATTTTCTTGTACATATATACCTACAATAATGGGTAACAAGAAATCCCCATCACAAGAAATCTTGAGAAAAATAGTTGGAGTAGGGAAACGACTAAGAAAAGATTGTCCAATAGAAGCAATTTTAGCCCTCGACATAGGATGCTGTTCTCTCCTCGATGATTGCCATTTTATTTCTTCTTTAATTCCTTGCCTTAACATCCGATAGTGCGAAACAGTTTCTACACCAAATTCAACAAAAAATTTCCCCCAAACTTATTAAAATTCAACCAAATTCAAAACACTATGTGTGTGTATATATATATATATATATATATATATAACAAAAACAAAAACGAGTCGAAACCTGAAAGGAGAAGAGAAGCTTCGAGGAACTGAAGATCTTTATCATCGTCTTCGTTGAATTGGGGATCGAAGCTACCACTACGGATCGAGTGGCAAGAAACCGGCCGGAGTTTCGCCGTGAAATGTAAACGGATTGAAGAAGAGCGAATCGACGGGAAAGAAAATGCAGGGATGGTGGGAAAAGTAGTAGCATTTGATTTATGGGAGAAAACCCAGAAAGTGGAGAATGTACGGTAGCAAAGTTGAGCTCCGAGCATTGTATACGAGAGACAAAAGGGAAAGGAACTGTTTTGGGTTTGGATTGGAGTTTAATTTGAAGAACAAGTTAACCAATGAAATGAAAATAAATATAATAAAAAAAAAAAGTTAGTTGGAATTCGGAGAACTGAGTGGGGAAACACCGACCCGACAACATATGTACACGTGTTCAATTTATCTTAAGCTTTGACGTGGAAAGCTAAGCTTTAAGCATGCTTTAACTTTAGTTTTTATCTACCCTTGTTGTTCATTCTAGTTTTTAATTTAACCCCTCGTGTTTGCTGTGGAAGCTTTTTAGGACGTTGTTTAATAGAGAAATGTCATTTTGTTCTTTTGGGGTGAAAACAACATCAATAATGACATGGGAGATATCGAATAAATACTACATAAAAATAATTTTTGGGTCACTAAGTTTATATTTTAGTCCTCTAACTTTAAAAAATTACAAAATTATCACTAAACTATTCGAAAGTTTTCATTTTAAGCCATTGGGTTGATAAAGTTTTTTTTTTAGTTCGTCTAGTGAGCTTTAAATAACGATTTGACGATCAATACGGTGAATCAATACCTATCAATAAGTAGAAATATTTGATGATTAATGTTGAAGATTGGAGAAAAAAAAAGACATTTCCTATGGTTGCATTTTAACCTATGCCACTTAAATGGTAACAATGAACACTTGATCAAGTTGATCTAAGCTAAGTTAAGTGGTACCATGCTTCCCTATAAGTTATGAACACTTGATCAAGTTGATCTAAGCTAAATTAAGTGGTACCATGCTCCCCTATAAGTTATAGGGGTTCAAACTTCACCATAAGTAAAGATCAGTAACCGTGCACCATGTAGAATTTATCTCGACAAGACATTCCTCTTTGAATCCACCGCTTCAAGAATTTGAGCTCTCTGCAAAATCGAGGGACAAAACTTCAACTAAAGACAATATCAACTCATTGAAGGATCCATCAGCTCCCAACAAATAGTACTTCAAAAACTTCTCTAAAAGAGTCGGCCTCCCCTCAACAAGACTCAAGAAATGTATAAATCTATGAGATCTTAAACACTTGGTTTGTCCATGTTAGCTCGTTTACCAATCAAAGAACCAAACCACCTAGCAAAGCACATAGCTATCAAGACTTGACAACTTGACAGAAAACGACCCCGAAAAGACAACAAACTGGTCATTGAGCAAATCAAATAAACCAACATAACAAGACGAGCAACCCGAAACACAAGCTCCAGCACTTTCAAAGCTCACAATGTCTCCAAGCTCTATCCATCACCAAAAAGACATCAACAAAATGTATATATAACATGGTGTATACTTTTAGAGAAATGGAAAGTGATAAAAGGTATATATTAATCATTGATTTGATAAAATTTCTTAATAATATAATTACATGTGACAAGCTGATCAATATGTAGCAATTGGGTGAAAGAAGCAAACAAAAACATTCTTCTTATAAGTGAACTACCGGTTGTATCATCAGCACCTAGTTTCACAACAACCTGAATGATTGCGGTTAAATTGATCATCTTTCCTTGCTTCTTGGCTTGGGAAGCTGCTTCAATATCTTGATCAATTCATATGTTCTCATGTCTCGACCCGAGTAAAGGCAAAGATCGAGCGGTGTTAAACCATCCTGAAACATGTAAAAGAATAGATGCATCAACAGAACAGCCAAGGAAAAATTAAGACAAATATTATGAAAGGACAGCAGTCTAAAATTACAGTATCACTCTATACCTTGTTTTTTAGCATCTTATTTGCCCCTCTTATTAGTAAAAGCTTCACCACATCGGTTCTTCTAGCTTGAGCGGCGAGATGTAATGGTGTCCAACCATCCTAGACAGGCCAAAAGTTGAAACAAGTTCATTGCCAAAACTGAAAAGAATATCGAAAACAAACTCATAAAACAACAAACTAGGAAAAGTTCACCATACATTGTCTTGAAGGTTTATATCAACATTGTATAACAGAAGAAGTTTAATAGTAGGAGTCGATGCGGCATTAACAGCATAATGCATCAAGGTGGCTCCATCCTGTTTGCAGCACAAAACAAGTATGTTAATATTTCCTAGCATGAACACATCAACAATGAATCGAAAAAATAGAAAATAATCACAATACAGTGGCAAATAAGGTTGTCACTGGGGAACCATTTAATAAACTAAAATTCCCATAAATTTCTAGAGTTTGCATATCTTACCTCATCACGAACAAATGGATTTGCCGATTCTCTTAAAAGATAGTTGGTAATGGCCTGCTTTTTTCCAATAATTGCCTTGTGAATTGCAGTCAAGCCATTCTGCAACGAACATCAACAAACTCAAAAATCATGAAAAATTGGTAAAAATGTGAAGAAAGTCTCCCTATCTAATAGCATGTAATAGTTGACACAAGAGAGCAAAAGAAATAACTTACACAAGAATATAAAAGAGACCAAGATTTATTCTGTCAGCTAGAGAACATTTTAATACCTTGTCCACAGCATTGATGTCAACATTGTGTTTCAACAAAGCATCAACGAGGTAGAACTCTCCCGATGCGGCAAGAGTGTGAAGAGGCAACCATTTTCCCTATAGAAAGTTTCGGCAATATGACAAGGAAAATAGTCATTTCTCAAAAGTAAACATATATAATAAGAGATACATTCAACCTTCATAGTAAATGAGATATTCTTGGTGAGCTAGGTATCAACAACATTTTGTCATGGAATCTAGCATGTACAATGAGAAACCTTTCGGTTGTTGGTTCCCTATGGATAGCATGGGTGCAACCATATATGGTTAAAATGTCAAGACCTATGGCAGCTTCCTATTGCTTTGGGCAATAGTTGGAACACCTTCTACTGGCAGCAGATAGTAGCAGCTGTTTGGAATGCTATCAGACCAAGAGCTGACAAGGTGATATGACACAAATTGGTCTGGTTTCATTTCAATGTTCCTAGGCACTCGAAAGGAGTCCAGGGACCAATTATGGTGATGTTCTTGGATTATGTCAGGTCCACAGACAGGTTGCATGGGCACATTCTATAATTTTATGCATAGCAGAATTTTCGGAACATCAGAAGCTCAAGGTAAGTGATGTACTATAGAAGATCAAGGAGACAGTTGCAATGCACAGGGGCGAACATAAGGGGGGGAATGAAAATCCTGCAATTTAGTCCCTTAACGAATAAAGAAAATTTAAGTCATAAAATTGCACTCCCCCAAATGAAAAAAATTCTGTTTAATCCCTTCGGAAATTATGAAATCAGAAATTAATAAATACAATTATATTTTGACCTATTAAAAATTTATAATTCAATTCCAACCCACTAAAGAAATTTCTGGATTCGCCCATGGCAATGCATTTATGCACTCACAACAAAGTTAAAGTTGATAATATCAACACTGTCCTATGTTCAAAAAGAGGACTTTACTGTTTGAATTATAGCAGCTAGTTCGCTTATTTGGATAAACAGAATTACTACTTATCTAAAAAAAAAGGTACTTGCCCCATGTCAACAGGAAGATGCATGATACAAGAGAATAATCCAATAAGATGAGAACAGAATTTGCTTAAACAATGAACTAAAGAAAGCCAAATTTAATCAATAATCAAGAGCTCTAAAAAACTTACAGAAGTAGCAGCCGCTAAATCAGGTACGCGCCTATTCAACATAAGCTTTTCTTCCTTTGTAAACAATTTACGTGAGCCTATATATATACATATTCAAGCACATAAAGATTAATGAGAACGTTATAAAGAAACCAAAAAGAAAAAAAGCTTAATTCACTAAATTACCTTGAGTATTTTTCTCGGCTAGCTGATAATTTCCACTGTTGAAAAACTCAGCAACATCATCGAACCCTTTACTGTAAACTGCCCACCTAGGATTCTTTGGAGCTACGCGCTCACTCGAAGATGGGTTATTCACTGTATCCTCCACTGAATCTTCTTCGTTTTCCTTCTTGGGAAATGTCGATGGATTATCGAAAACCACGGGGTTCAACTGAGCTAATTTAGCTTCTTTATACTTCAAGTATTCTTGCGAATTCATGGTTCTAATAGGGACTAAACCTTGCTTCTTCTTCTCAACTCTACGCCCAAATTCCAACTGTTGCGCCATTTTTCGTCTTTCCTTCTTGGTTATATTCATCTCTTCTACCACATGGTTCCATTGCTCTGGAACTAAATTCTCAGCTTCAATTTCTTGTTTGTTCTTTTTTGGCTTCGTTTTAGTAAATCTTGTGGTGGTATTGGGATTGTCAAACATGGAGTCAGGTTGGAGATAAGGGTCTTCGAATGCACCGTCTTCGAAGACGAGACAATCACCGATGACGTGTTCTTCGTCATCACCGACGGCGGCGTTGTCTTGGGTTATGTAAGAAGAGAGAAAGGAAGGGGAAACGGAATGTAATTTTCGAGGGAAATACAAGTTGTGAGGGCGGGAAAGCTTAGGAGGAGGTGTAGAAAGAGAGAGAAATGAAGTGGAGGAGATTTTGGGGGTTGGGGGTTTTAGCAATGAGGAAGGAGAAGGCAGTGACATAGCTTTTTGCTCTTTAGCTTAAAAGCACCGATAAATTCAATTTTGTTTACACGAAGCCTATCGGGAAATGAGGCTAAAGAGACGATAATGATGATGGTCGATGATGGTGGATCGATCGGCTTCCTAGTTGGCCCATAAAACCATGCTTTTTAGATGATGATTCAGCCGGAAAGCCCATGCAATGCAAACCCAAACAACTCAGCCGGCCATCAGTCCAGACCAAAGGGCCGACATAAAATTCTAAAATTTTGAGGAGGTTGAAGCTAAATATTTTATTTTACTGTGGCTTAAATTATATAATTAATATCTAAAACGGATCAAATTTACAAAAAAAATATTTATTTAAAGGACTTAAAGTAAATAATTAATACTTAAGAGGGACTCCTGATGATATTTTCCCATTTTGTCAAGGGGTCAAAATCCTTGCCTACGGAACACTCCTAAAGCATAAGTCACACCCCAAACAAGATGGTTATTAGGGATTTACTTACAAGTTATTTAAGTTCAATTTGATTCAATAATTATCAAGTTAAGTTAGAGTTCGAGCTACTCTAACTATAAGTCGAGATGAATTTGATCTTAGTCTTGGCTCAAACAATTTGTGTGCCTTATTTAATTTTTCATTTTAATATATATTTTGAATTTTTATTTCAAATTACGTTATTATCTTCAATATATATTATTAATTTTACATTTAATTATCAAGTTATTATGAAAAATAATTATCGAGTTCAAGCTTCAATACGTACGAACTTAATCGAGCTTGAACCAAGCTCAAACATAAATATTTGATCGTACTTTGAGTATTGAAGTCTGTTCTTTTCCAATTAAATTTTATCTCAATTAACAGTATTACTATTATAATAAAATATATATATATATATTCAATTTAAAGATTACGAAAATTTTTGAATAAATTATACATCATATAAAAATACCCATTGTTTTAATATCAAAATATGTTAAACTTCAAACACGATTTTTCCCATAAAATTCAACATATTTTTCTTTCAAAGTATGCTACACATATTGCAATATTGGTAGATTAAGTAAAAGGAAAAGAATTTTCAAGTAAAAACAGAAATTTTAAATGAATATTTGAAATAAATTTCACTCAAAATTATTATATAATTAAATTTATTATCTGATCACTCTTAAATAATATTATCTATGAATATATTGAACAATATAATCGAGAAATAAAGATAATAAATATTGATATTATACTTCAAGCGGGAGACGACATTACTCGTATTCATGGTCTTGATGAACTAATAGCTGATGAATTAGTAGAATTTGAAGAGGGTACTATACGCAATGCCCTAAAATTGGAATCAAATAATGTTGGTGTTGTATTAATGAGTGACGATGATACAAGAGGGAAGTTCTGTAAAAGAGGAAAAATTGCTCAGATCACCTGACCCTCAAATTAACTCAAATTTAAGATCTATTCATCTATTTGTCGAAAAATACTAATACACCTTAACAATAATCAAATCATCACTTGAAACTCAATACTTAAAATATTGAAAAAAAATACCGTGAGAAAGGAAGATAAAAGTAAAATAAAAGTTCAGAAATCAGATTCATAATTTCCATAAAAAACAAAAATGGTTCGCAATCAGGTGATAGCTTAAAGCCTAATAATATCTAACCCAAGTTTAATAATAGTGCTACCATACAAGGTACCCCTACATGCTTAAAGAGAGATAAGAACACTGCAAACATTAACCTTGAAGCTCCGTCCAAACTAGAGAATACATCAACATTCAACACTGACGAGAGTAAAGCAAATCTCTCATCTTTCCCCTTCGACCCAAAACACTTCTTCACCTAGATCCGCGAGAATATGGTGGTGAATAAGAGCGCTCCCTCCTTGATCTTCCACCATGAGGAGAATACCTTGGAGAGTAATCACGACCTCGATATGGTGAGCGCCTTGGAGATCGACGATACCCGTAGTCATCACGACCACCACCACGGTACCTGCCACGTTCACCACGACCTTTTCCCCAATACAAGAACAACCATCAACAAAAATATTGATCTCAAGTCTCGATGCTACTCAAAATCATATCGTCAGTAAAAGTATCATGGAAACTATTGTATTAAAAGTCAAATTTGCATTTGGCCCCCTTTACTTAAAAAATGGACAAATTAATTTCTGTACATTAAATTAAAGAGCAAACTGATTCTTTCTGTTAAAAAATTCATCCATTTCTACCATTAAAAACTAATGTAAATAACATACAATGATAAATTTTTAACCGTAACAGAAGAATCAATTTGTTCTTTACTCTAATGTACTGGGACTAATTTGCCCATTTTTTAGTAAAGAGGACAAAATACAATCCAACTCCTAATACAAAAGCCTCCATAATACTTTTACCTTGTAACAAATAAATTTATTTAAAATTTCAAACTTACCATAGTCTCTGGTATTTTTTAGTCCAAGGTAATGACCTGGTGTCGGAGTCCTAGGCCGTTTCCTGCGCGACTGAAAAGTAGAAAAAAAACAGCTTAATATTCAACTCGGCAAATATTGGGTTAGCCTCATCAAAATGGTTTAGGATCTACAGCATCATGCATCTTTGACCAAAACCATATCGTTAGAAAAAATTAACATGTTACACTGCAAGGGAAGAAACAAAAAACTTCATTTGGAAGATCACCGGAAGGTGAAAAAATGGCCATTGAAAGAAAGGGAAGACGAAAAGCATGATACAAATCCGACACAAGTATTTCCTATCGTATAAATGTCATATGTGAATACCATAAAAGCCTGATTATAAAGTTGTTGTATTGGCCGTTGATTAGTTGAGAGTTGAAAGTTGAAAGTTGAAAGTGAATGCTGAGGTTGTATAGTTGTTGGGCAAACTAGTTGCTAATTTAGTTGATCACATGTATTTTCAAGCTGTTTTAGCTGTGGCCATTGATCAAGCTTGTTTGACTTAAGTTGAGATGGATGATCTCATCATCTTTGATTGCTGCCAACATAGCTGACACAATACTGTTCTGAATATAGCCAGAAAACCTCCAGGTTAAGGATGATAAACGCACAAAACTATGAAGTCTAAGCAACAAGGATAGAATGGGATTACCCTCTCCACGGTTATGTATCGACCTTCTAAAATTGATTGGTTGAGATACTTGATGCAGCGGCTCGCATCCTCAACGCTGTCCATAGTAACAAAAGCAAAACCACGAGATATGCGAGTACGAGGTTCAACAACCAGGAAACACGATGCCACCTTTAAAATATCGAGATAGGACATCAGTAATAAAATAGTGAAAGAGAAAAACACCAAAATTTTGCGTCCATAACAGAAAACAAACCTTCCCCTCCTTGGAGAAATGCTCTTCAAGGTCCCTCTCTGTGACCCTTTGAGATAGACCGGTCACATAAAGTGTGTTGCCAGGGTTTCCAGCGTCAACCCTGCAACATCAATCCAAAAGAATATTAAAACAAACAAACTAGAGCATTTGAGCCTCCAACATTCACAGCCTTGAAAAGGGAAGTAAAGCCAAAATCAAAACTAACCTGCCTCGACTTCTTGACCTTGACCTGGTTCAAAAGAAAAAAGAAAAACATAAGCAATCCACCACAAAACATATTGTGGAACTGAAATCAAGCAGGCGGACAACAAACCTGCCACGACTATGTGACCTGGACCTATGCCTTGGCCTTGACCAGGATCGGGATCTTGACCTAGACCTAGACCTAAGTCTAGATCTGGATCGTGACCTTGACTGTTCTCTCCATGGGGAGGGAGACTGAGAATTCCTGATACAAGAAGCAATTTATTAGATGAAAACGTAGATTGATGCAACCATAACCAAACAACAGGCTTCCCAAAAATGCGGAGCGCACAATATAAAACAAATCCTCCAAATCCTAATTGAAAAGAAAAAAAAGGGAACGTAATTTGCAGCAAAGAAATTGATATTGACTGAATCCCTCACAATGAAGCTCATCAAATCCCTAAATTATCCCGACTTATTTAATCTAGGGTTTCCCAATAACTAATCTTTAAACAAATAACCAATAAAACAAGCAATATATCCACAGATCAAATGCCAAAATACACCGAAGAGAAGCTAACCTTTTACGAGGAGAATCCGCCTGTTACATAATAAAAACGCATTTAAAATTTAAATCAAAGAATTCTACACCAGCTAAATGAAACGTAAACATGATAGCAAATCAACAAAATATGTGAACGAAAGAGAGAAAGACCTTACCATCTTGGCGAAGAGAAAGAGAACCCTAGAACGCGAGAAGGGAAATTTGAAATTTTAGGGTTTATACGCGCAGGGAATAATAGCAAAGGTCAATTAAATGTCGCCTTCATTTTAATAAGAAAATTGTGGGTTATTTGGATAAAATGAAGGATATTTTAGGGGGAGAGATTCAATGCGGTTGACTTAAAATAGATCTTCTGTATACCACCACCGTTTAAAACAATTATAAAAATTGGCTTAAATCTTCTCCAAATCCCTATACTCTTTGAAATTTTAAAATGTAGTCCTTATAGTTTTACGAATTAAAATTAAATTTCAATTATCATGATTTTTATTAAATTTAAATATATAATATTTTAATATTTAAAAATAAAATCAATAGATAACACATTTAAATTTAACAATAGTTTATTAATAATGTTATCACGTAGAATAAATTTCAAAATTTGAAAATACGAGATTAGATAAAAATATAAAATTGAAAAATGGACTTGAACAATAAAATTAAATTCGTTTTTAAATATGTGTCGAACTTAAATTTTAATATTCGAGGTTTGAGTCTAATTCATACATTTTCAATTATATAATTTACTATTTATTTTAGTTTTATATATCATGCAATTTTTATCACATAAAGTTAATATTATAATGTCAACATTAAAAATATATCCATTTATTTATGTTTAAAAATTTAATAAAAAGTATATATGTTAGAGTTTGTGTGACCTAAATCCCGTCATTTGTTGAAGAAATAAATATAATAACAAAATAAGGGGATCTGTAGGGGCAAGGTCAAGGGTCGTACCGCACTATACGTAGTCAAAACTCCTCTTATCATTATCAACTTTTATTAGAACAATATAAAATTATTATTAAATGTTGAATGAAAATAGTATATTTTTTGAAGAAAATGGATAAGCCTAAAATTAATTAGAGTTAGAGTCCATCATTTATTTAAATTAGTTAATATTATTATATTTTAGTAAGAATATAAAAAAATTATTATAACTTGTTAATATTTTAATATATAAAATATAAATTTTAAATATTTTTAAGTAATAAATATTAATTACTTATAAATTTAATTAGAATATATAAACTACATTTTAAATATTTAAATATAATCATTTTAAGTAGTATTTTAAAAATATTTTTTATTTTTAATTAATAATTTTAAGATATTTGTAATTAAGCATCTAGGAAAAAAAAGTAGTATGTTATTGGAGGAGTGAAAAAGTAATTAAACACTGAAAGTATTTTTGGAAGAAAAAAGCTGAAAATTTTAGCTTCCTCTTTTTAAAAGTGTTTTTGAAAAGTTAAAAATTTCAGCCAAAAACAGTTTTTGGAGCCAAAAGTACTTTTTTTAAGCACAGAAGAACATACCCTAAGTATACAATGAAGAAATGGATAGCAAGAGTAAAATCAAACATGCCCTTCATTCATTTGATTATGTTCAAGCTCGAAGAATCTGCAACCACATTGATGTCAACTGAACTAGCCACATGATCAAGGGCCTAGCCAAGGGGGGCTGGCATGGGCTCCGACCCCCTTAAAAGGTAAAATTTTTATTTAGCCCTTTTAGATTTTTTAAAAAATTTAAATTAGTAAATGTAAAATTACACTTTATCCCCCTTAAAATTATAAAAATTGATTTAATCCTTTAAAAATTAGAAAGATATAAACTATAAAAAATTAAAATTTCATCGGCCCCCTAAAAAATTGTCTTGGCTTCGCCCATGATGCACACTTCACACACATGTACACACGTGCACATACATACATACAACGACGCACATTTTTTGCGAACTAATACTTCAACAAAGAACTAAGAACTAAGAACAGAAGAAATCTGCAATTAATACACATGGTGATTTACGTCGTAAGAATGTCTGGAAGCTTAACCGAGTGAGTTCCGATTACTTTGCCACCAACATCTGGGAAATTTTCATATCCAGGAAGTGGTTTCACTTTCCCGTCAATATCTACTTCCAAAGGATACCTCATAAGATGGCCCTGCAATGCCGAATAATCGGTATCTGTAAATTTCTTCCAGTTATCTTCGGCAATTGTGTTTACTGTCTTCACACATTCTAGAGTTTCTGGTTCCTTGAAACACTTATTCAGCTCACCAAGATGCTCTGCCCATAGGGACATTCTATACCCGTATACCTGCAAAGTCTCGAGGCAGTGTTTTCGAGTCATGTTTCGTTTTACATGTAAATCGATCCAAAAACGAAATGTGGAGCATGTTTTTCATGTTGCAAAAGGTTCCTATATTAGCAGGGTAGTATGCCACACTAATGCTATGAATACATTTCGGTTTCAAGACTCGAAATTGATGCCTTTTTCTTACTACGTATGAACAACAGCAATGAAAAATGGTTCGAGGATTAGTTTTCTTACCTGACCACGTGGATGTTTTTTCTTTTCAGCCCATGTATAATGTGGTTGATATGCAGCCATAGCTAGCTCACTGTCTTTTGTACCAGCCATGGATCTTTGGTTAATATTAGCTGACCCTACAATCACATACTCATCATCTATGACCATTCCCTTTGCATGCACGTATATCATGAACCGACCGAACTTTGCAGAGTCGGAGACCTATGAAAAACATAAGCACGGCATACTTAACAGTCAAGAATCTCCCCACTGTTAATCATATCCAAAACTAGATAACTTTAAGTAATTACCGAAGTTCCGTTTCCACCGAGCATTTCCGGGGTGACCTCTTCCCTCTTACCAAGACAATAGAAATTGAGGTAATCTTGAGGATGCGAGTCCGTAATCTGCATGCTCTTGAGTTCTTGTGCGACGATATCATACATCATTTGCATTGTTTGAGACTGGAAATATACGGACCACAATAAAGATTATGTCGAAAAAGTAAACCCCAAACCGAAAACCGAACAGAAATAACAAAAAAGAAGAACTAGACTAAGTACTAGAAACCGTATTTTCTTGAAGTATGCTAAAGGTCTCCGATTACATATCAAGTCTAAGTTCAGAACCATGGACTAGCAAGGAAGCTATATATCAGAACAAGCATATGATTACAGTTAATACGAACCTGCCAGTATAGAATTTCCTGTACAGAAAGAGATTTTGTATCACCCTCGGGCCACAAAGGAATAACGACATATACCGCAAATCTCTCTCTTGCTCGGATTTTACTAGCAACCTTTAATGCCAGCTCCATTGGGATCAGATGATCGGCCCCTGCATCTTTATACGATGGCCAAGCATACGAAGATCCCAGAAAATACTGATTTTCGATATATATGTAATGCTGAGCTGATCTTATTGCCTGTATATAAGCTGTTTGAATGCTTTTTTCTATGACCACATTTTTTGAAACTAAAAGATTCTGCAAAGAATCAAAATAGGCCATTAAAAATTTAGAACATAGCCAATGTATTACATAGTAGGGTTCTTCATGTCAAGGAAAAACCTGGTTCTCGGGTTTTCTCATTGGTCTTGGAAATCCTTTCACTGATCCCGAGTCAATGGAGCGGAAAATCTGCGGAAGTAAAAGAAAATTGAACCGACATTACTATTAAAGAACAACATCAAAAGTTCAGTTAATAGCAGGAAAATTTTGCACAACCTGAACATCCCAGTTGTCACGGTCATCGATACTAAGAACATGTAATTTGGGGTCATCTTCTGGAATTATTGTAGTGCCGAGGTCTGTTACAGCCAAGGAAGGACTTAGTATCCAAGAGATTCGTTCTATCCTAATCAAAGCATCGTCATTCGATGGCATTTTTCCTGCACAGAGTAGACAGAAATCCTTCCATTTGGTCGATTCCCTCCACCGCTGCTCGAAGTTGATAAGAACATCATATGCGGCAGGCCCTTCAATTCTGGTGTGTAAATCATGCCATGGTTGCCTAGGAGCCTTGATTCCAGCCTGTAAAATATAGAGAAAAGTGGAAACAAGATGAAGGAAGATAAGAAAGTGCTAACTCCCAGCGCGCTTGAACCCGCCTCCTCTTGTACCAACAAGAATATCAATGCTCACTGAACTAAGACCCAGTCAACATCTTGTTGGTGTTTTTAGTGGCAGCTTAAATGACACTTAAATGACCATCAAATGATAACATGATACTTGTGGGGTGAGATCATGTCCATTACTTTTTCATTCATTAATTTCTAATATAAAAGCATTAACTTTCAAATGTGTAATATTGAATAGTAATGGATACAAAAGTAATGGAGGGGAGCCAAATCCGATAAGCAGAGACTCCCCGGTAGTGAACAAAACCCTTACTAGTCGGATTTGGGGATGTTTAAAACTTTTGTCATCCCACTATCCAGTGTCATATTCTACATAAGATGCTTTATAGGAAAGTGATACATGGTTTTGGTAATTGCAATTAACATACACAAAAGAACATCTGAACAGAAGAAATTATTAAGATTAAAACCGAGCAATCACTTACGGAAAATGTAGGATTATGGAAATCATCTTTGAAGATGGTGTCAAGATCATGAAGTATTCGATGTTCAGGTGTATCATAGCGACCATCACAGAGATCAATACCTCCAACAAATGCAGTAATCTTTCGATTATTACCAGCTGCCTGTGTATCAACAAGAGCGAACTTTTGATGATGCGTAAACATGCTTCCAACAACCTGATCAAAACCATTGCAAAAACCAACCTCAGCAGCATTATATATGAACACTCACGACAAGATAAAAGTACTATGGAAGCTCTTATATTAAGAGTTGGATTGCATTTTACTCCTACTCAGAAAATAGGTAAATTAGTTTGCTATTTGATCTAACGTGCAAGGACTAATTTGTCCATTTCTTAAGAAAGTGAGGTAAAATACAATCCGACTCATAGTGCAAGTGCCATGATACTTTTACCCATGTTAACACATCAAAGAACAAGAACGCACAATAAAACCCTTGCCTTTTGTTTGAAATAACCCAGCTTACTAGCAGCATATCGACCAGCTAGCACACACATAACAGATGAATGCTTGAAAAACTTCAAAGTTTCTTCATCATGTGTCATCATTACTCCCGTCTGCAACACCCCGTGGACATGAATCAACAGTAATGTCATAGACAAGTAGCTGAAACAATAAAAAGAACATGCTGGGAAACTTGTTACCTTTCTAATACCAAATTTATCTGAAGTTTTATCATCCCAAACCAACAACAACACCCTAACCCCTTCTTCAGATTTATATTTAAGCAATTCACCAAGGTTTAAATCCCCACCTCGAGGTAATGGCCTAGTTGGTTCTCTAACAAGCTTAACCTTATGAAAAACAGACCAACCAGCAATGTATATCATATGGTGAGCTTCAGATATGGCATAACAAAGATCCTCCCAACACTTTCCTTGGTTAAATACTTTACCATCGTCTAGTTCTATTTTGGGTAACATACCGTCCGGCACATGAGCGTCTTGGTAAAGCGTCACTTTGTTCCCTTTCCTCATCGGGAAATACGTGTGCCTCACGCCGCCTTGCTCCGGGTCGCTGGCGAGGCTCTGTTTATACAAAGGGTTTTCCTCACAGGGCGTGAATTTCATGTCGATGTGTATTGCCGTAGTCGGTTTAGGAGGCTTCCCTGATGAGCCAATGAGTGGGAACCACCCAGTTATACGCTCTCCGGTGGCGATTTGTTGGGCGAGGAATTTGGTAGTGCCGATGACTTCAGCGCCTAACAGGTCGTCGTCTTTGACGTTAATTTCTAGCTCAGTTAAAGGATGAGCCATGGGGATTATGAACCTCTCGTTCCATTTCGGGTTGTCAGCGCTCTTCAACACGCGTGTACGAGCTAAAGTCGATTGTGGCACCGTAACGGTGACGTAAGGGTCGCTGGTCATGATTTTATGGTGGTGATGGACTTTACCAACTTCCCCTGGTTCTTGAGCAGCTGCTGCTTGTGATGGAGCTTTACAGGTCTCACAAGTTAAGCATTTACGAAGATGATTAGACACTAAATCCATGTTAGGTAGCTTCCGAGCTTCAACAATGGTTAGATCCAAATCACCGTAAAGGTAAATCACCTGCTTCGACCCTTCTTCCTTCATTTTCAAAGCACACACACAACAACAACAACAACAACAACAACAACAGAACCGGAGAGAAGAACAGAGGACAAAAAGAAAGGTCCGGCGACGGTGAGAAATTTGGGTATTAAACGAAAATCCAAGACATTGTTGATTTCAGTGAATTAAAAACTGGGTTGAGCTTGGTTTAAGCTTTCATGAAGTTTAAGAACATGAAAAATGGCAACCATGCAAAGCCTGCAAAGCTGCAAGCCTGCAACTGCAGTTACAGAGACGACAACTAGGCTACTAAAGGCTAAAGCTTTGCTTGCTTTTGCTGATTAAACAAATGGGATTTCCTTAGTTAAAGCTTATAACAATCGTTTATGAAAATTATCAAGTAATTTAAGTCTTTTAAATCATCAAATTATGGAAGATACAATCCCCAATAAAACGCTTGACTGAATGATTAGAAAAATCCAAGAATTTTTAGATTACTAAATGTTTGATGTGACCGGAAACCATTTTTTATTCTATTTTCTATGTTAGTATCAAACCTTTTTCTCGTGTATCTCAGTGGGCACTCAGCCACTCACTCATACTGCTCAATTTTGGATATTTCTAGTGCCGCAACTGCGTTCATACTTAAAATGTCAAATCCTGCTATTAGTGTTTATACTATGCGAATATTATGAATTTAGTCCTTTTTCTTTAAAATTTTTTATTATGACTAAAATAATCCAAAGTAAGTAAATTAGCCACTCACTCATACTGCTCAATTTTGGATATTTCTAGTGCAGCAACTGCGTTCATACTTAAAATGTCAAATTCTGCTATTAGTGTTTATACTATGCGAATATTATGAATTTAGTCCTTTTCTTTAAAATTTTTATTATGACTAAAATAATCCAAATTAAGTAAATTTTAATGTACTTTTATTAAATTTAATTATCTAAAATAATTTAATTCAAACTTTATGTAATTTAACCCCAAAATTATTTGCTACAACTTTATTGGGCAAGTCCTTGAATTTTATATAAATGATACATATTTACTAACATTGGGCTTCAACTTTTCTTTTATTCAATTTAGCCCTTAATTTTTCTTGAAAATTCTAAAATTCATGCTCCAATGTCTCAATATGATAATAATTGTTAATTTTAGAGACTAACTTGGATAAAAAAAAATCAAATCCCAATGTTAGAATAATTGCCTTGTTTAGCCCTAATGTGGAAATAATTAATAAATCCAGGATCTAATTTAGACTAAAAAAATTTAGTGAATCTTGAAACTATTTTCGTGGGGTTAAAATTAAGTTATAAAATTTTGTGAAGTTAAAATATAATTTATTATTTATTAATTTATAATTTTATAATTTTAAAAAATTAAGGACAAAATGCAATTTTTCTGTATTTATATTAACTTAAAATATTATCATTTATATAAGGATTAAAATGTAGTTTTTTTTTTTTAATTTTAAGGAACTAAAGTCGCCCTTAAAATGAAATTGAAGAGAGATTGAGTGTGGGTTTGGATGGGCGATGCGTTTACCGGCGGTTTGTATAAAAACAGTTGTGGCAGTGAGATTAAATATTATAGTAACACTATAGCGTGAGACAAAAAAGTAAGCTAAAAGCACCATACCGCACCTCATCGCTCGTCCAAACCTATCCCGAGTCAAAATTTTCACTATTCAAGGATTATGTTTCTTTTAAAATGAGAGGCGGTGGCGTAGCCAGGGGGTGGCATGGGCCCCGGCCCCTCCTAAAATGTAAAATTGCTTAAAAGGCTCTTTGGATTTTTTAAAAATTTTAAATTAATAAAAGTAAATTTGCACTTTGGCCCCCCTAAAATTATAAAAATTCAATTTAATCATTTACAAATTATAAAGATAAGGACTATAAAAAATTAAAATTTTATCCGGCTCCCCTAAAAATTGTTCTGGCTTCACCCTGATGAGAGGAAAGAAAAAGGAGGACATTGATGCAAAATATTTAAATAAATAAATATATAATATATAATTTCATACTTGAAATTACTATTATTTTGGTGAATTACAATAAGAGGGCAAAGCCCTAACAACAACACGACTAGTGCGTTTCGAACCCAAGTCATACTTAGGACGGTGAACACTCTGGTCATCAGGCCAACACACAATCTACATATTTGAAATATTATTATCATATCAATCGAATATTTTCATCAGTGAAATCATTAAATTAAACATTAAATATCCACTTAAATTTGATATTGAGAATATTTAAAGCAAATGGGTCAAAATGTAAATATGTATGTGAACAATTTAGATTCGACGTGTTAAAAAAAAAGTCCTCCCAACACGAATTTTTTTTCGTTACACGTCAGATTCAAAATGTTCATACTATAGACATTTTTACAATTTGATCCACTATTATAAATATGCTCTACATCATATTAGTGCTAATATTTTAATGGCAAATCTAATGATTAAACTAACAAAATGATAAAATATTTTGAAGGTTGATACTAATTTAGAACCTGGGTGATAGTTTAGAACTATTGATGCAATTAACCCAAAAAATATCGGGTATTGCCGTAAAGAAACTAGAATAGCAGTCACGGAGTTATTGTTTTTTGGAGGGGTAAATGCAAGCTTTAGTCCCTGAATTTAGCAAATTTTCACACCTTGGTTTATTCATATCAATTCTAAAACTTGGCAGCTATTGTTAAGGTATGATGACGTGGCATTATAAGATTGCGACACACCATCACCAGGAATTTTAAAAAATTAAATATTTTTTTTTGAAACTGTTTTAACATAATCCAAATTTAAGGATTAAATTGAAAAATTTCTTGGGACAAAAGAAAAGGACCAAAGTAAAGAAAACTGAAAAATTCAGGGACTAAATATTATTTTACCCCTTCCTTCAACTACTCCAAACCACCCTTGATAAATCCCACTACTGTCTTCAACCTCTCTTCCTTTTAACACCCTTTTCTTCACTTGTCGTCCAATCAAAATCCGATAAAGTGCTACGTACGTTATTAAATCGTCTCATTTGCAGAAGCGAAGGAGCTGATCTTTCATCATCATCATCTTCTTCAACCACGGAAACTTCGTAATCATCAAATAACGTATGATGATTATTATGGCAAAGTTTTATCCTTTTTAAAACTTTGCTTTTGATTTGCTCTGCAAATGCTTGTGAAGGCCTTGAAGAAGAAGAAGAACCTTGTTTGAGTTTCTTCAAGCTACGTATTTTCTTCTTCTTTATAATTTGACCCATGCATGAAACTTTCGGTGACACAGGTTCACGTAATTCGAAACTCGCATTCCTGGGTATTAAAGGTACCGTATGACCAGATATTCCTTTACCGCCGGTGATAACCGGTGGGCTTAACCGGAATGTGAGAATGATTTTGCTCCTGTGTTTCACCGGTTTCACCATTGGGATTGTAAATCGTCACCGTCGGAATATGAGTAGGAAACAACGATTTGTTGATCTAAGAAAAATGAAATGATTTTATGGCTTTGAACATAGCTGCATTGCCGGCCATAAGTTCGCCATATTTCTTGATTGGCCGTCACTGTCGGTCGGCCGTTCATTTGATATTGTATTTTCATGTATTACATTTGTAGGACGGAGTTAATTTTAGATAGATTTAATTTAAATTGGATTTTTTTTTTAGTTTTTAATTTTGTTTAATTTTAGATACTCTTAATTTATATCAGATTCATTTTTTGATAGTAGACAATATTGGATCACGAAATTCAACTCTCACAACTTAAGTTTTCCGCCTTTACCATTTGTGCCAAGGCTTCATCGTAATTAAATCTATATTAATTTTAAATTTTATGATAATTCTAGTTTATCATTTTAAGATTCAAGTTTTTCAGTTGATTCATTCGGTTAAGACTAAAGGTGTGCATGAGCCGGACGGCCGGTCCAAGCCCGAAATATGGAAGAGTTTAGACAAAAATATAAGCCCGAAAAATAGGCTTGGACAAAAAAAATAAAATCCATTTAAAAAATAGGCTAGGCTCGGGTAAGGTATTTTTAGTCCGACCCGCCCGCTCCAGCCAAATTCATTAAATGAAAAAAACTATTTTTTAATAATATTTTTTATTTTTCTTTTATTTTACTATCATTTTACTATTATATTTCTATTATTTTGTTGTTAATTTTGTTATTATTTTAAAGATATTTATTAATTTTATTATTATTTTAAAGGTATTTGTTTGTTAAGTTACATCTATTTTGGTGTTATTTAAGTCTACATATTTTATAAAATTTATTTTTATTTTGTTGAAAAATATTTATTTTAATTTTTTAATATTTTTAATATATTATATATATTTAAAAATTATATAAAATATTATAAAAAATTAATATGACCGAAAAAGACCGAGCCCGGGGTTTAGCTTTTTTATATGGGTTAAGTTTAGGTAAAATTTTAAACCTATTTTTTGAGCCCGACCCAGCCCAATAAACGGATCTAAAATTTTAATTGAGCCCAACCCAAACCAGCCCATGCACACCTCTAATTAAGACACATAGCAACAAGAAGTAACCTTAGAGAGACCCTCAGATAACCCTCCATCCGACAACTTGTTAAACTCTCCATAAGGCCTGTATCCTTTAAAAAGAGATCATTTAGGCATAACAACATCATACTATCTCAGCTAATCGGACCACACTACCCCAATATAAGGGGCATCTCCCTTAAACCCTTTACCTACATACTCAACACTGTTGCCTTGTCTCGCTCCTCCTTTTAACTCTCAATCTCCTCAAATCAAAATAATCGAGTCTATCCTTATTAACCAGATTGATATAACAATAAAATATGCTTAAAATTAACGTTGAAAATTATAAGTAAATTCCCGTGCTTACAACATGCGAATATGCTTTAAAAATGTCAATTACTACTACCACAAAGAACAATTTAACCTTACAAAATTGAAGGAAAAAAAAGTTCAAGAAATTATAAAAATTACTGTATTTTTTCCAATATATCTTTTTACTAAGAGATTCACCGTATGTTGTTGACTGTTTCGGCTAACAAAGAAAAAGTATTTGCCACATTCCACCTGCAAACTCAAGAAAATGCCAAGTCAACCATCATTCATTTATATCATTACATTACATACCGATACATCTCTTCATGTGCCGCATCATCCAAAAACAAAATATCCATTTGAAATATGAGAATTAGGACAAAATTACAGAAAAACGAGCAAAATATGAACCAAGCTTGGGCTTCAACATTCATGACCCAAGCTTAGCTCAACCCAGCCCATTTTATATTTTTATTTTATTTTTATAATTAAAATCAGATAATTAAATATATCATAATACAATACTATATAAACATTAAAAATTATGTTTTTTTTTTTAAACAAAAAAAATTAACATCAGTGGACCTAAAACAAACATATTTCAGGTCAGACTGAACTTGAGCAAACATAAAATGTACTAATATCATATATAAGCCAGCCTATGAACACTTTTACATGCTGACACCTATATGAATACAATGCTCAAGACTGTTGCATAGATACCCAGACTATGTTCGGAGGTGTGATTGATTCAATATTTGCGTAATAAAAAAAATGGCTCGAAGGTGACCCTCTCCCTGAGATTTTTAAAATCTTTTGGAAATTCAAAGAGAAGCCTAATGGAAACCGATAAAATGGAAGAGTCGTTACTGCAATTCTAAAACAAACTGCAACAAATTTATGAGTTAAAGATGAAACCAACCTTGGTTTTCTCGGCTTTTCAAAAACGGCGTGCCTTATCATTAACTCCTGTCATGTTTTCCGTCTTTAGCTGCCCGATCATCCTTGTTGCTTGGAGTGTACTGACCAGTTGAGGATGGTGAATACCCTGGAGCACTAGGGGAGTACCCAGCACTTGGACTGTATGGAAGAGTGGAAATATGAAAACACGAAAATAGAGCAATTTTTTTAGATTCAACATTTGAGTCTCTGCTTACCTGTACTGTGGCGAACTTGGGCTGTAGTCAGGATTGCCTCCAGAATTATATGGGCTGGTTTCATACATACAAAATAGATAACAGATTAAAAATCGTTTAACAAATTCGGTATGTAAGTACTGCAAGTGGAAGCTTTAAGATGAAAAGTTACCTGCTAGGACTATAGGTTGGGTTTGAAGGGGAATAAGATGGAGAAGTAGGCGAATGAGACGGCGACGTCGGGCTGTAATACAAAAAATATATGATTGAAATGAAACCAAAGTTACACAGCATGAGTACAAATTAACTGAAACCGAGAAGAGGATACAAACAACAATAGCAGTGCAGTCACACAATCCAAGAGTTCTAAGCAACAAACAGATAAGTGATTTAGTGTATCATGGTTTACCTATAATTCGGTGATGTTGGACTGTAAGGACTGGAAGGAGACAACCTTGGACTGCTTGGTGAGTATGCTAGAGATGGACTGTACTTGGCTGATTGCGGATTGCAACTTGGAGAGGTAGGGCTATAGCTGGGTGACGTGGGACCGTAACTTGGTGAGGTCGGACTGTACCCGGGAGAAGTGGGGCTATATGCTGGGGAAGTAGGGCTGTATGATGGAGATGTAGGGCTATAGGAGGGTGAGGTTGGGCTGTAAGAAGGAGATGTCGGACTGTATGATGGCGATGTTGGGCTGTATGATGGAGAAGTGGGGCTGTATGCAGGTGAAGTTGGGCTATATGCCGGTGAAGTAGGGCTGTAGCTTGGTGAAGTTGGACTATAACTTGGTGAAGTAGGACTGTAACTTGGAGACGTAGGGCTGTAGCTTGGAGAGGTAGGGCTATAGCTTGGTGAGGTTGGAGAATAAGAGGGACTTGTAGGAGAGTAGGCTGGACTTGTTGGGCTGTAGCCTGGTGAACTAGGACTGTAAGTAGGTGATGTGGGGCTGTAACCAGGTGAGGTAGGACTGTAGCCAGGAGATGTAGGGCTGTAACCAGGCGAGGTAGGACTGTAGCCAGGAGATGAAGGACTGTAGCCAGGAGATGATGGGCTGTAACCAGGGGATGACGTGGGAGAGAATGCCATCCCGCCAACATAAGGTGAGAACTGAGCATCCGAAATGGGAGAGAGACGGAGATTTGGGCTCAGCAAGTAATTTGGAGACATCATGCCTTCATGATATGGAGTTCCTGATACTGGAGATCGAGCAGGTGTCATGCCAAATTCCAGACCTTCCATGTAACTAGGTAGCTGAAGTTCAATGGCATTCTTCAACATCTCATCATTGAGATACAAGGCACACTCTCCTGTACCAATTGGTGCAAGCTGACCCAGCATTATATTCTCTGTCACACCCCTCAAATAATCTGACTCAGCATAAACAGCAGCATCAAGGAGGATATCTACAGTTTCTTCAAATGAGCACCTCATCATAGGTCCCGTATCATTCCGGTTGATGCCATGACGAGTGATGGCCATCAAGTGACCACGATATGTCATTGTATCGCAGAGGATAGCTAGATGTCGATAATTCACATAAGACCCATCAAATGATATCACAACCCGCAATTCATCCAACAAGGACCGCCGAACTGCTTCAATTCCCAGAACTTCAATCACTTCAATCAAGTGATTGCTTGTTGTTCTCCTTGCATCAACATCTTCATGGCACATGACAGCCAAGAGATTGACACCTTCCGTATCTAGAACCCATTCCTCTCCGGTCTTATAACCATCAGCCTCATCAAACTTGCTTGCTTTACCATGTTTAATGAACACCTTGTTGATGTCCGGGATACCTCGAAGGGCCATTTCAGTCAGCATGTTGCTTTCAATCTTCTTCAAGAATACATCATCTTCGGCAGACTCGTCAGTTAATTCACCCTTTGGAGCTTCATCGTTCATGATTCTGATACGTAGGATCAACTTTTCTGCATTGTCATCGTTGAATATGCAAGTCAAATCATCATCAAATTCCTGGTTGATCTTCTCAGCTATGTCAGCCATACTCAACTTCTTATCAACCATCATCTCACGATTCAACTCTATGCGAAGCAGCCAAGGGGATATCTTATCTGGGGAAATCTCTTCATCTGGCATTTCATAATATGACTTAACAAAATCCATATCCTCCTCAATGAGCGTGCTCATTGGATCTGGATCGTACCATACTTCAGTAGCATGAGTAACACTCCGCAGAGTAGTGTATTCTAAAGCACATTGGACATTCTTGGCCTTCTCCTTTGTCTTTCTAGCTTCAGCAGAGAGGTAAACTGAGAGAGAAGGTGTTTTGATTTTCTTAGCTACATTGATAATTTCCCTCAGCCGGGGGACACCAAGTGTAACATTCTTTGCACTAACACCAGCATAGTGAAAGGTGTTAAGAGTCATTTGAGTAGCAGGCTCACCAATTGATTGTGCAGCAACACAACCTATCATCTCACCAGCTGCTACCAAAGACTGCAAGAATCGTGACTCTATTTCACCAATAACCCACTCAAATGCTTCTTTTGTCAGTCTATATTCCTCCAACACCCTTTTACTGGCCAAAGTACTGCGAAGCAAAATGCAAAAAAAGAGGGTAGCATTTTTCTGGGCTTCCACACTCAAAGGATCTGTACCTGGAACAACCTTTAACCTTTCCTGGAGCTTATCAACAGAATCTACAATTTCCACAGGATGCAAATCTGACACCCTTCTAAAATCAACTTTAAAAGTCTTCTGTGCATTCCAGATCAGCCTCTTCAAGTTAACAGGCAAAGGCCAATTACTATCCCCTGTGACTGCAATTTCTGTTCCAAGTTGGCATCTATCAGCTTCAAGTTTATTAACTTCGGCATCAAACACATCCCGCAATTCTTGGATAGTTCTCAAATCTTCAATATGTTCTGGCAACATGTAAGAAGTTGGATTCCAGTTTTCATCATCTATTTTATACCTGAAGACCCTATCAAATTCAGTTTTCTTCATCTTCAAAGAATCCAGCTTCTGAGATTCTATCCATACAGCATCCATACCATCTTCACCGTAGAGGAACTGAATAACATCCCCCAATGAGTTCCTCACAGTTCCATCATATTTAACCATGATATCCTCCATTGCCTTCACAAGTCGCCTCTGTATGTACCCAGTTTCAGAAGTCTTAACTGCAGTATCTATTAGACCTTCTCTACCTCCCATGGCATGGAAAAAGAATTCTTGTGGGGTCAACCCACGCAGATAAGAGTTCTCCACAAAACCACGACTCTCAGGGCCAAAATCATCCTTTGTAAAATGGGGCAAAGTACGATCTACGAATCCATATGGGATTCGCTTTCCCTCAACGTTCTGCTGACCAACACAAGCTGTCATTTGGGATATGTTAATGAAACTTCCCTTTGATCCTGCAGTAACCATTGCCTTCAGGTTATTGCTTTCTGACAAACTTTTTTGTGCACTGTTTCCTGCATCGTCACGAGCTTTATTCAACACCTGAAGTAACAAACCATATTAGCATGCAAGTGTAGCAGAAGGATGCCAATAAAAAATAAAAAACAGAGCTTGATCAATTTAACTTCAGGTACCTGGTTAACTTTATTTTCGAAGGAATCCATCATAGTTCTTCCAGGTTCAGGCTCTAAATCCTTGTTTTGGGCTTTAAGAATGAGCTGTTTCACATCCTCTTTAGCTTTAGAAATAGTTTCATTAATTTTCTCCATTGTCGCTGCATCAGCAATTGTATCTCCAATACCCATACTAAAGGCATTCTGCAGCAGCCAATAATTTACAAGCCATTGTGTATGTCCCAAAAATTTCCGGGCTGCATCTGGACCAACCTCTTCCCTATAACAAAAAGATGTTAACAAACCTTTTTCCTTTTTTTTTTTTTTTTTTGGTTGAAAGAGAAAAACTGATTATTTTAAAATATTAATGGCATGAAGTATAAATCCAAATGCACATGAAGAAGCCAAATTGCTCAAATGAAAACTAATTCAACAGTAAATTTTTCACAATCTTAGTTTATGATCAGGATTCATAGCTTCATTTGATAGAGAAGAAGAGGAAAATCAGATATCAAAAACCTAGTAAGATTTAGATCTTATCAAGCTTCTTCCATGCTCTCCTAAAATATATAAGTTATACGAACAAATTTTAGCTAAAAGACATACCAAATTACATGTATAAGACTTCCAGCAGATGATCCAAGTGCCTTCTTGCAAAGAGTGCCAGACAACACTTCCCCTTTTTCTATTCGAACTTGAGTATCTCCAGGGGTGATAAACCCAGTCTCACTTTCCGAATGCCAGGCAGATGTTCTCATCAGATTTATCTGCTTTGGTATAATCAGATTAAAAACCTGCTTCCCTGTCCAAAGTGGCCGAGGCTTTAGAATTGAAGGAGCTGGAACCTTTCCATCAAAGTCCTCCCACCACATCAATATATTCATGAAAACGTCCTTCAAAAACCCATATAAATTAGACTCACATCACACTAACAAGAAATGTTTAGCATTTAAGTAGTCATATCAAATGAATGTGACTAGCATCCTCCTCACCTTTTCTATGAAAGTATCCCTTTTGGTGATTTTACGGCATCCTAAAAGTGTATCCTGGACAATCCCCATCACAGGTCTATTTGATTGAGGGGACACAATGCACTTAGGCACCATCATAAGCTCTGCTACCTCTGCTCTTGTCTCAAATGATTGAGGAACATGCATATTCATTTCATCACCGTCAAAATCAGCATTGTATGGTGAAGTAACAGACAAATTTAGACGAAACGTGGAGTATGGCATAATTCGGATTCTATGGCCCATGATTGACATTTTATGGAGACTAGGTTGACGATTAAAAAGAACATAATCTCCATCATTTAAATGTCGCTCCACCTGCAACCATAAATTGGGATAGTTACAACACAGGAAACAACAAAGCAATGTCCAATTAAAATGTTTTGAGAAAAAAAGTGTGCCTTATAACCAAGCTCTAGGTGATGATCACTGCTTTTCTTCAGGTAACGAAGATCAAGTCTTTGTCCATCATCTCTTATGATATACTTTGCACCAGTCTTTCCAGGTGGAGGATGAGGCCCATATTCCACCAGTTCTTTCAACCTGTTTCAATGAAAACTTTGATCCTAATAATTGGGCAAATGTGGAAGAAAATTAAAAACTCTAAGAAGCTACTTACCTCTCAATGTTATATGGTGTCACAGTTTCAGGATATGTGAGATTTAAAGCAATACTCCAAGGCACTCCAAGTTGATCAATGTTGATATTAGGATCTGGTGTAATTACGGTTCGAGCTGAGAAGTCAACCCTTTTCCCCATCAAGTTACCCCTAATGCGGCCTTCTTTTGCCTTAAGTCTACTACAAATAGATTTTATAGGTCTCCCAGATCTCTGTGTAGCCTACACAAGAAAAAGAAGTGTTAAGTTTAAAAATACACTCATATGGAAATGTGGATCTCAATAATACAGAACTTCAAAATGCCGATGTAAGCACTATACCCTTGGAAGTCCAGGTAATTCATTGTCAAAGTATGTTGCTACATGAAACTGTAACAACTGAGCAAATTCGGATATGATATGTGCAGGTGATCCATTTCTCTCCTGCCTCCTCAAGTTCTCATTGTGCCGAATGATCATAGCTAACGCGTGAGTTAAGTCATCCTGGATTCAGCGAACATGAGAATCCAGATTTGATTTAATAGAATCATAAATCATAATTGGAATAACTTCAAAGAACTTAATATAAAAGCAACATAAAAGATGCTTGCCTCACTCCTGGAGGAAGTGTCCATCATCACAGACGGTCTCACTGGGGGCGGAGGGATCGGAAGTACTTGAAGAATCATCCAATCCGGACGAGCATATTTAGGATTCAAGCCTAATAATTGGCAGTCCTCGTCACTTATCCTCTTCAAGACACTGAGAACCTAGAAAACACAGCAGAACATGAATATGAATTTCTTTGAAATAAATAGCAATATATGCACAAATAGCTACCCGTTCAGCAGTAAGAGTCTGTTTTCTTTCCACAGGTTCAGGAAGTTGTTCCTGATCATCATTCTTCTTCCTTTGGGCCTTGTACTCAGCAATCATCTTCATACCATCAATACTCAGTTTTGGCTGTTGAGCACCACAGCCACCCCTACTCTTTTTTATTGGTTCTTCTGTATCTTGACCTTGGACATCAATTTCATCACCACCCTCACATTTAGTTTTATTCTTGCATGCATCTAAGATCTTTTTTAACCTGTTTTTTGGATTCTTTATCTTCAATGCTTGCTTAAATTTATGGTCTTCCTGAAAAAGCAACAATTATATTAGAGAATGGGGCATCATGCGACCAGGCATATTTGCTCCAAAAATACAACGTGCAAGTTACTCATACTCCTGCAAACGTATTTATGTTCCTGCATTAGATAGCAGCCAATCCAAAAACACTAACATTATGCATCCAACAGTTACAACAAGTTCCCAATACGCTAAAACTGCATTTAGCTCTAATTCAAATAAGAAAATGCCCTAATCAAGCCTAGTAATACCTCATCAGCAAGAACTTTTGAGCAATTGAAGCAGACACATCTCATTATACTGAGCACAGTTTTTATGAACCCAATATGGAACATGGGCTTGGCAAGCTCCAAGTGCCCAAAATGCCCCGGACACTCAGCCATGTTTGCCGTACAAGTCTCGCACTTCATCTTCCGATCAATTGTACCCAACCGGGTGTCACTTAAACCACCCACTTTAGGCTTTCCCCTCTCCGTCGTTTCACTGTGCTCAATATGCACAACCGACATTTGCCTCTGCATAAACCGAGGAACCCCAGGAAATTAAAAAAAAAAAATCATAATTTCCCAATCACAAAAGTTCTTAAACGTAGCAGCAACTTAGTAGTTGCCAGTTCAATACACAAATTCTACAGTTCCTTTCCAGCTTTTCTTCTCATTTTACGTAAAATTTCTTGGCAATAAAACAAATAACTAATAAGAAAAGAGAACATACAAAAATAATAGAGTTGAGAAAGCGAAATTTACTATTTCATCGGGACTAAGGATGCCGAACTGGACCATGCGGACCTTGGCGACCTCCGCCGGAGAGAATGGGAATCGCAAATCCATGGTGATCCGATTCGATCCAAAAAGAAACCCGGTAACCTTCAATTCTCACTATAGTAAAGAATGAAGTAAAATTGTTAAAATTCGAAATCAAATTTTTTTTTTTTTTTCCTTATATGTATTTAAATTTAGATTTGCTGTTTTTTTTTTTTTTTTTTGCCGGCTTAAATTGAGAGATCGAAAATATTTGTATTACAGAGGGACTCTCTTCGAAGAGAGACTCTATAAACAGACTCGTTTCAACGCCCTAAGGGCTTATTTATAGACAAACTTGAGCAGCCCTAATGACTATCCGAGACCGGATGCGTATTGCGCACCATACAATCCAAATTTGGTTTGGTTTAATTGCAAGATATTACTCAAACTATAACTTGTATTACAAATTGGACTCTGAATTTTAAAAATATTCTAATTTAATCCTCAAAGTATCAACACCGGTGACTTTGGCCCCCAAAAAGTGGTAGATTTGTCGTTTAGTCTCTTAAGTTTCTATGAAATTACATATTAATGTAATGGTAAAATTACTTTGATCTTCAAAAATTTGACCAAAGAGAAAACCAAAAATAAAAAACAACTTATAACTTGGATCTTAATTATCCTAATTGAATTGATTTAACATCGGTCGTTTCGATTGATTAAAGGTGAGTTTAGATGAACAGTGCAGTACGCTTAGCTTACTTTTTGTCTCATATTACAGTATTACTATAAGATCTAATCTCACCTCTCCACTGCTGTTTTTACATTAACCGTAGATAATGCACTGTCCATCCAAACCTATCCTAAGTCAATCAAAACAATATTTTTCGTGTATTTTTCTTGCTTTTTGACTGTGATTTTCATATATTTTGGAAACAAACCTCAATATTACACATAAATATCGGTATAATGTATAATATAATTCATTGATTTGAATTTTATGCAATTATACATATGGAACTTGAGTTCGTATGTTTTCTAAAAACACGGTAATTATAGCTTTGGTCCTTTGTAGTTCGTAGTTTGTTTGGTTTAAGCCTAGTTGAAATTTTAATTTCTTTTTATGGTGCATGAATTGTTATTAATGTCTTTGCATGACTATTTTAGTTTCTTGTATGATTAATTCGGCTGATTGTTGATTTTGTAAAATGGGGTTTAGTCAAAATATGTTAAATAAGGGGTAAATTCCACCCAAGGTCCTTAATTATTAGCGAGTTTACGTTTTAGTCACTCAACATCAAAAAGTTACAAAATGATCATTAAACTATTGAAAATTTCATTTAAGTCATTGGGTTGTTAAAATCGTTGCTATATGATCTTTTCTATTCACATTGCCTACACCAATCGAAAGCTCTCGTTTCCTTTTTCGTCTACAGTTTAATTTTTTTATGAAACAACTTTGAACATCACAAATTTACGAATTAAAATCTAAACAACTTTCTTCTCCGAGCTCCAATACTGACCGCCAAATCAACTTGGATCTAAGATATGTTTTTCCACTTGTTGATGGACATTGATCCACCATGCCGATCATTGACGTGACAATTCGTATGTCTATCTACGTATACTTCATTAAAAAAATAAAATTTAAAATGTTCGTAAAAATTCTTAAAATATGGTCTATGTAGCAATGAAATTCATATAGACTACTGTATCAATGCCAGTAATTTGACTAAATTTTAACGACTAGAGACCAAAGTAACAAAATGAGTAAACATTTGAGGCTAATTTTATTTTTACACCAATTTAAAACATTAGATATCAAAATAATATTTTAAAAATAAAAGGTTAAAATATGTCATAAGTCCTGTACTATTAAGTAAATTTAGAATTTAATCATTGTACTTTTATTTTCAAAACTTAGTCCTTTAATTTTTTCAGATTTCAAAATCCAAATCTAACTTTAACACTATTTTTTTTGGTTAAATCTAAGTTCGTACAAAACACTATATTTTAATTACATTGCTATCAAGTGAGTTTTATTATTATTTCAAAATGTCACGCCAACAAATTTAACAAAAAAACTCAACAATGTTAATGATTGAACTTGAATTTAGAAATCTGAATAATTTAAGGACTAAATTCCAAAAATAAAAGTACAAGGAAAAATTCAAATAAAAAAAATAAAAACTAAATTCCAAAATTTTGAAGAGTAGAAGGACTTATATCATATTTTAACCTTAAAAAAGAGAGCAAAATATCCAGAAATTGAGAACCTGACGTCATTGACCCCGTCATAAAATTGGGGGGAAAAGAACAGAGGGAAAATCAGCTATTAATTAGGTAACAATCAACGAATTTTCTAAAGCAAATAACGCGGTTTTGAAAATCTTTCGTCAATTCCCGAAACCCTAATAAATCTCGATTTCTCCTTCAATCGTCCGTCCCCAATTTTTTTTTTAAACACCTTGAAATTCAAAACAAAAATGGCTTCCATCTACTGCTGCAAAGAGTGCGGAACCAACCTTAACCTACGATCAACTTATTTATTCCCTCCAGATTTCTATTTCGAAGCGGGAAACAAAGGTACCCTTTCTTTCGCCATGATCGATGATACCAAGTTCAATTTCGAGAAAGAAGATAAGTTTAGGCCTTTTTTTGAGACTCTTGATTATTGGGGGATTCAACGGAATAGGACCAAGATGAAGTGTAAAAGCTGTGGGAAACTTGTGGGTTATGTTTATGATGATGGTCCTCCATTAACGGAGAGTCCTGGTCAATTTCATATGGGACCTAGTCAAGTGATACCTAGATGTCCTAGATATCGGTTCAAGATCAAAGCACTTACGATCTCATCTGAAACTTGAGGAAATTAAAGAAATTGAATAATTTCTTTTCTGGGTTTTTGTCTGGTTGGTTTGAATTTTGGGTTTGTTTTATGGGTGTGTATGTGACGATATTGTGAATCAAGTAACACTAGCAATTGAATTGAATTATACTTACTAAGAACTTTTGTTTCTGTTACATGAATAGAAGAAGATTACTTAAGACCGATTCTCTGTGCCGAAATGTATTATCCATGATAAGATCTTATAACGAGACTTCAAAAAAATATCGAATTTTGATGTGAATGGAAAATACATTATCGTGCTTGTTGGTCTTATATGGGTTCTTTTGTAAGAGATCCCATACAAGTACCAATGTGAGAAAGATTAATTAGTATAACCCTAAAATTGAACATTTTTTAGTAATTTAATAGATCTTGTTATATTTGAGCAAAAGTTGAAGTGTTGGAACCAGAGATTTGAATTGTGGTTGCGGCCGTGTTGCGTTTATTGCGATTGCGGACATATCGGATACTATTGCGATCACTGCGGATACTATTGTAAAACATAATAGCGGTTTCGACAGTAACGGTTTCGGATGGTGCCACTACCGTTATATAGCGACCGCTATTTAAATCTTTGGTCGGAACCATGCTCTAGGTAAGGTGTTAAAGCGGAAGTTTTGGTGGATTTCAGGCTTTCATGGCGGAACCATTGTTCATTTAACAATTGAGTTATGAAAGGCTTTCAACACGACTGGGGGATGCCTTGTACATACATGGTGGTCTAATGCAGGTTGTCCTGTCAAGAGATTGGTAAAAAGACAATGGAGGCTTTTATATTTGTTCCTTCTATTCAAAAAATTAAGAAATTAATCCTTATTTGTTGGGTAAAAAGTAACTTGGTTCTTCTGATATAAATTCTATTCGATTCTACTATTAAAAATTAGTTTTTGTACCTCAGAATGAATTACACATGACAAATCAATTTTTAATAGCAAAAACGAATGTAATTTTTAATAGAAAATATCAGTTTTCTTTTTAATCTAACGTATAAAGAGTAATTGATTTTTTTTTTTAGTGAAGAGGACAAAATTCAATCCAATTTGTAATACAAGGACCTTTATGGGTGTTTTACCTCGAGAGATCCCATACAAGTCCCAACGTGATTGACAAAATAAGTGTATCCATGCATCAAATGCCTTGTTGTCTTAAAAAGGATTAACTAAGCATAATCCTATAACTAGATTTTTAGTTGAAGTTGCTGGTAGGTACATGTTTGATCGAAACAGATCCATTCTGGCATATGGATTATTTAAATCTTACTTGTCTCCACCTGTCAGTTACAAACTTTGAAACTGTACCTACCAGTCAAAAACATTTTTAGTTGCATTCATCACTTCACATCCATGGCCTTGCATGCATGCCGGTAAGAAACCATTCAAGAACTTCCACTCAAATTACTCACAGTTGAAAGTTAGGTTAGATCAGTAGCTCTTGGGGGGCGAGGGGGGTTGTGCTATGAATGTTGGCTTGCCATGTATTTAATATATTCATCCATCCTCTAATATTTTGGTCCATCTGATCATCTAAAATCCTTAGAGTTAAGCAAACTTGAGAGTATTATATTCAACTGCAAAAAGTTTTAGGATTATGAAGCAAATGAAGTTGGAACCTGACACTCTAGTTGATAAGCCTAAACAAGCAACCCCGCCGCCTCCGCCGCCACTTCCACGATTCTGGGCTAGGAAGACTAGTGCAGACAGTGTAACAAACCAAGAGATTGCTAAGTTCTGGAGGCAGAAGCATGCCGAGGAAGAGGATCACCTCCTAGCTGCCATCAAAGCTGCAGCACACAAAAGGGCCTGCAATCTTTCGGTAAAGATAATATGATACTCATTTAGCTTCAAGACAGGGTTTGTCACAGACAACAGTTATAACCCTAAACATTTTGCTTAAACTTGTTTAAGATCGATATTGTGTAATGTGTAGGAGGAAGACTACAAATGTTTCATGGAGTCACTAAGTTATGAAGATTATGAAACTAAGCAGAATATCACAGCCCCAACTAATCATAGCAATGGCAATGCAATTCGTGTGGGAATAAAGGACTGGTTAGTATGTTTTCTCTTCGAAACTTCGGCTACTCTAATCATGATGAGGATAAACGTATATGGGAAATCATACTGAAGTAGACTTACCCGAATCAATTTAGCAATGCCAAAGTGCAGGTTCAAACCCAATATTAGCACCAAATCTCTACGTCATACAGTTTTCTTAAGGGCACATATTAAATTGCAGAAAACAGCACCAAATCCAGCAGAGGTCTAATACTTTTAGGAGTACTTGCAAAGCCAAGTTATTCGGACTTTTCATTTTCCTTTAAATACTCGTATGTTCATCACGTGTGTTACATATGAGGGTTAGATTCTCCAAATAATATAACAAGTGAACAGCTTTAAGAAAAGTTAAACAAAATCATGCTGGGACATATCTGTATGCAACACTCACTTTGAGTTCATAACGAAGTCATAGCTATTAGCTTACAATAGTGGATAAAATCCTTGAACGAGTTTGACTTGACTCTAACATCTGCTTTTCAAACATCATGTGCAGGTGGACAAAGAGCAAGTATGCATACCTAAACCAACCAGCCATTGAGTCCACAGACAAACCAAGGAGACGAGCATCCAGTTATATACCAAACTTTCTCAATTATAAACCTGCTCCTTTATATCCTACATCACTTGGTGTCTTTTAGACCACTGAGATCGAGGAGCTTTTTCAACTTCCAATTGATTGCATTACCTCCATATCAGGGCCATATATTGATAGGCATTTACTTTTAAGTGTCATTGAAACCTCTGTTCATTCATTTCAGTTTGGTTGCAAATAAGTGTGGTTAGTATCACTCTAATCTGTCATGAAAAAGTTTCATTGTAGATCTAACAGTTTGGCTATCCATATCATATTATGAATTTGATCATGTTTATGATAATTTATTTTATATAGAATATGATATGCTAATAATCCATATTTGTGTATATTATTATCAGATCTAAATGTCTGTTCTAAGAAGTATTTTGTAGTGTTATCTGCTTTTTGGTTAACTACTTTAGTGTTGCACATTTCATCATCTAGCAGTTATAGTAGTAAAGACTTCACATGCAATTTATGTATTTATAATACTTTGTGTAATAATCATTGTTTAAAATGTTATATATTTATATAAATTTTGACATTTATATATTTGTTTCATATTTTACTAATTTTTATTCATATGAAATGTTGAATAACTACTAACTTAACATGTGCAAAAAAACATATGTCAGTATATTTATAGTCTAAAACATGCCTTAAATCCCAAAACCCACTTTTCCTACCCTTTGCCACAATTATACTTCACAAGCGAAGCAATTAAATTTGCAAACCTGGCAAGGAAGAAATGTTGTAAAAGATGCATATCCTGCTTTCTAGACAAATAATCCGTTGTCAAGTCATTGTTTTGATCCAATCAAGTTCCTGATGACGTACTGTAAAATGCCGCCATGGTTGAAATAAGCCAGTTCCACCTACATTTAAGAAAACAAAGCCTCAGTTGGGCAGGAAATTCCAGGAGCTGCTGAGAGCTCTTATAAGAATAACTGAACAAGGCGAGAAATGACTAAATTGTGTTTTATTACCTCTGTATCAAACCGTACGGTACAGCTGAATGACTTGCTGGTGTCTGTAGCCACGGTGACATCTTGACCAGGTCTAATTTCACTAACGCTATTGGGAAGATTGATAGTATAGCGCTCATGGCCCGTCAACCCAAGTGTATCAGCATCGTCTCCAGGTTTGAAGCACAGTGGAATGATGCCCATGCCCACCAAATTACTCTGGTGAATTTGCTCGAAGCTCTTGGCAATGACTGCTTTTATACCCTGAGTACAACATCATTAATGGCATTATCGAGAGAGGCCTGAAAACATACAGAAATTAAGGAGACATTTTTGTCACTCAATTGACAAAAATGGTTCAAAAAAACATCTTTGAATCTTACAAATTCGTTAGTGAAGCCAAAAACCAGTAACTTGTAACACAAAAGTAATAATAGCATACCAGCATCATTGGACCTTTTGCAGCCCAGTCTCGAGAACTTCCACTTCCATATTCCGCACCAGCCAAAATTATGGTATCCTGTCCTGCAGTATTGTATCTCGGTTTAAAAAAAACGAATATTATTACAATAATGCTCATAAAAGGTCATTAAGGCAGTGAAGATCAGAAGCAGCATTTTTATCTTTCACAAAATGATTTCCATTATAAAAAAAGCATTAACCTGATCGATTTCTCAAGCACAATAGATGAATGGTAGTCATTCTAACACGTCAAATGTATTGTGAATTAAGAGTAATAATTTACCATGGCAGCATCATAAACGGATAGCTTCTCTCCGGTAGGAATATGAATTGTTTTGGCCCAACTTCTCCTTCCAATAGTTTATTTACTAGTCGGATATTTGCAAAAGTGCCCCTGGCCATAACCTCGTCATTACCACGACGACTTCCATAGGAGTTGAAATCTCTTCCGTCCACCCCATGTTCCAAGAGAAATTTGGCTGCAGGGCTATCTTTGTGGATGCTACCAGCTGGGGAGACGTGATCAGTTGTGATACTATCTCCAAGATTAAGCAAGCAGTAAGCATCTTTCACCCCATGTGGACCAGGAGGCAACATGGTCATGTCTTTAAAGTAAGGTGGCTCGTGCATGTAAGTTGATGTTGAATCCCAGGCATAAAGGTTACTGGAAGGTACAGATA
Source organism: Gossypium rotundifolium (assembly GCA_025506655.1). NCBI lineage: Eukaryota > Viridiplantae > Streptophyta > Magnoliopsida > Malvales > Malvaceae > Gossypium > Gossypium rotundifolium. Next base: position 139,260,517 of record CP106723.1, on the reverse strand, counting down.
ATTCGTTCCACATGGGATTTCCTTTGGTGATTGCTTGATATGTAGCTTTAAACATGTCAGGGAGCACGCTTGATTGCACAACCTGAAAGACAATATAATAATGAAAAACAATACTGGTTTTAAGCCCAGGAACCCGAGTAAAGCTGGCTGAGTAACTCACGTTAGCTACTTCTTCACTAGAAGGCCAAATATCCCTGAAAAAGATCTCTTTTCCATCTTTCCCCTTTCCAATAGGCTCCTTCTCAAAATCAATATCTACCTGCAATGTTGCTTGTAATGAGAAATGAGCTTGATACAGAAGATAAATAAGTATATGAAGAAAGAAAGGAAGAAAGAGGTCCAAAAATAAGCTTCCAAATATGATAAACAAGAAGAAATCATATGAGCAGTGATCCAGATAATGATATGAAGCCACATACAGTGCCAGATAGAGAATAAGCAACTACGAGTGGAGGAGAAGCAAGATAATTAGCCCTTGTCAAAGGATGCACACGTCCTTCAAAGTTTCTATTTCCAGATAACACAGCTGCAGCAACCATATCTGGAAGCATGTACAAAACAGTAAAAAGTCAGCTTCAAACATTCTCATGGAAAGACAACAATGTATGTTCTCATCAAAGAATTTACCATTTTCAGAGATAGCCGATGCCACAGATTCATCTATATCTCCTGAATTCCCAATGCATGTAGTGCATCCATACCCAACTATATGGAACCCTAATTGATTCAAGTACTTCAGCAAGCCACTGAAGTGCATTCCTCAGTTAGCAATATGAAATAAAGAAGAATGTTTATCGTATGGAGTCTATACATATTATGAAAATCACCTCTTCTGCAAGTATCTGGTTACAACCCCAGAGCCCGGCGCTAGACTTGTCTTAATCCACGGCTTGACCTGTCAAAAGTAAAATCCAAAAATATGACAACAAAGCTTATTGCTCAGAAGATAGTACTGATGATTATTCAGGCAAGAGAAACAAACCTCCAGAAAATCCAGGTTGATGTATCAATTTAAGTACAGCAAAAGAAAATTTCATCTTTTCCATCAAATGATTTGCTATGTTAGAGGGAATAACATAAAAGATAAACTGCTAGCCTTTTGACCAAACAAGAATAGGAATCATATCAAATGTATAATTGTTGCATGACATTTTCAAGAGTTTTTCATACCCATAGTGTTCACACACATAAACAGACAATCTAAGTGGCAATAAACAAAGAAACAACAATGCAACAAATCAAAGGCCACTTTACTAGTTGATCTATACATTTAACTTTCTCATTATCAATTAGTTCACTGGTGAGAAGATTCACATGCAGAGATAGAAGGTGAAAGAGGGAGAGCCTACCTCCAATCCTAATTCACAAGCCTTCTTTGCAACCACAGCTGCTCCAAGCATTACACTAGGATTTGATGTATTTGTGCAACTAGTAATGGCTGCTATAACCACATCTCCATGCCTCAGCTCTGCAGGAGTCCCATGGAATGAAAATTTTGCGACCTTGTTCTGAGATTCCTTTGGTATAGCAAATCCCTGTAATGAGAGAATGGAGGTCATGTGAACATAGGGAAGAGAAAAGGAGGGGACAAATACAGGTTATTTAACAGTTCTGAGTTCACAAACTGAAAGAAACTGCATAGAAAATTTCTTATTCAGTAATATATATAAATCTTAAGCATTTAATATTATGTAAGTTCATTGTCACTAATCAGCACATATTATCTTTAACATCAAAATGTTAGCATGTCCACAGAAGTATATTACAGAGTCTAACCTAAATTATAGAGATCATACCTTGAATCCAACTCTGTTGTCTAAGCAAGCATGCCAATCTGCTTTCATTTCTTGCAAAGGAACTCGATCATGCGGCCCGCAATACAGTAGTCAAATTCAGACATGGCACATTTGGAATATTAGAAATAAGACAGTTTTTCATGTAACAAAAGGTTCCAATTTTTATGTCTAGAAAACTTTACCTCTTGGGCCCTGATATACAGGGTTCAACATCCTCAAGCTTCAGTTCCAAGTAAGAAGAGTACACTTTCTCAATCTGAGGCTGAGTTCAGAGAAAAGTTCTCAGTAAGAAACTGAATGCTGAACATTTTTGAACAAACTATAGAAGAAAGAACATATGGTGTATATTTACCTCGTTGTAGTCTACAAACATCTTATTAGTCCGTAAATAGGATTCTATCATAGCAATCTACATTTTTGCAATAATTCAGTAAATCAAGGGTCAATAGATCAATTGAAACAAAGATACACACCAAGGACTTATAGTCTCATCACTTCTGCCAGTCAATTGTAGATATTGCAGAGTGAGATGATCCACAGGGAAAAATCCCATGGTTGCACCATAGTCAGGAGACATGTTGGCAATAGTGGCACGGTCAGCTAATGACAATTCACCCATGCCTTCTCCTGTATACAGAAGTGGAAGGAAATATCTACGTGAAGCAGCACAGAAACAATGAATCTGTATTAAAATAGTGGCTGAATTGAAGACTCTACCATAGAATTCCACAAACTTGCCAACAACCCCATGCTTCCTTAGCATTTGAGTAACTGTCAACACCAAATCAGTAGCCGTCACACCATCCCTCAGTTTTCCTAATAGTTTAAACCCAACAACACCTGGCAAGACCATGCTCATGGGCTGCATTCAAAACCACAAGCATTCAATCATTAACTAAGGGGTTTCTGGCAAACTAGTAATTTCCAAATTAAAAGTTCATCCTTCCAGCTACGTCAAGAGAAAGAAGAAACTAATTAATCCCGATTGGACACTTAGCCACACATATAGCTCCTCAGTGTTTTCTCTTTTTCTCCCTTTGTATCCTGCACCTACTTTTGTAACAGAGGAACCTAACAGTAAGTAAATTACCTGGCCAAGCATGGCAGCTTCCGCTTCTATACCACCAACACCCAAGCCAGCAACACCCAATCCATCAATCATAGTTGTATGCGAATCTGTTCCAACAACACTATCAGGGTAAAGCATGCCATTTCTGTTGAAAACGACTCTTCCAAGATATTCTAAATTGACCTGTAAATCAAGATTACAGAAACTTGGTTTGAGAACACAAAGATGCTGGCAAATACATGTATTCTGTTTCCATGCTAAACCAAGCTCGTCATCAGTAACAGTATGTAATTCCTTCTCCCTTCCTTGAAACTATAATTGATCATATGCAAGAATAGAGGCATTTATTTTATTACGGACACTCAATAACGAATTATGTCCTCGTCATGTAATGTAAAAAATGTCTGTTACCTGATGTACTATTCCCAATCCAGGAGGAACAACAAGCATGTTATCAAATGCATTTGAACCCCACTTGAGAAAAGCAAATCTTTCTTTGTTTCTTTGAAATTCAAGTTCCATGTTTGCCTGCACTGCATTTTCGGATCTTGCTACATCAACCTGAACTGAGTGGTCGATAACAAGATCTACAGGAACCTGCACACGTAATAATTTTCATCATATACAATTTTTAAAACAGTGTTTAAAGGTATTTACAAAATGAACAACTCAATAAGAAACATAGCTTTGATCAGTCTGATAGCATCCAGAAGGATAAGAATATAACTAACCAACGGATTAATTTTGTTAGAATCACCCCCAAGCTTGTTCATAGCATCTCGCATGCAGGCAAGGTCAACAACAGCGGGAACACCAGTAGCATCCTGACACAAAGAGAAAAATATTTCAAACTTGCTTGGGAATCTCAACTATCATTAAACAAAGTCACCACTGTAAAATTCCAGATTCAGAGCAGACCTGAAGCAGCACTCGAGCTGGCATAAACGGAATCTCAACTTGCTTGGGAGATGTGTTCTCCCAGTCAATAATCTTCTCAACATCTTTACTCTTAACTTGAATCTCATCGCAGTTGCGTATTGCAGATTCAAGCAGTATTTTAATACAGTAAGGAAGTTTATCTGCGCCATCAATAAAAAATTAACCAAAATCTAAAACAGGCCTTGTTTGGTTAAAGAGAAAACACGAGAAAACAATCAAAACAGAAAACAGAGCTATAGATTTCCATCAAACAATTCTTCTACTTAATAAAATAAGCTGACAAAATTGAATTATCAGTGAACAATTCTTCTACTTAAAACACATTGATCCATTTCATTTAATTTGCTCTCTTATCGTTTATCGACAACCAAACAAAACAAGCAAAATTCAAAATCAGAAAACAAAAAGAACCAAAAAAAAAAAAAAAGGAACTGACCGATCCTTGGATCATTGAGAGCAGGTAAACAATAGTATTTTCCGAATTCACCATCATCTGGCTTCTCCAATGTCTTCAAAATGGTATTGAACGCATTTTCAGCAGCTAAAAATTAAATTTCACATTAAAAAATTACATAAAAAGAAATGCAAAATAGAAGTAAAATCAGGAGATTGAGCAAAAATAACTAACAACCGGTACATTTTCAAATCATAAAAAGCGAAAATATGAAACAATGAATTTAGAAATGAAAGCAGGTATCATTATAGTACCCATTATCGAAGAAAATGTTTTATTGATGAAATCAAAATCGAAAGAGAGTCCTTCTTTAGAGGGGTTTTGACATTAGCAGCTGATACTTTGTTTTTTCTATGAAAATAAAACGGTTAACTGTATTCAATATTCGCCAATTTGGTACCTGAACTTAACACCATTTTTAATTTGGTCCCTAAAATTTTTGGGCCAAATTTGATACTTGAACTTGGTTTTTTTTTTTTCATAATTTGGTACCTAAATTTATTAAATGTTATAAAAATTACGTAAATGACTAACGATGTTTTTTTTTTTGTTATGCTATAAAAATATTGTCGGTGTTAGATGAAATTCATGTTAAAAAATAGTTATTGAGTTATGCTTAACAAATTAATATTAAATAAGGAAAAAGATTTTAAAACTCCAAATTAAATAGATAAAATTAGAAGTAATTAAACATATAAAACAAAAAAATCATATCATCTCATCACATGTTGGTTATACATCGATTATTTTACTACCTCATAAAAATAACATTGTTAGTATATGGGAGTAATTTGTAAAACATTTAATATGGATCAAATCAAATAAAAAAATTAAGTACCGAATTAAGAAAAGTATAAAGTTTAGGTACCAAATTAAAAAAAGTTGTCAAGTTTAGGTATCAAATTGGATAAAAAAGTTTAGATACCAAATTAAAAAAATTGTCAAGTTCAGGTACTAAATATTATATTAAGCCTAATAATTTTTTGATACGGTACGTACTATTTTCTTATTATTAATTTTTTATTTTTAATATTTCAAAGAAAATTTTGCGAAAGCGGTGGGTTCGTGCTCGGGTCATGGCTGTCTGGCAGCCTGCTACTTCGGCCTTATCCGGTTAACTTCGTTTAATGCTAAAAATATAGGCAAATCTATTATAATTGAAAATTAATACTGCAGATAAATTAAACTTTTAATTTTTATTTTTTTATCTATTTTATTTTATTTTATTTTAATTAAATTTAGTTCAAAAAATTAAAAATTTAGATTTTGATCAACGTTAAAAAATTTTAATTTAATATTTCCTAATGGAAATATGCATTAAAATTAAAATTTTAAATATTATAATCGCATGGTGCTAATTTTTGAATTTTGAATGTTTTATTTTATAATATAAATATTCAAATTACTTATTAATATATTAAAACTTAATTATAAAGAGGTTAAATAAAGTAAAAAATAGTGTTTTAGAAATGGTTGCCTATAACCAGGGGCGAAGCTAGAATAATTTTTTAGGGGGCCGGATGGAATTTTAATTTTTTATAGTTTATATCTTTATAATTTGTAAAGGATTAAATCAGATTTTTATAATTTTAAGGGTCTAAAGTATAATTTTACCTTTACTAATTTAAAATTTTTAAAAAATTTAAGTGTCTAAATAATAATTTTACATTTTAGGGGGTTAAGACACATGCCAACCCCTGACTTCGCCCCTGCCTATAACCAATTAATATAATATTTAAAAAATCCAGATTAAGGACGGAGTCAGGGGTTGGTACGGGTCCGGTCTCTCTAAAATAAAATTTTTTAGGTATCTTTATAATTTAAAATTAGAAACGATAAAATTAGACTTTAGACCTTCAAAAATAATAAAATTTGATTTAGTCATTTAAAATTATAAAATATAAAATATTAAAATTATAAAATTACATTTTATCATTGTACAAATATATAATTTAATTTTAACCATCTTAAAAAAATTTCTGATTTCATCCCTGATTGATCACAAACAAGAATTCTTATAATTTTAATTTGAGAAGGCCATGAAAACAGAATCAATTGAAAATTATGTGAAAATTCAATGGTAATATAAATAAATAAACAAAAAAAAAAAGGAACTAAATTAAAAAGAGGTTTGACTTTGATTCGTTAAAATTCAGACAGAGATTTATTGTTATTTGAACGGGATCTGTGTCTGAAGAAGAAGTTGTTGTTTTCGGACAGCAAAATTACCCAAAAAAGCAAAAGTGAAATATTAAAGATAATTAAACTAATATTTATTATTATAAATACAGATAAAATCATACGTAAATTAGATTAGACTCGATGATGAAATGGAAGATCCTTTACATAAATAATATTTTTTATTGGCCAAAAATAATATTTTTCATAATAAAATTATTAATTATTATTGATTTAATTTCCAAGTTATGTAAAAAAAGCCCTTTATCGTTATCCATAAAAAAAGTAGATTTCGAAATCTTAAACCCTGTAATTTTTGTACGTCAGAGGAACCTTTTTTTCCATCCCAATTTTCAATTCATCAACTTTTATACCCTAAACCAAAGAAAAAGGGGAACAAAAAACATAAAGGAATGGATTTTTATGGGCACCCATATCGTTTTTCTTTGTCCTCATTTTCATTGTTAAGTGATTTCATTGAAAAAGTGAAAGATTTTTTCAATTTCGCTGTCTCTGCCATCATTGGAAACATTTTCTCTGCGATCTTAACTTTCTTCTTCGCATTAGGTTTGGTTTCTTTTCTCTATTTCGCTTCAATTTTTCCTTCAAATATATTCTTGGAATTTTAATTTTCTCGATTCTTGATCTATTTACGACCCTTGATTTCGTTGTTTTGCCATGAATTGAATCTGGGGTTCTTTTGTATCTTTTAATTTGCTATTTCGAATATAAACATCATGTTCATGTTGCTGTTCTAATTTTGTTCGAAATACATGTTTGGTTTCTTAGAATTTAATGTGTAAAAAAACATTTTGATGCCTGAGATTAAACCTGTTATGCTTGAATTTAGATCAAACAGATTAACAATTTTGTCTTACAGTTGGTACGTTGTTAGGAGCCATGACTGGGGCTTTGATAGGACAAGAAACCGAGAGTGGTTTCGTTCGAGGGGCTGCGGTCGGGGCTATATCCGGAGCCGTTTTCTCGATTGAAGTATTCGAATCATCTCTTCTTCTTTGGCAATCTGACGAGTCCGGGATCTTATGTTTGCTTTACTTGGTGAGCAAGTTTCATTTATTCCCTGGTTGTTCAATCGATCCTTGGTAGGCAAATCTAATTTGTTTTATTGCAATTTTGCAGATTGATGTCATTGCAAGCCTTTTAAGTGGAAGGCTTGTTCGAGAACGTATCGGTCCAGCAATGCTGAGTGCCGTTCAAAGTCAGGTAACGGTCTTACCTTTCATGCTCGAAAAACTCTGGTTCCATCGAATGGCAATTTGTTTATGATTTTGGTTTCTTGTTATCAGATGGGAGCTGCTGAAACAACTTTCGGGGAAGTCCAAAACATATTTGATACCGGTAGTGTTAGAGGATTGGCTGGAGATTTAGTTGAAAAAATCCCTAAGATAACAATCCGAAGCAATGACAACGCAGATGCTTCCGGGGAGAAAGTTTCATGTTCAGTTTGCCTTCAGGTTCGACTAGACCGTTACTTTTTTTTTTTTTAAACCAAGTTACACAACAAGCTTATTCTATTGACATTTAGAGTTCTCCCTTACAGGACTTTCAGTCCGGAGAAACGGTTCGAAGCTTGCCGCAATGCCATCACATGTTTCACTTGCCTTGTATAGATAAGTGGCTTCTTAGTCATGGTTCTTGTCCATTATGCAGAAGGGATCTATTTTTGTAGATTATACGATTTATACGTAGCTATTTGTATATTTTATTTATACCGTTGGTTCGTGTAATTGCTAATCGAATGTTTTCCTACTTTGTCTCTCTAACTATTCCACATTCATTGTGGGATTGAACGTTATACTTAATTTAACTCTTTTGTGGAAAAGTTCCAATTTACAGTTCCAAAACTTCGACTTACCTATCAGGCTATGTTGACTCCTCTTTTCTGCAAATGATGGTATTGGTATTTTAGTTCACAATAGGTTTCATCTTGGATCGATTCCTCCATTGTTCTGATTGTATCGAGTCTGCGAATTGCTGCTTCCATTTACATGTGAAGGTCGTAGGCATATTTTTGCGTCTAACCGGTTTAGCTAAGAATTGTATTGATTCTATCGTTGCTGTAAGTCCATCAGAGGAATGCCTGCAGTGTGGTAATCGATACTTTGGCAAGCAGTGACCTTGGCTCCCCAACAATGGTTAATTTTCCATTTACTCCTTTAAATTTTTATGAAATTACATGTTAATAATATGGTACAATTATACTTTGGCCCCCAATAATTTATGATTCATCTTTGATTCTCTAAAAGCACTTTTCTGATTTCGTTCCTGGGTTCAACTTTGTTCAGTTCTCAATCAGAAGTTGTGGAAACACAAGCAGCCAGCCAGCTACCACATTAAAAACTTTATTTACATTTATAATTGGAAGCAAATGTCAATGGTATCCCAGCAAAGACTGTCTAGTTGCTGATATTACGATACTAATATGTGTTGGTTTTCACCTACTTTATCCAATGCATTCATTTGTGCTTTGGATGCATCCACCATGAAGACATTGCATCATTTCGGGGTCGGATACTAAAGTATTAAATAAAGTTCTTTCGTGGGCGAGGAGTGTTCAGGTTGGGATTGGGATTTAAACTTCCTTGGTAGGACTAGAGATTTTGGCACAAAGGACAAGCCAAGATCAATAAAACCTCCAAAAACTGATAATGAAATCAAAGATCAAAACAACCACAGTAAGACATCAAATGGCTTGATCAAACTTGCTTTCAATCTTAATCCCACAATTAAGAAAACATTATGTTAAATTAATTTGCTTCAGTGACAGTAACTTGTTCATTGGAATCCAGCACAGAAAATCATAAGAAAACAAAGTTGTGATGCAAGCAACAGCACGGACCTGGTGTCTTTTGCTGATTTTTCTATTTTCGTATGCCAGTTTTTGAACTTAAGACCATGTAGATTCTAACAATGCCATGAAAGTTTTGGTGTACTGTTTGGCCTATGTGCCGTCTCAAAATAAAGACCAAGTCCAAAGTAACAGGCAAAAGGATTTTCAGGCAACAACACACACACACACACATATAATATGTGTGTCTCTATATATATTATGCTGTTGTTTGAAAATAAGTTTTGCTGGCAACAGATTGGTCTTTAGTGCAACAACTGGTCTATTTTGCTTGCCTTGTTTTATCCTATGTTCATCTCTGCCTGTAGCTCTTTAGTCAAGGAATATGTTCATATAGCATAAGAAAACTTCACATGCATGGCCAGGAGATTTTTGCTAGAGGATTCTCAAACGCACGACCATTCTCATAATCATAAGCAACAAGTATGGCTGATTCTTATCATTGTCATCTTAATTGCCTTGCTGGGATTTTCCGTGTTCTTCTTCTTTTGCAGAAGAAAGCTTAACCGAAATCGGAGCCATAATGGTAAAGTTCGAATCACTTAGACCCTATCTATCTATCTATAAAAGCAGCTAAATATTGAATTGTTTGCTCCTTGTTTCACTAATTAGGAGGTCTAAAAGCTGAGAAATTGAAGCTGAGGTATTTCAAATTGGAGGAGCTAGAGAAGGCTACAGGAAACTTTAGTGCAGACTGTTTGTTGGGGTCTGGTGCATTTGGCAATGTGTATAAAGGTTCCTTTGAAGGCGAAGGTACCTTAGCAATCAAGCGAGCTCATGTCGAATCATACCAAACCACTGAAGAATTTAGAAATGGTGAATAGTCTTAAGTTATGCATGCTTTAGTTTAATCACAGCTCAAGTTGACAGGATTTTACTGGTTTCTTGGAACAGAAGTTAGGCTTCTTTCGACAGTAAACCATCCGAATCTCATAGGTTTGGTAGGGTTTTCCGAAGAATCTGGTACATATATTGAGCCTCAAGTGATTGATTAATCATTCAATTGTCCAAGGTAGTGCTAAGAACCTAAAACAGAAAAAAAAAATTACTTTATTTGAAACAGGACAAAAGGAGCAAAAATATTGGTGTATGAATATGTACCACATGGTTCTTTGCTTGAGTATATCATAGGTAAGCTTCTACTTGAAACACCTTTCACAGAGACAAGACATCAATTAAAACAAAAACCAGACAAAACAAAACAAAACAAAACTCATTTCTGTTCATATTTGGAGTGTAGGAAGAGGCGGAAGAAACTTGACATGGAGGCAAAGAGTAAACATAGCCATTGGAGCCGCTAAAGGTAAATTTTTCCCACAGAAAATTGGTTTAAATTTTAAGATAAAAATTAAGGGTTTTTTTTTTTTGGCAGGAATAGCTCACTTGCATGATGGGATTAAGCCTAGCATAATTCACAGAGATATTAAACCTAGCAATATTTTAATTGGAGAAAGGTTTGAAGCCAAGGTCTCTGATTTTGGACTTGTGAAAATGGGACCTATTGGGGATCAATCACATGTTAGTAGCCAAGTCAAAGGAACACCAGGGTACCTTGATCCTGCATATTGTACAAGTTTTCATTTAAGTCCTTTTAGTGATGTTTATAGCTTCGGTGTTATACTTCTGCAACTCGTTTCTGGCCGGCCGGCCGTGGATACAACTAGGAATCACATCATTGATTGGGTTAGTATATTCATTAATTTATAATTTTACCAGTAAAAATACCACGGAGCTTTATATATTAAGAGTCAGATTACATTTTGCTCTTTTTACTCAAAAAATGGACAAATTAGTTCCTATACATAGATCAAAAAGTAAACTGATCTTTTCTATTAAAAATTTCATCTATTTCTATTGTTAAGAAATGACGGAATAACCAAACAGTAGAAATGGATGGAATTTTAGTAGAAGGACACGTTTTCTCTTTGATATAACTTACAGAAACTAATTTACCCATTTTTTAAGTAGAAGGGGTAAAATGCAATCTAACTTTTAATACAAAAGCCTCCATTAGTTTTTTACCTAACTTTGCCTTTCTGTTGTTAGCAACCTGCAAATTTAGACCAAACATGTGCTGAGGTAGGCTGTTGAAAAATGCAGGCAAGGCCGAGTATCGAGAGGGGCAACATCGAAGAAATCCTCGATACAACTCTTTTATCCAAACCATGCAATATGGAAATGATGCTGAAAATGGGTGAACTCGGTCTAAGATGCGTGGCAAAAACACCTAAAGACCGTCCTACAATGACTCAGGTTTGGCAAGAATTGGAGAACACGTTCAACGAACATCCTTCGTCAAGTTCAAAAACAACAACAACAACCAAGTTTCCTCGATCAACCGAACAAGGCATATCGTTCGAACAAGATTGTTCCCAAAGCTTTGTGAGCAGAGATGGTGTCGGATTTCAAAAGTTCCATATCGAATTAGATAGCATTTCATCACAAAGTAACAGCTTAAGATGTTTTGAGATCAACAGTGCAAGTATCGATATCGATAAGGAGAATCTAAAATATTAATCAAAAATGTAAATTGTATGTTTTCAAGCTATAGGAACCAGCATTATGTTGACCCATTTGTTACAAAACATAGGGTTCCTTATGTGTAGGTGTCTGAAACAGGTAAATGTAAGGCAAACCAGATGCTGTATATTAGGATGTAAGGAACAATAACCAGTCAATAAATAAAATCAAACAGTCACAATTTGTAGAAATTTTTAACTCTTTAGCATCAAACTTAATACTTACAATAGTTTTCCACAAATATGATTCCGAAACAAGCTGTTTCGGAGACTTATTTCCTTGATCAGCTGCTTCAACCCCATAGATAAGAGCTCATTTCTTCTACATAACTCAGTTCATCTTCGCCTTCCTTCTCAGCTACCTTAGTAGTTTCACAATAAGTCACTAGGTCAGCATACATTTTTATGGAAGCCTTTGAAAACTCAACCAAGGATCCAAAAACCGAATAAAATCCAGTTTGAAATCCTTTCACAGTTATCTGCTGTGTCTGTTCCATGACTGTGATGTGTTTTAACTTCTCAGCATCGATTCTTTTCCTCAACATATCCAACATGTTTTTTCTTTCAGCCAAATATTCGATCCGGTTCCGAACATTTACTTCTATATCTTTCTCAGATAATTTCGAACCAAGAATCCTGGTTTCTGTTCTTTGAAATGCCAAGACTTTCCTCTCAAGTTCTTTGGCAAGTCCATCAACCTTCCTCTTCTGTTTTTGCTCTTCACCTTGTTGAACCCAAAGCGCACGCATATCCTTTCCCAAGCTTTTTAATGCACAACTTACAGCTTCTTTTGGCAACTTCTCTAAGGTAGCCAACCATTCATGACAAGTTGCCAATAATGGTGGTCCATTGACTCTTAATGTAGGGTCCGAAGACCTCTTCTTGGAGCATAATTCTACTTCGGGTGCAACAAACTTCGCAAGCCATCCACTAAGAGCTTCAATGTATGACTTTTGTGAACATAAATACGCAACGAAGCAAGAACGCCAATTATGAAGTTCTGCCACGAGCTGAAGAGTAGCAAGACGGTGAGAGTCGTTGCAAAACTTTCCGTAAGTGGGACAGTTGAAAGACTTTACTTCAAACATGATTCGGTTTTGAGTTTCGTGTGATTCCAACATTATCTTCCAGTTCCTCATTAGTCTACAGAAGGAGAAAGAACTGAAAGATTATCACAATTATAAATGTAATATATCTGAAAGATCGTTTTTGTCGTTTGCTTTCGTACCCGTGTAGCAGCTCAGTAAGTTGTGGCTGCAACTCTTCATCCCTCAGTTTTTCAATTCTTTCGGAGATTGTTTCTGCACTTCGTATTGCAACCAAGATTCTGCTATGCAAGTCTTTTACTTCAGCTCGAGTTTTGTCACCGGAGTAGAGGCCATCTCTTTTAGTGTTGCGGTTTCTCATTTGAGAACATTTTTGTTCATAGGTTTTCCTGGTCTGCTCTGCTGCCTGATTATATGAATTATATGATGTTAGGAAGCTTTGGCAAATGCTCACAAAAAAACATGAATTTTAAATGAACTTGGGCATACAAAAACTGATTGTTTGGACCCAAATTACCATTGAGGTCCTTACACTAGAATTCGGATTGCATTTTGCTCCCTTTACTCAAAAAATTGACAAATTAGTTTTTGTATGATAGATCAAGGAGCAAACTCGTTCTTACTGTTAAAAATTTCATCTATTTCTACTATTAAAAATTGATGTAACTGACAGAATAATCAGAAAATTACATGTAGTGTGCCACGAATACCTCATTCTGACATACAGGGGCCAGATTTTAACCATATAAATGGATGGAATTTTTAACAGGACAAGTTTGTCTTTTGATCTAATGTATAGGGACTAGTTTGCATATTTTTAAGTAAAAGAGGCAAAATGCAATCAAACTCCTAGTACAAGTACCTCCATGGTACGATTACTGATAGAATATACATAATATGTTTAGTTCTATCCTACTGTTGCTTGCAACAAAAGTATCTCCTATCACATGAATGATTAAACATTTGTATAACAGACCATCCACATGACATGGAAAATACTTTTACTGGAAACATACAAGGTTTATTCATAGAACATGAAGATTTTGCACCACATTGGACTATGTTCTTGATTGAATGATCAAGGGAAATGAAGATTTTGTACCACATTACACTGTATGGTAATGGTACAAACCTTTAGATTGTAAATAATGCAAGAGTATATATGTGGTTCAAGCAAATCAACAATATGAAAGGGAATCATTTGCATCGGTGAGTACTCAAGAAAGAACGAGAGACGGTTCCGAGTCATGTTTTTATATTACCTTCACTTCCTCGTAGAGTTTCTTCTCCCAAGCATACAACCTTCCTAAGGTTAGTGAGTGACTTCCAGATTCCATTCCTCCATAATCATCAAATATATCAGTTTTTAATTCTGTCCATGTAGAAGAACTTCTGGAACTACATGAAACAAGGCTTTTGCAAGATGAAGATCGAGATAACGGAGACCGGCTCCATGTAATTGACCGGATAAGTTTATTCGAGCTTTCTGCAGCCATACAGCATGTTAAAAAAATCACCAAAATTCTCATTTTTAGCCTAATTTGCAACAACAGCAACAACAACAACAACAACATAATATACCTATCAAATTTCAATTTGCAAGAGGACAACCACATGAAAATTAGAAACATTTTCAAGAAACAGAAAACGATAAAGAGAAAGACAACATAAGTCACCTTTGAGTTCCTCCAAACCAGACTGCAAGTGAACTCTGTTGGCTTCCAACATTCTACACACATCTAGACCAGATTCATAAGCTCTAATAAAGTGGTCCTCAACATCCTTCAAAGCGTCCAATAACTCTCTTTCATTACTGGCTGTCGGTGTATTAATCATTCTGAAACTGTTTTTTTCACTTTGGCTCATATTTGTACCATGGTCATCCCCATTTCTCATATCTGTATTCTTATTCTCACTCTTCCCACCACCATCTCCAGCATTAGTTACATTTTCAACTTTTCTCTCACTCATAACCCTCTCACCATCTTCTTCCAAGTCAGGGATTCCCTCTTTTTCTCTCACCACTCTCAATTCCTCTTGTGAACTACCACTAAAGCTGCTGCTTACCACCTCTTCCCTCCTCACCTCATCAAAAGGGTTAAAGAAATCCCAAGCAAACTCTTCCGGTGATGACATTGCTGGTGGTGGAGCCTTTTCACCATAAAAATGCTCACAAATAACCTCATCTTCTTCCCCTTCACTCTCTTGTTCCCCTTCTGAGGATTCAACACAACCCTCATCATCACCTCCTTGTACTTGTCCCTCATTTCCTCTGTTCACAAAAACTGTAGACATAGAAGCTTGACAAGGAATGGTTTCATGGGTGGGTTCACTTAGTCTTTGCTTGAAAAACATAGGATTAGCCAAAGGGGTTTCAACAGCCTCATTAGTGGAACCAACTGGGAATGTGATTAAAAAAGGAGAAGAAGGAGATGAATGCCTTGCTACAAACAACCTTATGGCAGCTGCAACCGCATAAAGAGACTGATTATACTTACATTGGGCATCTGCAAGAGCATATCTACGTTCCACAGCTAATTTCAACAGCCGTTTCCTCTCTTTACACAGTGACACAACACCATCTTCTTCCTCTTTCTTTGAAGTAGCACACCCCATTCGAAAACCCCAAACTTTTTTTGTTGTTGTTAAACTTGAAATTGGGTTCAAAAAGCTTAGGATTTTGGTTATGCCAGAAAGGTGTTCTAGGAAATGTAGCAGATAATCATATCAGACAATGGAGGGTACTTTTGGTTTACAAGTAGAGGTTTAACTTAAAAAACAAAGGTGATTAAACCATTAGGACAATGAAGATGACTAGGTATATCGGAGGACAAGACAAAGTGACAAAGCTTGTTTCTTTTTACTGCATTTTTAGTGTTTCAGAGCTTGAAAGAGTTGAAACCTGCAAACCATTGCCAATTGCTCTGTTTTGCAAATAATAATAGATGAATATCACTTTCTTTGGTGTTTGTTTCCCGCAAATAGCTAATCTAACATGGCAGCTATTTCCCTAACTTTTTCTTCAATTGCTGTCAATGATACCTTTTAAGGACAAATGCTGGAAACCAATACATGAAGTGAGAGAAGAAGAAAAAAGACACTGCGAGTCAAAGCCTAACAGTGAGAGAGAGCTCTGTTTAATGTTTACCGCTTTGTTTACTGTCGCAAGCGAGAAAAGAATGGTCAAATTCTAGTTTTAGTCCTTATATTATGTTTAAATTTGGATTTTTTGGGTAAACCACACTCAAGGTCACTAAACTATTAGCAAGTTTATATTTTGATCACATAACTTTAAAAAGTTACAAAATGATTATCCAAAAGTTTTCATTTAAGTCACCCGGTTGTTAAAATCGTTGTTGTATGGCCTTCTCTACTCACATCACCTGCACCAGGTGAAAGCTCGATTTCCTCTTTTCTTTTACAATTCAATTTTTTTATGAAACAATTTTAAACATTAAGAATCTACTAATCAAAATTCAAATATTTTTTTAAATAACGACACAATGACTTGAATAAAAACTTTTGAATAGTTAAGTAGCTAAAATGAAAGCTTTTGAATAGTTTAGTGATTATTTTTGTAATTTTTTATAATTAAGTGACCAAAACATAAACTTACTAATAGTTTAGTGGTCTTAAATATAATTTATCCTTTTTGTTATTGGTGTGCAAAGTTGACTCGTTGTTAGCTCTTACACATTGTACTAAGTTTAGCTAGCTTGTGCTAGATTATTATTTCAACATCATTAATATATTTTATTCCTTTAATATTCTAATACAATAATTATAAAAAATTTTAAAAGTATACAAAATTAAAATATAGATTAAATTACCAAAATTAAAATAGTATAGGGATCAAAATAGAAATTTAACCAAAAGAAATCAAGCCACACTTTCACCGTAGTGTGAAAATCAACACTATCAAATTCATGTAATAGGAACATAGAAAGATAGTGACAAACGAACGGTGGCAATGCCTTATAGGCCTACCAGAGGGCAGGATACCCTTCATAAAAGGATAAGATGATATAAACAAAATTTAGTGTCTCGGTAAGCTATAGATTTAATTAATTTTAGTCCTTATAATTTTTAATTTAAATTGTATTGTGCCCCTTCTATAAAAAATTAGACAACTTAGTCCTTGTACGTTAGGTTAAAGAGAAAATTGGTCATTCTGTTAAAAAATTTATCTATTTCTACCGTTAAAAATTAGTTAATGTAGATCAGCATTAGGTACACATGGCATGCCACGTGTCACCATCTCATTATTTTGATAGGCACATAGGTTTTAATCATAACAAATAGATAAATTTTTTAATAGAAATGATCAATTTACTCACTTATCTAACATATAAAGACTAATTTGCCAATTTTTTAATAGAAAGAGTAAAATGCAATATGATTCCTAATACAGGGACCTCTATGATATTTTTCCCATATTTTCTAATTTCACCATTCTTAGTCGTTATCATTATTGACGTAAACATAACCATTAAATCTAATAACTAATTTTTTTCGTTATTTTATGAATAATACGTGAAAGTAACAATAAGATATTGAAAATAACAACATAAGCTTAACAGCTACGACATATTTCAACTTATATAAAACTCAAAAATATTAGACTAAAATATCAAAACTAAGACCATAAGGACTAAAACAAACCCAAGATATAATACAAGGACCAATAGTAGAATTTAACCAATAAATATAATAGTAACAAGGGAAATAAGTAACTGAACTAAAGGAAGATATTTGTCTAGTTCAGTTTCCCTAGGAAAAAGCCATTATTACACTTCTTTTACAATAACGCATATAACTTCACCACCAGTCGTTGGATCAGATTCTTTACGAGATCACAGTCGTTGATTTCAACAGTTTCATCACTCTGAAAATGAATCCAAGTGCTGACATGAGAGACCTCAAATCTTGATGGTACAAAATTATATAATAAAATGTACCAATAAAAGCATATTCTTTTATAATATTGTTACAAGTTATGCTAAATCGGAAGAATTTTTAGGAGATCGGATAAAATTTTAATTTTTATAGTTTATATTTTTATAATTTGTAAAGGATTAAATCAAATTTTTATAATTTTAGGGGACTAAAGTATAATTTTATTTTTACTAATTTAAAATATTTAAAAAATTTTAAAGGCTAAATTTATAATTTTACATTTTAGAGGCCTGGGCCCATGTCAGCCCCTCTAGCTACGCCCCTGGTTACAAAGACAATAAGATATGGACAAAGGAGAAAGTATTGTATGAAACAGTGACGTCATTTTATGCTACATCAGCATTTTCATCTTGAATTTCAGTATTTTCACCTTGAAAAAAAATCAAATTCAAATTAAAATCCTGAAATTCAAAATAAAAATACTGATGTAGCATAAAATTATTGAAAAGAGATAATATCTCTGTTTCATATAATATTTTCTCATTGACAAAGAACAAATCTGAGTGTATTAAAGATATGAAAAGAAAATTACAGATTCAGCCTTGATTCTATTAGTATTGGTATAATTATCGATAAAAGAGAATGTGAGTTTGAATCTACCAAGCGTATTATATTGTTATTCGAGAATTGAGATAAAAAATAAGAATCTATAATAAAAATAAAAATATAAAATAAAATTTTATTTTATTTTTTTAGTAAAAGCAATTATTATTATCTTTATTTAGCCATACCATGCATAAATTTTTGGACTTTGGACTCAAATAATTACATAAATGATTGAATAAATCACATGTAGATTCACATGTTTGTAAACTTTTACTTTAGCCATCTTTAGCTACATAGGTTTTGAAAATGTCATTTTTTATATTTTAATTTGATTAAATTAAATTTTATTATTTTCATAATTTTACTTATATGTATATTATCATCGTATAATGCTACGTTAATTTTTTATATAACACAAAAGTTATGTTATTATATCAAATTAAATTTATAATTTACAAACAATACGAGATAAATAACGTAATTAAAACTGGCCAGATTAGAGTATAAAGATTAAATTTAATTATAATATTTTTACTTATTTACTTAAAAATAGATAAATTAATTATTATATATTAGATAAAAAAAAACAAGTCATTCTGTAAAAATTTCAAAATTTTATCAATTTTTACCATTAAAACACATGATCTATTTAACTATTTTAATTTTTAACGATAAAAATAAATAAATAAATTTAAATAATTTATACATTTAAAATAAATAAAATACAGTAGAATTGAAACTTGTTTATTTGCTTTTTAGTGTGTATTCAAAATGAAAAAGGGGCATTGGATGGGATGAGCACATTAGGAGCAGGAGGAATTGACTAAATATGATGTGAAAGCACAGTGGATGAATGTTGTTGGAATTTTGTTTTCTTTGGGTGTAAACTGTAAAGCATTGAGAATTGTGCAATTAAAGAAGTGGTACGAGAAAGGACAAATTAGGGGGTGAAGTAGAGGGGCCTTTTGCTTTGAAAAATGCAGTATGCTAAGAGGTAAGGACAGAAATGGCAGCTCAAGTTTGATGCTATTCTAATTATAATGATAAACCCATACATGGTCCACATAATTAAACACACCTCAACCTAAAAAATACACATTTATTGATATTTTGATTAGAGGAAGGATTCATCTTCGTTAGAGTTGATTATAAGTTGGGTTATTCAATTCGATCTAATAGTTCGTTTGAAAAATAAAAGGGTTTAGATAAAAATATAAGTTTAAAATATGAGTTTGGGCAAAAAAAAACGAAGCCTAAGTCTTGAGTAAAACTTTTTTAGCTTGGGCCTGACCCGACTCAGCCCGAATTATATATTAAATATATATTTTATTTTTAATCAAATATACTTTTTAAATTTACATATTTTTTATTTGTTTTCTTGTTTTAATATTTGTTTTAAATTTTTTATTTAATAAAAAAAGCTAAAAAATTAATATGGGCCGGGCCGGGTCGAGCTCGAGTTTATCAGTTTTCTTTCGGGCCGGGTTTAGACAAATTTTTAGGCCCATATTTTAGGCAGAAAATAGGCCTAGAATTTTGTCTGGGCCCGACCCGGCCCATGATCACCTCTAATCCTCATAGTTTTTTTTTTTTTGTCTAAGTTCAAATCGTCTCAAAAATAAAAGAGTTTGAGTAAAATATAGATTTAAAAAATAAATTTAGATAAAAAATAATATTTATTTTCTAAATGAGTCGAGTCTCTAATAGGATTTTTTTTGCTCAGTCCCGACATGAAACAATTATTTTGTTGTCATTTTGTTGCCATTTGCTATTATACTGTTACTATTTTTTTGTTATTATTTCGATATTGTATAACTTTTGTTTTATTGTTAATTTTACTACTATTTTAGAGGCATTTGTTTGCTAAGTTGCAACTATCTTAATATTATTTAAATATAAATACCTTATTTTCATGTATTTTCAAGTTGTCTTATTTTAATATTTTTAATGTATTTAGTCTATTAGACTTTTTTTAAAAAAATTATATAAAAATAATCTAAAAATTTAATACAGGCAGATCGGGCTCAGGTTTAGCTTTTTTAATCTAGGTAGAAATTGAGTAGAAATTTAGACCCATTTTTCGGTCGGGCCAAAAGATAGAAAATAGGCCTAAAATTTTGCATAGATCCAACTCATTATTAGGTCTAATTAAATATGTTACTTGTTCGGTTTGGTCGGATCTTTAAAGATTTTTTAAATCGTTCATTATAATTCAATTCGATTTGATTCATTCAGTTTTTTATTTTTCTATATTAATTTTTGTTTTGATTTTTAGATTTATTTTAGTAAAATAAGCTTTGTTTTATGGCTTTCCAATATTATTTGATAAATTTTTAATTTTTTTCAAAATGTTTACAAATAAACAATGATTTTTAAGAATTTTAAATTATTTTCACTATTTTAAATATATATAAAATATTTATTTTATATCATAAAAAATAAAATTAATTATATTTTAAATAAAAATAGAATTTGATTCAGTTTCAAGTAATCACGGTTTTTGAACATGCATTCCATAAACCATTCAAATATTTCAATTCGGTTTAGTCGATTTTTTTTTTTTTGCTCAACACTAATTTTGATGCCTTTCTCGTTGTAAAGTATCATGGAGTCTATTGTATTAAAAGTCAAATTCTATTTTGTCTTCCTTACTTAAAAATAGACAATTTAGTTATTATACATTAGATCATAGAGCAAACGGATCCTTTTGTTAACAAAATATTTATTTCTGCAGTTAAAAACTAGTCTTTGTATGCCAGCAGAAGGTGCACATAGCATTCCATGTGTAATTATTTGATTATTCGTCAACCACGTTAGTTTTTATCAATAGAAATAGATGAAATTTTTAACAGAATAAATCAGTTTACTTTTTTATCTAACATGCAGGACTAATTTGCTTATTTTTTGGGCAAAATGTAATCCAATTCCTAATACAAAGGTCTCCATTATACTTTTATTGTTTCTATTTTCAAATTTATAATATAGTATCTTATTATTTATTTTTAAGTTCAAATTTGTCATTGTCATCCTTTCTTTCAATTTGTATTTTGTACTAAAAATAAAAAATATATATTAAAAATAATAACTAATATGAATCAACTTAAATAATTTTAGGTTAATCATTTATAAATACGACTGAAATTTGATTTTAGTATCTCAAATTTAAAAAAAAAAATGAAATAATAATGGTCTATTTTTTCTTCTGACATCCTTATTCTCTGAACTTTGTAACCAGCAAAGCAGAAAGTCTATTATCTCTCCTTCTTGTTCTTCAAGTTTATCAATGATGTCCTTTTTTAAGTTGGCTAAATAATTTTTGAGGGGTCATTTTGATAAATTGTCCAAAAAAAAGGTAGAAGAGAAAAAATGCAAATTGAATGGACATCACATAAAAAGATACTTTTGCTGCACTCTTCTTTGTTGGACTCAAATAATTTAAACCAAAAAAAAAAAAAAAATCTTAAAACTCAAATTTATTCGACTCAAAATCAATTTAACCCGTGTAATTAACAAATCGATTATTTTGTTATTATATAGGGATAAAGTAACATTTAGGGTGAGTTTAGATGGATGGTGCGTTTACCCGTGGTTAGTATAAAAATAGCAGTGGCGGTGAGATTAGATATTGTAGCGATACTTTAGCGTAGGACAAAAAGTAAGCTAACCGCACCGCACCGCACTCGATCGCCCATCCAAATCCCCCTTAGTCATTTAAACTAAACAATTTTTTTCCCTAATTTTATCTCTAAACTTTTTGTCCATATTAGTTTCGAGATTTGATAACATTTATTAATTTAGTCTCTGATCTTGGATTCTTTTGAAGTATGATACTATGATACTTTAAGATTATGTCACATTGTCGCCTAAAACTTTTAAATATTTTTTGTATAAAATCTAAAAAATAATATTATATACAAGTTATATAATTTTAAATTTTTAGGTGATCACATGGCATAATCTCATAGTATCAAATCATTATAATTTAACGGAATCCAAGTTTAAGGGACTAAATTGACAATAGCTGTTAAATCCCAAAATTAATGTGAACAAAAAAAATTAGGGGTTAAAGTGAAAAAATTACCAAGTTCAGAGACTAAATGTTGATTTATCCCTTATAATAGTAATTATTTGTTTTAGTTTGCGGGAAAAGTACAATAAATGACTCTGTATTGGTAATCAGATTGCATTTTGTTCAATTTGCTAAAAAATAGATAAATTAGTCATGTATGTTAGATCAAAGAGTAAATTGATAATTCCGCTAAAAATTTCATCCATTTATACTAGTAAAAACCAACCTATGTGTGCCAATATGAAGTACATGGTCAGTAACACTTGTTTTTAGCAGTACAAACAGATAAAATTTTAATAAAAAAATATCAATCTACTTTTTTATCTAAAGTACAAGGAGTAGTTCCTATTTTTTAAATAAATTGGTAAATCAAACATGTTTCTCACGATCCAACACCAATGTTGCATAAAATAATTGTATGCTTGTGTTTGCCTTTCCTTGCACACTAAGTTAAAGTTGTTTACGGTTGTGTATGCAGGGGCGAAGTCAGAAATGTTTTTAGAAAGTCGAAATTAAATTATATTTTTTATGATAATAAAAAGGTAATTTCACCATTTTAATAGTTCATATCCTTTTTAAAATTTAAAATATTGAATCAAATTTTTATCATTTTTGATATCCAAAATTAGGGGCGAAGTCAAAACAATTTTTTAGGGAAGACCGGATGAAATTTTAATTTTTTATAGTTTATATCTTTATAATTTGTAAATGATTAAATCGAATTTTTATAATTTTAGGGGGTCAAAGTGTAATTTTACCTTTACTAATTTAAAATTTTTAAAAAATTAAGAGCCTAAATAATAATTTTATATTTTAAGAGAGCCGGAGCCCATGCCGAATCCTCTATTTCACCCCTTATAATCACTAATTTAAAATTTTATCAATTATAAAAAATCTAAATAAAAAATTTTCATTCTAAAAGAGGTCGGACCCTATCAGCCGCGGTGACTCCGACCTTCGTTGTACGAACACCATTAATTAAAGGGATGATGATGTAAGGCCATTCAGTCTTCATGCAACTGTAAGTATTTTGCTTCAGCTTCTTCTAACTTGGAAAAACCACTGGTCTACAGTAGCCAAGGATGCATACGCTAAGTATTTTTGTTGGGTTCAAACTCGAATAAACCCTTCACGTGGATCATTAAAGATTCATAATTTATTGAGTAAAGAGACCTTTTTCGTCATTTCAAATTTGATATTGTACAAATTAATCCTCTAAAATAACAAAGTAATTTAGGGTCTATTTTTCTGTGCTTATAAAAAATATTTTTATCTTCAAAAGTACTTTTAAAATAAAATTGTGTAATTACTTTTTCATTTATCCAATAACATTTTCTTTTTCCTCTTGGTGCTTAATTTTAGTATTTAATTAATTATTAATTAAAATTACAAAGTTTTTTTTAAAATACTAATTACAAATATTTAAAATTATTAATAGTATAATTAAATTTTATTTTTAAAATATTTATTACTTAAAATATTTAAAATTTATATTTAAATATTTAAAATATTAATAAGTTCTAATTAATTTTTTATATTCAATTACAATTTATTATGTTAACTAATTTAAACTTTATTTAAATGCATAGTTGTTAATTAATAATAACATGTCTAAAATAAACATTTTATTTTAAATTAAACCTTTTTTCAAAAGAATGCTAAAACACTTAATTTTAAACTAAACTTTTCAAAATATTGCCAAACTAGCCCTTAATTATTGTCGATCTCAAAAGTCAGCAACTAGGTCAATTGATGACGGTATATACGTTATGTACGGTATGTACTTTCTTTTCCGTCAATTTATTTTACATTTAGTCGTTATAATAATAAATTTTTAGAATCGAGATCGAATTGATAAAATATATGGACATTGAAGGCTAAACTATACAATGCCAAACTATACATTGATAAAATATATGCGTAGTGTAGACCCAATGGATCCAAACACCATGACCCAGCAACTGTTTCCGGATTCTAGAAGGCCGAAACAATCTAACAAAAATGGTAAAAATCCCTCTTTGGTCCCTCCCAATTTTTATATTGAGCAAATTAATATATCTAAAAATTTTATATTGAACAATTAAAGGTAATTAATCACAGCACTTAATTTTTCCATCAATTTATCCTAGTTGTTAACCTTCACCATTCACAAATTCTATGATTTTGGTATTGATTCTAAAAAAATTCAATAAATTTAGTGCTCATCGGATATCAACAAATTTAAAATCAAGACCAAATCAATAAAATGTAAGAATATTAAAGATTAAATTTATTAATTTTTAGAATTAAGATAAAATTAACAAAATAGTAAACATTGAGGACTATTATAGCAATAAAAAATAAAATAAATAATTGATGGAAGAAGCTATCATCATGATTAATTGGTTGGATTAAATTTAAAATTCGGTTAAATCGAATATGTTTTGAAGATTCTATAATCCTTATTCAACCCATGAATAGGAGGATAATGCATTTCAACACACTCGTACTTAAGTCCTCCCATGTTAACAATAATATATATGACAATCGAGTTAATACTCAATGGGTTTGGATGGACGGTGTGTTTATCTACGAATAATATAAAAATAGCACATCTAAACCCACCCTGAATCCAGGGGCGTAGCTAGGGGGGTTGGCATGGGCCCCGCCCCCCTAAAATGTAAAATTATAATTTTGGTCTTTAGAATTTTTTTAAAATTTTAAATTAGTAAAGGTAAAATTATACTTTGGCCCCCTAAAATTATAAAAATTTAATTTAATCCTTTATAAATTATAAAAATATAAATTATAAAAAATTAAAATTTTATTCACCTCTAAAAAATTCTTCTGACTTCGCCCTTGATTAAATCGAGTTTTACTATACTATTTTTAAGTTTCACAATAATTAAAAAATCAAACATCTAAAAATTGTAGCTGTTGAATATTGAAAAATAGAAAAACGAACAAAGTAGGCCCTTTAAATGCCAACCCATCAGTCCACATGCAAAAGCTACAGTTTTTTTTTTTTTCACCTACACTGCATAACGCCAAGAACACAAGAAAGCAACACCTTTTCTTCAGATCCTTCTGAAAATCACCAATCATTCACTGAAAATAACCCCAAAGATCCAAAACCCAATATTCCGTTTTTAATTGTCCTTCCCATTTTCAGTTTCTCAAATGCAAAAAGATGTTAAAGACTGTAATTTTCTTTTTTATACTAAACTGGGTTTTAACCTTTAAGCTCATCAATGGCCGCATCTTCACTTTCGAAATGCACCACCGGTTCTCTGAACCAGTAAAGAATTGGTCTAACTCCACCGGAAAACTCTCTCATTGGCCTTTAAAAGATTCTTTTGAATACTACGCCGTTTTAGCTCACCGGGATCGTCTTCTACGTGGCCGTAAACTCTCCGGTGCTAATACAACCCTTTCTTTTGCTGATGGCAACTTCACTTTCCAAATCAACTCTTTGGGATTGTAAGGATCTTTGGTCTCCCCTTTCTCTGTATTTTCTTTTTGGATTTTTTTTTTTTGTAAATCTTGTTTGGGATTTTTGCAGTTTACATTATACAACAGTTCAATTAGGCACCCCAGGGGTGAAATTCATGGTGGCACTTGACACTGGAAGTGATCTTTTCTGGGTTCCTTGTGATTGTACCAAATGTGCTCCAACTGAAGGCACTGCCTATGCTTCTGTATGTTACCTTATTTTCCTTTCTTAGCTATGTTACCAAAGGTGGATCTCGGGACTAATTTTTGGGAAATTTTCAAAAACTTTAGGGGTTTAATGATATTTTTTCCAGAAAATTAGGGGTCTAATTAAATTTTTAGAAGTTTTGCGAGGTTAATGAGAATTTCAAAAAAATTAAAATTTAGAAGAGCTTAATTACCAATTCGAAAATCGCTAGGCATATTAGGATTTTTTTTTTATGTTTTTTTCTTCATGCATTTGAAAGTTGAATATCTAAGGAAGTACTTCAACTTGTCCCCCATAAATGCAGTTTCCATTTGGAATTTGTCTGTTTATGGCAAAATTTTACACTCAGATCACTCTTTGTTCATTTCTACAAGTCAAATATGTACTACAGAGAAGCATAGTAGAGCATTTAAGAGTAGGGAAACTGTACCTCATTTTGTTTAAATTGCTTGGTAAAAGTATCGTGGAGGCCCTTATATTAAGAAACATATTGCATTTTGCTCCATTTACTAAAATAAATAAGCAAATGAATTTCTGTAGTTATATTAATGAGCAAACTGGTCTTTCTATTAACAATTTAATCGAATTTTACTGTTAAAAATTTGTCTTTAGACGTCAACATAAGCTGCACGTGGCATGCTATGTGTAACTATTTGGTTTTAAAAAGTACTAGTTTGCTCTTTGATCTAACATATATGACTAATTTGCCCATTTTTTGAGTAAATGGGATAAAATGCAATCCGGCTCTTATTATAAGGGATTGCCCCTAAAGGTAGCCCCCGTAAATGAACCTAGCTTGAACGAAAGGACCTTATTTATTTTTAAGCTTGTTCGTGTTTGTTTGTTTAAGTTGAATAATTTTCATGATTAATAAATAAACATCTATCTTTTTTTTAGATATAAAATAATCAAATATAAGTATTAATAATTTTATCGATATATCATAAATGAGTTTTAAGTAATTTATTAAATGAGCTTTAAATGAACAAGAACAAGCTTTGTTCTTGTTCAGTTCAATAAACGAGCTTTAAAATCTTGCTCATGTTAACGAGTAGAAATTGAACTGTTTATCGAACACTTTGTTCATTTACAGTGCGACTTTTGCACTACATGGGGACGGTTAAGTGGGTAAATTGTATGAATGGGGCTTCTAATTAACCAACTTGGTCTGTTGATCACTTGTTGTCCTCGTATTGATATTAAACTGTGCATAATTTTCGGTGGCAAGGATTTCGAGCTTAGTATATATGACCCGAAAGGATCATCGACCAGCAAGAAGGTCACCTGCAGCAGCAGCTTGTGCGCACAACGTAACCAATGTCTCGGAACATTCAGTAATTGTCCTTACATGGTATCTTACATGTCAGCTCAGACTTCTACTTCCGGGATTCTAGTGGAAGATGTTCTTCACTTAACAACCGAAGATGGTCACCCAGATTCTGTTGAGGCATATGTCACATTCGGGTAAGTTCTAATATTATATGCAGCTCAACCAGTTTGAATGCCTTATTTCGGCATTCTTTGTTTATAATTTTGTTTTTCCTGATATTGCGCAGCTGTGGGCAGGTACAAAGTGGTTCGTTCCTCGATGTTGCGGCTCCCAACGGTTTATTCGGGCTTGGCATGGAGAAAATAGCAGTTCCTAGTATTTTATCTCAAGAAGGTTTAACGGCTGATTCTTTCTCCATGTGTTTCGGAGACGATGGAACCGGAAGGATCAGTTTTGGAGACAAAGGTAGCCCCGACCAGGAAGAGACCCCATTTAATCTTAACCCATCACAGTAAGTGGTAAATTTCTCGTTTACTCGATGCTGATCGATGTGAATTTAGATCGATGCATTTGCTTATGGAAACGTTTGCAGTCCGACGTATAATGTTACGGTAACTCAAATCCGGGTGGGGACAACTTTAATCGATGGTGGTTTTACGGCTCTTTTTGATTCCGGAACCTCGTTTACATACTTGGTTGACCCAACATATTCAAATCTCGCCGTGAATGTAAGCACTTCATATCTCGATCCTCCATTTACTCGACGTTTCCACTTAGTAACTTATGCTCTTTTACAGTTCCATTCACAGACACGAGATAGTCGCCGTCCACCCGATTCTAGGATCCCTTTTGAGTACTGTTATGATATGAGGTCAATTGTTTAGTCTTGTTTCATATCTTCTTTTTCACCGCTTAAGTCGTGTTCTATTCGTTTTTATGATTTTGCTTTGTGGCATGCAGCCCTGATGCAAATGCAAGTTTAATACCTAGTATGAGTTTAACCATGAAAGGTAGAAGTCACTTTCCCGTGTATGATCCGATAATCGTCATTTCGACTCAGGTAGCCGCCTGCTCCTTGACTTTTCTTTCTTTTTCGTTTTTATTGCATTAAACGATTTTACCTCTAATGATTTTGCAGAGTAAGCTCGTATATTGTTTAGCCGTCGTCAAGAGTACCGAACTGAATATTATCGGACGTAAGTCTTGCATGTCAAATGCAATTCATTGATGCTTCCGCGATGTTATCAACATGAATGAATCTAGTTCCTTCATTGCATGACTTTAAGTTTTATTTGCTGTTCTTTCCTCGAAACAGAAAACTTTATGACTGGCTACCGCGTGGTGTTCGACCGAGAAAGATTTGTCTTAGGCTGGAAGAAGTTTGATTGTAAGACGATGCTTCCATTCATACACATTTTCCCATTATGCTCTAGTATGTCAACTCCTGTTACCTACCAAATCCATTTGCTTTCTTACAGGTTACGACATCGAGGAAACTAACACGTCCGAGGAAGAACAACATCCTGTCTCTGCACCTCCTGCTGTTGCTGCCGGAATCCGTAATTATTCCACCCCAGAATCAACAAAAGATGTAAAAAATAACAATTCACTCACTTCGGTCACCTTGCGGTCTTGCCATCTCCATGTTTCTCTTCCGTTTTTCTTCGGACTCGTCTCCGTATTGACTCTATTGTCGTAGGATATTCATGGTCTACTTTCTCGAGCTATACGATCGTTTAATCTTCGTAGAAACAACAATGAGAATACCGTTAAAGGATTGATTGCATCCCTACATGATTTTGTTGTATTTTAGGCCCTCCTCGTACTATTGTACCATTGCTTCTTGTCAATTCCTTTTATCATTTTAGCAAAGGTCATAGGTATTTTTGTTCATTATTGTTGTATTTTCCTTTTTATGTATAGCCACAATACAAATTTTACATCATTTTTGGTGGAATTTCTCCCTAGTATTATTCAATGAATCCATTTGGTTTAATTACCGATTTGGTTCTTTTATTATGCTCAAATTTTAATTTGGCCCTTTATTTTTAAAATGTTCTAATTGCATCTCTAAGTTCGATTTTTCTCGTGAATAATTAAGTAAACGGATGATTTAAGGAATCAACAATATTTTTCCACTTTTCACAAGCAAGGACTTTAATGCAGAAGTTACCATTACACGGCAAACGGTGTCACTTTCCTTGCCTACGTCACAGTTTCCTTTCGAACAAATCTCGAGTCGACGAGTCCTATTTTATTATCCTAACTTAATTTGAATAAATTTCGAATTGAGTCGAGTGAAATAAAATTTGAACCAAATGAAATTGTTCGAATTAAATATGTCAAATTAAAATATTGTTACAGTATAACTAATTCCATAATAACGAACATGAATTTGAAATCATATATATTTGAAAACTTTTTCAAAACAATTTATTTAGGACCTAAATTTATTATTTTAGAAAATTTTAAATTTTTAACCTTCTTTATATATTCTTTAGAATTTTTAAAATATAAAATTTTAAATTTTTTATAAATATTTTGAAATTTAAAATTATTTTGAATTTTTAAATTTATTTTTGTAATTTCTATTGAGAGAGACCGATTTTTTATTTTTAAAATTGCCAGAGATCAAATAGTTATTTACACCAATTTGTTATTCAAATTTTTTGAGTTATTTGAATAATAAAATTCAACTCGACTCGAATTCAAAACTTGAATTACTTATTCGAGTTGACTCAAACAACTTAATTTGAGTAACTCAAAATCAATTTTTTTAAATTTTTCGAATCGAATCTAATTTTGCTCACCCATACTCGAGTTGCATTGAATTCGATAGAATACTTTTTCAATAATTCATAATAATTTGTTTTCAGTTTTTATATTAATTTTAAATTTTAAATTTTCAATTTTCGGATTTTTTCGGTAAAATAAATTTTTATGACTTTGAGATATTATTAAAAAAGTTTTAAAATGTTTTTTAAATAACTTTTATTTTTTAAAAAAATAAAAAGAGTAAAAAATAATTATAAATTAAATCAAAAATAATTATTTTGTGGAAAAAAAAAAAAAAAAACAGCCATGTGTATGTTTCGGGGAAGTTGCGGTTCCCTCTCGCTTTACATTTTGCCTCTAATTTCTTCACATTATTGAATCAAAGTTTGAAACGGTGAAACCTTTAAAACGACGTTACGGAGACTATTAAAACTATATTAAATGATTGTGACTTTAGTTTTTTATTATCAAACTAGAAAATTTAAAGGGATAATATTATTTTGCCCCCTAAATTTAGTAACTAAATTCACTTTGGTACTCTAAAATTATGTCACATAATTACTTGAAAATTAAATTTTTTTTATAAATTTTTAGGTGAATTGAACCAATAGTTGAATATGTCAGTCAAACCATTAGTCCTCGATTCAACCAGTTTAATCGGTTCATTTGTTGGACCAACAATAGTTAATAAATAATTTAAAAAATCATAAAAAAAAGTTTATTAAATTAGTTCAACATGAGATTTTTGTATTGGTTTTCGATTTTTACCAATTTCAAGTAATTTTTGAGTTAACTAGTTCAACCACTCTGCTCGAACACATATATCGATCAGTTATCGATCCAATCGATCCAATCGTATTTTGCCTCTTCATAGAGCACTCGCGAGGAGAGAATTAGCCATTGTTATCGACGATGAATACCCTGATTAGGACAAAAAAAACATAACTACTCTTACCAAATTAAAAAGAGATTAGCATTAGATTAGTTAGTAATTAAAAACGGTTTTTCTTAACAATTTATCATAATTTTATGAAAATTAAGACTAAGAAGTATTAAATGAACTAAATTTGTTAAAAAAAAAAAACAAATTCTATAATGCAAGCGGTAAGCCGTAACAATTTTTTAGGGGGGCCAGATAAATTTTTAATTTTTTATAGTCTATATCTTTATAATTTGTAAAGGATTAAATTGAATATTTATAATTTTAGGGGGGCCAAAGTGTAATTTTTCCTTTATTAATTTAAAATTTTTAAAAAATTCTAAGAGCCTTTTAAGCAATTTTACATTTTAGAGAAGGCAGGAGCCCATGCCACTCCCCGGCTACGCCACTGATAACAAGAACAATTAAGTAAAATGTGTTTCTACGTAATTTCACAATCCATCAACCAAACATCTGAATTTTACATTCCAACTAAATGAATCAATAATTTAATCTCACATTTCACCCATAATGTTACATTCTCGTAATCTGATTACGAAACGTAATCTAATATTCTACGAACCAAACACCCCTTAATGTTTACTCATTTTATTATTTTAGTCATTAATCTTTTAAATTTAATCGAATTAATTTTTCATCTGCATTATTAAAATTTTAATAATATTAACGTGATAATATTCATGATTATCTTCGTATTTCATTATTTACGTGGATAATTTTTGAAAACATTTTATGAACTTTTAAAAATTATTCAATATCTTTGTTTTGTTTTATCAAATATACCAACCAATATTTTTGTCTAAAATTAATCACTAAATTATAAAAGTTGAAAATTAAAATAATAATAAAATTAGGCCGAAAGTGAAAATAAATAAATTTTAGGTATTAAATATTTAATTATTCCAAAGCTTAATTGAATGTCTTAATTACTTTTAGTTAATTATTTATGATAAATAATTGACATGAAAAAAAAAAAAAAGAGGAGTCCGTACACTTCAGCGACAAGCGCCGACCGTGTCCGATCGACGTGGATATAATTGCGGCCAAACGGTTGATAGTGGGGCAATTTATCAAAAAAAGCCCTAAAATTTCAAAAATTATGGAAATGGGTCGGTTTGTAGAAAATTTACGAAATGGCCATTTCCCAAAAACAGTCCACGTCACTGCGTTTGGGGAATCGACCTAAAAGCGCCCCTGGGACGTTTTTGTCCACCTCAAGAAAAAGCGCCCACGTAGCGCGCGCTTTTCGAGAGTTGACAAAACGCGTCCCCATGGGGCGCTTTAGCCAAGAACGGTCATATTTTTTGATCGTTGGCTCTAATGATCGAAAAAAAAAAGTATAAAAGCCCCCTACCCTTTATTTTTTTCACATTTCAATCCTTTTTCAATATTCTCTCAATTTTCTCTCAATTTTCTCTCAAGGTCCTTGAAATTTACTCTCAAATTTCAAAAATAGTCCATTACTATTTACGAAAAAAGCCTTTTTATTTTTTAATATATCTTTTTGGAAAATTTTAAAATTTTTATCGGATTACAATGGTCGGGAATTACGTCACCTGAGCGACAAGCACATTTCGTCGAGCAAATGAAAATGGTAAGTTTTAATTTTAATTTTTCAATATAATTTATTTTTCAATTATGCAATTTTAATTAATTGTTAATTTTATAATTTTTAAATAGTCTAGATCGGTGTTGGAATGTTATATTCGCAACATGCATGGTCCCCATCGCCTTGATCGAGAATTATCTCTGGAAGCGGGTTTTTGCACGTGGCCACGATAGGTAGGGGTTCAAGTTGGAGCCGCCTTTGATCGGTAGCGTTGATTGAGAGGTGGAGACCCGAGATCCACACTTTCCATCTCGCCATGCGAGAGTGTACCATCACTCTAGAAGATGTGCAATTGCGATTAGGATTACCGGTGGATTCGAATTCGGAGTCATCGGGTCCGTAACATCTACCGATTGGATGGCCGATGCTACGAGCTTGTGGGTGTCATTTGGATAGAATTCAAGGAGCTCGGATCGATATGGCTCGGTTACGAGACGCATTCCGGAGCCGAACGAGGTTCGATCAAGTAGAAAGAATACGGTATGCTCGGGCATACATTCTTCAAATAATCGAAGGCTATCGATCCGGACCTCTCTAGAAACCTCGTCCACCGAGATGGCTCTCAAACTTGTTGATTTTAGAAGCGGTAGGTGAATTGAGTTGGGTCCGCCGTCTTTGTCGAGGTTGTACTGGGAGATGTCTTGAGCGACGCTTGCTAAGTAAAGCAAAAATCGGAGGTTGCCTATCATTCTGCATCATGGGCATGGTTCCAATTTCCATTTTACGCCTCGACTCGACCACTCATATTCATTCCCACCGATAACGAGGTAAATTTAATATTATATTTTACAATTATTTCGTAGATTTATAGTATAATTGCATTCTAAAAGTTTATTTAATTAGGTGGAACCATTGGGCTAGTCATGTTGGAATACCTAACTCGCTTGAGGATATATGACTCTATTGGACCAAAGGTCGGAATCACAAGTAAGTTTCAATTTTGTTATTATAATTTAGTATTTCAGTATGTAGTGTCTAATATTAGGTATATAACTAATATTTTGGTAATGTTAATATAGTTTCAATGGACACCGCACGAGGATCCGTAAATTGCATGTAATTTGGAGAGTTCCTCTAAAATCTGAGCGGTTGCACGTAAAGGTCCCATTGATCACCTACGCGATCGTGGAGATGCACCAGGCAGATCGGGTTCTGCGACAATTTAGATTTCGGCAATCGATCCCCGTGCCACCAGAGGTGCTCGATGATGAGCACACAGGTGGACTTACTGGCTGCATACACGAATTGGCCAAGATTTTGGTCGAGTCATATCGAGACGATGGGAGAACCGGTATGACTATATACCGACCGAAACCGATAGTCATTTAGGAGTTAGCGTGCGTCTTGAGTACATGCCATGATTTAGGATCCATGGCAAGTCAGATCTGTTGTCGAAGAAAAGAGGCGACGGTAACCAGCGGCGAAGGAACGTCGGGCCCTTTAAATCAAGAAGAAGGAGTGATGATGGCGGGGCCATCATCGGCACATACCATCGGCCCAAAGAATAAAGATTTCTACGATCAACATGGGCCCAAACAATAAGGCTTATACAATACCGAGCCCATCGATTCAAACCGACAACACCGATATCGCAAGATTCACCGTTCATGCGGATCGTACCCTTCCCTTATATGTATCCTCCTAACCCATATATGTTTGGCTTCCTAGTCCTAGCCCATGTTGGAGTGCATGGCGGCACGAGTCCGTTCTTGACTACTCACCGCTGGCCAGCCGATGGTGAGGCCGATGTTGCATGTGGGTTCAGAGGAGGCGCCGTCGGGGAGTACTTCTTTCTGCCAGGCTCCTTCTCCGTTCGGGATGCAGTCACCCCGCCGTGGTTTATGCAAACACCTCCGGGGTCATTATTTTATCAGAGTGGGTCACCATCGCAACATCCAGAACCAGACCCACTGCCGGTGGAACTTGATTCCCTGCCTGAGGTTCCACGACCCCCTCCGGAAGTCAGAAGAAGGAGGAATCCAGCACATAACGTTGATAGCGAATATTACATACCACTCTTCAATTGAGAATAAATTGAATATTACAACGAAATTATATCAATAGAGATTTCATACCCATATCGGTCACTTGCTGTCTCTGTCTTTTAGATCGATGTTGCCCATAGTAGTTGGATGAAACATGCCTCAGGCAATATCGATGGTGTGTGCGATGCCACATGCTTCCCTGGCGTTCTATTACCGCAAGTATTCCAGGGCCCCGATCCGATATAACGATATGTCGTTGGGGGCAAACATGCCTCCTTAACCTAGATAGGAAGAAGTCTGGTAGTTCAGGAAACTCCAATGCATCATCTTGAGATAGATCGACATTATGCATGTGGGCTAAAGGCGAGTACGCCCTGAATAGCGGATCTTCTTCTTCTTCGTCTGAATCGCCTTCAACGTCTTCAGGTACAATTGGAACGGGCTCCGGTTCAAAAAATAATCCAACTTCTGCACCGTCGGGCCCTACCTCCCGAGGTGGATCCACATCGGATTCATCGTCCGACCCTCCATAACCTGCAACAAACGAGGGCCCCTCGCCGGTGGATGTCGTCGGGAGTACATCATCCCTCCTTAAACATCTTTTGTAAAGATTCCAATCGTATGTGGATTGCCAACCACTAGAAGTTGACGACGTCCCCCAATACGTATTTCTATCATCGAACGTCGAATGACGGATATGCATGTCCCATCCACCAACCGAAAGTGTCGTGCGGGGTTATGTTTTCCATACTACTACCGACACGGGCACTTCGTGTTTTGCCTCCCACTTACAGAGTGTCACTTGGGGTCGTGTATTCCCTCAAATGGCGGTAGATGTCGAGGTCGCAGAAAGATCACTTGGAGATGAAAATTCTACATATACCTCGATATAGGGTGATCCATCGGCAAGATGAGTCTCCACCATTGCCTCAAAGCTCAAAGCACCTTTGATGTCGAACGACTCATATCTTCTTGGATCAACCGAGGCGCAAAATCTATACTTAATACACTGAACTTTCATTGGCGTTGTTCCGAATATTTTACACCTAATTCTTTTACAAAGTTCTACTAAATCGATATTCCGATTAAAACTCAGTCGCGCTGTGTTTTTCGATAAGAAAACAACACCATTTTCGGTGTCACGAACTTCACCGTCGTAGTAAATAATAGCATTAATACGTTCACTCATTTTCAATTTTTTTTCCTTTTGCCTCAATTTCCCTTATGCAACCTCAGAATGAAATTTGAGTGATTTATAGCCTAATTTTGCGGAGATCATCAGAGTAAAAGCGGCGCCCACGTGGGAGCGCCAAGATGCATGCTAACAAATGCACCTCTACCGAAGCGTTTTGGCCATCGTTTGTTGAGAATCGTCTCCTCAAAATTATTTTATCGGAGATCATCAGCAAAAGCGCGTCCACATGGGCGCTTTTCAAAGACGCTGCGATCTTGACGGCGCGCCTCGCTAAGCGTTTTTGGCCACTATTTGTTCGAAACGTCTCATCAAAATTATTTTACGGAGACTATTGGGGAAATCGACCTAAAGCGCGCCGGGACGCGCTTTTGTCCACTCAAGAAAGCGGCGCCTACATGGACGCTTTTACCGAGGTGGACAAAAACGTCCCTGTGGCGCTTTTTAGGTCGGCTTCCAAAACGCTGTTGACGTGGACCTTTTGGGAAAACGGCCCTTTCCCGTAATTTTTCTACAAACTCGCCCATTTCCGTTATTTTTAAAATTTTAGGGCCTTTTTTGGTAAATTGCCCGTTGATAGTGTTCCACGTTTTTTAAAACACATGGTAAAGACGGGAAGTGAAAAATGAAGAAATTTCTAGCGACTTTCACACCAAAATTGAAAATAAAATATCACTAAAATTGTTTAAAAAAGTCGAATTATTATATATTTTCAATAAATATATTTACTAAAATATTAATTTTGAAAAATAGTAAAGCGCACGGTCATCTTCATATACCCCATATAGAGGTGATCATGGGTCGAGCTGGACTCAGATAAAATTTTAGGCCCGAGCCCGGCCCAGCTCGAAATATGGGCTTAAAAATTTGTCCAAGCCCAACTAGAAAGAAAATTGGTAAACTAGAGCCCGGCCCGGCCCGGTTCATATTAAATTTTTTTAATTTTTTCATTAAATAAAAATTATTAAAACAAAAAAAAAATAAATAATATGTAAATTTAAAAAGTATATTTGATTAACGGCCCAGCCCGGGCCAAAAAAGTTTTACCCAAGGCCCGGCCCGTTTTCTAAACGGGCTTCTTTTTTTGCCCAAACCCATATTTCAGCCTATATTTTTACCCGAACCCTCTTATTTTCGGGCGGACCGGGTAGCACAACCCATGATCACCTCTAACCCATACTAATCTTTTTAAATTTTATGCATTTTTGATAATAATTTTTATATTTTTAAATATTTTAAATTATTTATTGACGCAATATATAAAATAAAATAATATCTTATTAGTATGAAGTATACGTGGATTATCACGCTAACTTCATTAAATGTATTTATAATTAAGTCCAGTTTAGTATTTATAATTATTTTATCCATTTTGGTATTTAAATTTATCAGTTAGGTCCACTTAGGAGAAAATAGAGATAGACAATGGCCTTAGCCCCCCAAAATATAAAATTGTCTATCAGTCCCTTTTTATCTTTTAGGAAATTACAAGTTAATATAATGGTAAAATTGCACTTTACTCTAAACTTTTTCATTCATTTCTAGTCCTTCAAGAATAATTTTCTAACTTCGTCCCTGATGTCCACTTTGGTATTTGAACTTGGATTCTGTAAAATTATAATAATATGGTACAATCTTTAAGTATCATATTATCACACTTTTACGAAATTTAAATTCAAAGATTAAAACGGACAAATTTTCCAAGTTCAAATACTAAAGTGGACCCCCAAAAAGTACAAATACCGAAATAAATTTAGTTACTAAATCTAGGGACCAAAAAATATATTAACCCTATTATAAACATGACAGCATAAATTAAGTAAGTGCGGAGAGTCCAAGAGGTAGACCAAATAGTCAAAAATATTCTACACGTGGCGACTCTTCATTGTGTTGTTATTTTCTTCCGCCAATCATGGATGACTCTTTTACTTTCACCAATGACCGCCACCAGTTATTTATTTATTTTTAAATTATCTTTGTTCATGTACCACATGCTCTGTTTTATTTTATTATTTTTGCAAAAATGGTCTTCTTTTATTTTATTTTATTTATCTTTTTATTTATTTTTAGGGTTTATGGTTGCCCCAGGGGCGAATTTAGGGGAGGCGGGCATGGGCCCCGGCCCCCCTAAAATAGAAAATTATTATTTAGCCTTTTCTAATTTTTTAAAAAATTTAAATTAGTAAAGATAAAATTACACTTTGGCCCTTCTTAAAATAATAAAAATTCGATTTAATCCTTTATAAATTATAAAAATATAAACTATAAAAAATTAAAATTTTATCCGGCCCCCTAAAAAATTTTCCTGGCTTCGCCCTTGGTTGCCCCTCTCAATAATATTGTTTCTAAGGTTCAAACCCGGGTCCTCCCCTTGGGAATGTAATTTGCCTTACCTATTACACCTAATCACTTGTTAGTAAGGGTGAATATTTGATGTACTACTAATGTACGAGTTTCATGTACAATAAATGAACAACCACATGACACCTCATCATTAATAAAATAATAGATGATTTATATATAAATATTAATAACTTTATTTAAATATAAACTCAAAACTCGATATAAACTCTAAACTTTAAATCCTAAGCGATAAATTCTAAATTCAAAACTCAAACTATGTATATTTAATTATGTTTAAATTAAGTTCTTAATATTTATTGATAAGTCCTCTGTTATTTTTTATTTTACTCAATGATGATGTGTCATGTTATTATTTTTCGATGGTGCATGAAACTCATCAACTAACAAAGCACCAAATATTATTGCTTTAATTAATACTAATTTTCATGACACACAATAAGGTTATCGTTTTCGTTATATAAAAAAAAACATATGTATTGAAGTGTCTATATTTTAAGATTTTAGGATACACACATTATCTGGGCAGATGTTCACCATTGGAAGCAGAATTTTGGGGCATTTTTATGGATTGTTTATCCTAAAGAATAATGGTTACAAAAGATCAAGATCCAGTCTGATAATCTTGAAGTGGTTAGGGCTCGGTCCACGGAAGATATGATCGACTCTGGAAATACACTTATCAGAAGAATTAAAAGACTTTTGCACACTGAAGTTCAATGGGTCATTAAACATGTTCCTAGGGAGTGCAATTTAGCTGCAGATCAAATGGCGAAGATTGAACTTTCATGGCAGACTTCTCTTCGGACTTATGAAGTACCACATGATATAGTGTGTAATACCCCCTACCCGTATTCATTGTCGGAATAGGGTACAAGGCATTATAGGAGTTTACGATTTTTTTTTTTACTCAATATAACCCCTTTATAATTGTATAGTCTTCCCTGTAATTTTTTTTTCAATTTAGTCCTTTTTATTTAATTACCTACCCAAACGTTAAAATTTTCTAACGAAATTTTAATACCACATTACTAACATTTTATAAATATTTATAAAATATTTCCTACTCAATTTTATGAGATCAATGTCTCGATACCTTGTTTTTACCCAATCCTTCAATAATTCATTTTTCTAACTAACCACTAGATCGGTAAAATTTTTCTATCAATATTTTAATACGATTTTCCTATCATATAAATATGCATGCAAAAATATTAAAATAAATTTATCTTTAAATCGGATTTATGGTTACGAAACCATTGTTTCGATAACCTTGAATTTAAGCCATTACATAGTGGTAGCGGCTTTTCTTCATGAAAAAGTTTCTAATGTATCTTAGGAATTTCTAAACTGTCAATTTTTATTTTTCACCAAAAAAAAGTGTCTATATTTATCGTTTCAAATTTATTGATAATTTAATAAGAATTATGTAATTATAAAATATAAATTTTGGTTAAGACAAATAAAAATATTTAAAATATCAAAATATTGTATCAATTGGTCGACAGGTACCAAAGATATACATTAGTATTAGATCAAACGGATCAAAATACACTAAAATATAATTGGAACACTCCAGAATTTTATTAAATTAAAATTTAAAATTAAATATTACATATTTAAATCGTATAATTATTATAAAATGATTTAAATTAGGGGGAAATACAATTATATGGAGTTGAAATTTATATTTAATCTATATTTATGGGTAAGTGTAATCGAGTCAAACTGAACTCTAAGAATGACAAGCTCAAACTCAAATTCGACTCAAAATTCAAGATTTGATACTTGACTTGAGCTTGAGGCTCGATGCTTAATCAAGTTGAGAATAGCTTTGGCTCATTCATATTCAAACTGTAGCTCGTTCGTTAAGCCCTTTCTATATAATAAGGGTAAAGATGCAATTTCATAATATAAAATTATAAAACAAAAAGCTCAATTAAGCTTGCTAGTTGTTTGAACCGAGTTTACAGAGCTTAAATTTGGCTCGATCGATCACTCGACCTCGGCTCAATAATTACCATATCAAATTCGAGCTTTTTTTTTTTTCAAATCAAACTTGAATATCTTACGAGCATTAAGGATTGTGGGAAGGGGGCAAACATGGCCTTTCCCCCAAAACTAAATGGAATTGAATTTTTATGTTTTAAAACTTATAAAATTATAAATGATAATATTAGTTAATATAATGGTGAAATTGCATTTTAATACTTATTTAAATTTTTATAACTTAATTCCACCCCTAAATTTTCTGGCTTAGCCCTTGACGAGCATCAATGTCTCATTTACATAACAAAAAATATTTATATTTTTATTAGCTCTCAATTTGTCAAGTAATCCAATATTTAGGTGCCGGTTTAAAAAAATCATAAATTTCTAGGTATTGGATGTTAAAAGGGGAAAACGATGAGGTGCAAAAACGAAAATTCTCCAAAATATAAGGGGGTATCCCGCCAAAAAGGAAAAAAAGGTTGTAATAAAATGAAAACATATTATAATTTTTATAAAAAATTCGTTTTGGCGGGACCCACGCTCCGACCAGAGATGGGGTCACACTCGCACCGCGTTTTCGTTTTTCGTTTTGCTTTCTAATTTGTTTTTTTTTCCTTATAAACTCACAACGAAACCCATTACCTCTTCAACATTTGTTTTTTTTTTTTGAAGCTAAAAATTTATTTTTCTCAAATTCTTTTTTTCTTTTTTTTTTTTTAGTGACGAATTCAAGCATGAGTGAGTTCACTCGTTATAGTCGTGTATTATTGTTAATGGTATTAGGATTAAGCGCGGGAGCCTGTTACGGTTTCGGTACTTTCGGATTCGAATTCCATCACAGATACTCGGATCCCGTTAAACAAATCCTGGCCGTCGATGGATTGCCGGCGAAAGGAAGTCCGGAGTATTACAGTGCTATGATCCACCGCGATAAAATAATCAAGGGCCGTCGATTGGCGGCAGAGAACGATCAGACGCCGGTTACTTTCCTCGACGGAAACGCAACTTATCGACTGAGTTCGTTGGGATAGTATGGTTTTCTTCTTACCTCCTCTCTCTCAATACTCCTTTTTTAAAAAAGAAGAAGATATTCTTACTGTATAAGTGTTTTTTTTTCTGTTTGGTTGCCGAGAAAAAAGAAGTGTACGATATTCTTTAATCTTTGGATATTTATTTTTGGAATTTACAGTTTGCATTACGCAAATGTAACGGTGGGGACACCAGCTTTGTGGTTTTTGGTAGCATTAGACACCGGCAGCGATCTCTTTTGGTTGCCATGCGATTGTTCCAGTTGTGTCCAAGGCATAGAATCACCCGGTGGCCCGGTAATTTAAATTTAAATTTTTAATGATTTAATATTTCTTTTATTCTTTCTGGCCATTTTATTTCTTTTATTCACTAAGAATAAAATATGCTGTCAAACAAAATGGTACGTCTCTCTATTATTATTTGGTATAATCAACCTATAATTTATGTTGATCTTAACGTCCATAAAGAACTTTTTGAGGTTTGTGATTTCACTTTTCAAAATACTATTTTTCGAATGAGTTTTTTTTTTTTTTCTTTCTAAAAGTATGATATGGCTTAGAATAGACGTAGGTATGAGTCAGGTTCGGGTCGGGTCCAAATAAAATTTTAGGCTACTTTTTTAGGCTTGGGTCCGCCTGGTCTAAAATATGGGCTTAAAATTTTGTTTAAGTTTAGCTCGGAAAAAAATTGATAAACCCGAGTCCGCCCGACTGACTCATATTATTTTTTATTTTTTCATTAAATAAAAAAATTAAAACAAATATTAAAACAAAAATAAATAAAAATATGTAAATTTAAAAAATATATTTAATTAAAAATAAAAATATATATTTAATATATAATTTAATATATAATTT
Organism: Gossypium rotundifolium; assembly: GCA_025506655.1. Classification (NCBI taxonomy): domain Eukaryota; kingdom Viridiplantae; phylum Streptophyta; class Magnoliopsida; order Malvales; family Malvaceae; genus Gossypium; species Gossypium rotundifolium. The sequence continues at coordinate 139,218,387 of CP106723.1, read as the reverse complement.
AGGCCGAGGCAGTGCTCTCGAGCCAAAAAAAATTTATCCGAGCCTGGCCCATTTTCTAAACGGGTCTCGTTTTTTTGCCCAAACTCATATTTCGGGCCTATATTTTTACTCAAACCCTCTCATTTTTCCGGCGGGTCATCGGGTGGGTAGCCCGGCCCATGCCCACCTCAAGCTTAGATAGAGATGGGACAATTTTTTATCCATTTCAACTCGACTCAGAGAAATTATTTTATAGATTCTTTCAATCAAATTATTCACGATCCTGTCTAATTAAAAAAAATATATCATTTTTTATTTGAAAATTTAGCCCAAATTTACATATGATTTGAAAGTTTATCTTCTTTTAATTAGACGAGACTATGAATGATATGATGAAAAGGTTCATATAATAATATAAAATGTTAATTTATCTATGAAATTTCATAAATTCAATTTTTATATTTTATTAAAATAAAAAATAATTTTCATCTTTTTACTATTTTTAGTGATATTTTTAATTATTTTATAGGTATAGTTATATAAAGTAAATATTAATATACAATTTATTAGTATATATAAAAATTAATATTATATATAAAAGCATTTTGGTCATTATCTCAAGGGTAGGAGGAGCGAATTTTTTTCTAAACTCAACCTTGACCCGGTCAACTAATTGAAAAATTAAACATGTCAACTCGACTCAAATCTTAATTTTCAAATAAAAATTCGACCCAATCAAGTTGAAACTCATCATATTCAAATTTTTTTTACCCCTAACTTTATTGAACCCAATACTTATTGGTAGATCTCTCTATTATAGATATTTTTTCTATTTAAACATATTAGTATGTGCAACACACTCATTTATATGCTAGAAGTTCTTTTTTTTTTTTTTCTTATGGAATTAATGCACTTTACTTATTTTTTTTAAAAAATATTTGGCTCAACATTCTCTTCTACTTATCGTGACGCTTTTGTCACAACTTCTTCGTTGATTTTCGGTTGATCCACTTTACTTACTCCACCCATTGAAGCGCTCAATACGAATTACTCAGATATCAATTTTTACAATTTTTTTGAATATATATTATGTTTAATTTCAATCAAGTAAGCTTTAATTTTTTTTTAGAACATTTGGCTTAACATTCTCTTCTACTTAGGGCCAGTTCTGCATTGCTTTTTAAAGATTTTTATTCTAAAAGTCTTTTGGAAGAAAAGCTATGAAATAAAGCTACTTTTTTTGGAATTTTTAACTTTTCGTAAGATTTTCAAAATACTTCTAAAACGGAGAAGTTAAAATTTTAGCTTTTCTTCCCAAAAGCACTTTTAGTGCTTAATTACTTTTCACCCTCTAATAACATAGTACTTTCCTTTTTTTTTTGTGGGGATTAATTATAAATGTGTTAAAATCATTAATTAAAATAAAAAATATTTTTAAAATATTAATTACAAATATTTAATGGTTATATTTAAATATTTAAAATATAGTTTATATATTCTAATTAAATTTTATAACTAATTAATATTTATTACTTACAAATATTTAAAATTAAAATTTATATTTCATATATTAAAATATTAACAAGTTATAGTAATTTTTATATTCTTACTAAAATATAATAATATTAATTAATTTAAAATTTATTTAAATGTATATTTGTTACTTGATAATAACATGTCTAAAATGTACATTTTATTTCTCAAAATACTTTTTGACAAAGAATGCTAAACACTTAAATTTTAAAGCAAACTTTTCAAAAGACTTCTCAAAAGCATTTTTCCACAAAGACTTTTCAAAAGACTTTTCAAAAGCATTGCCAAACTAGCCCTTAATCTCGTGACGCTTTTGTTACAGTTTCTTCAATTTTGCCTGCTCAACTTATAAAACTTTAGCATTGATTTTTTGTTGGTCCACTTTACTTACTTCACCCATTCAAGCGCCCAATGTGAATTTGAGCAATTACGAATTACTATGATACTAATTTTTACAATTTTTTTAAAATATATATTATGTTTAATTTCAATCAAGTAAGTTCTTTACCTAATTTTTTAGAACATTTGGCTTATCGTTCTCTTCTACTTAATCTTGTGATGCTTTTGTCACAGCTTCTTCATCAATTTTGCCTGCCCAACTTATAAAAATTTGGCATTGAACTACTTACTCTATCCTTGAAGTGCTCAATGTGAAATCGAGCAATTACGAATTATTCTGATACCAATTTTTATAATTTTTAAAAAAAAATATATATTATGTTTAATTTCAATCAAGTAAACTTTATGACCTTAGGAGAAACTTGCTTTCATATTGACTAGGTTATAATTTAAATAGAATTTTTTAAGCATTAAGATATTTTTTTGTTTGATTCAATAAAAGTTGATAGAAAATATTAATAATTTAATATAAGAGGATTTCAATTTTAATTTCAATCTTTGACAAAATTCTATTTGCTGTAAAATTTGCGTTTCAGACAATAGAATTTAACATCTACAGCCTTAATACATCATCTACAAGCTCAAAGGTTCCTTGTAGCAGTGACAAGTGCGAACAACATAGAAAATGTTCTTCACCTTCAAGTAATTGTCCTTATGAAGTTATCTATCTATCCAATGGCACCTCGTCGATCGGGGTTTTGGTGGAAGATGTCTTACACTTGACTACCGACGACGGTAAAACAAACAAACCCGTCGAAGCCAAGATTACTTTCGGGTTTGTATCTTTTACTTCCTTTGTCCTGAAATCTCACCGTGCTGTTGTCGAAAATAGCATTGGTCTGTCATCAACAAGACATGCATTGTTAGTCTTTTGAGTCCGTAAATGATTATGATTATGCATTGCATCACATTGTTACCGGCGATTACGTTCGGCAATGATTAACTCGTGTGCGTTACTCAATTGCAGTTGCGGGAAGATTCAGACTGGATCGTTCTTAAACGGTGCAGCTCCTAATGGTCTTTTCGGGCTTGGTATGGACAATATATCAGTTCCCAGCATATTAGCAAAAGAAAATGTTACATCGAATTCGTTCTCTATGTGTTTTCAATCTGATGGGATCGGAAGAATAACTTTCGGTGATAAGGGCAGCTCAGACCAAGGAGAAACACCGATTAATCTCAGGCAATCACGGTATTGACTATAATACCAAACTTGTTCGATATGCGAATGCTCCTATTTTGTCGGGTGTTACTGATCCTTCTCGATATTCATTTTCAGCCCTACTTACAATATCAGTATCACTCAAATAAGCGTGGGACGAAACACCGGCGATCTCGAGTTCGATGCCATTTTCGACTCTGGTACCTCGTTTACATATTTGAATGACCCGGCTTATACGCTCATTGCCGAGAATGTAAGTAGTTTAAGTCACAAATTTCATGTCCCCCCCCCCCTCCCCCACCCTCTCGGTTTCCATTTTCTCCCATACGCGTATTTATAGTTATTTTGTTCGGCAGTTCAACAATTTGGCCTTAGACAAGCGGCATAGATCGAAGCCTGCCGATGACCTTCCCTTTGAATATTGTTATGAGCTAAGGTAATCTATTCATTTCGCCTTTCGGACCATCAAAAAGACGTATATTTTATCGTTTCTCGCCCAACGGCCTCAGGCACTGAGTTCTTTTACCTTACAGCGCCAATCAAACGAGCTTGAAGTACCCCGTAGTGAATCTGACAATGAAAGGCGGAGATCAGCTTTTGGTTAATGATCCAATAGCAGTGCTCCCCATGCAGGGTGAAGCTGTATATTGCTTGGCAGTCGTGAAAAGCGACAGTGTGAATATCATCGGACGTAAGTCTCTCTGGATCCAATTTACATACACTGAACCGATAATCGATCCGATGTTTGTAAAGATCCTTATCTACAAATTATCAAACATTCCATTAGAAGTTTTTAGGTATTTCGAGTCGGAAAATCTCCAATTGCTACTTACATTTTTTTTTTATTAAATCCGATCCAGAAAACTTCATGACCGGTTATCGTATAGTCTTCGATCGAGAAAAGCTGGTACTTGGCTGGAAAGCATCCGATTGTAAGTAACTTCTCTTCAATCTCGTCCACTAGTTCATCTCGTAAATCTTTTTAACAATCCAATTTCCACAGGTTACAATATCGAGAGTTCAAACACTTTACCGGTGATACCACCATCGGCGGTCCCTCCGGCTACTGCCGTTAAACCTGAAGCAACGGCCAGAAACAGCAGTAATGCTGGAGCTCCAGGGTCATCTCCACCACCTATGACAAATAAATCAACCCAGCTTAAAGCTTTGTCTTATGTATTCACAATTGCTCTAGTCCTATATTTTGCTCTAATTTAATTTTTTTTAAATTGCAAAGTGCCCCTCACCTAGACCCTGTACCATAGGGTATGTTATTGTTTTAGGATTATACAATGGGGAAAACATTTTTTTAACTTACTATAGTTTTGTTTTTTCATGTTAGTGGCATAATTACACATTTTTGTAAATATGTTTTGATTTTGATAAATGAGTATTATTTTTACAGCATTTACTTACATTTCTAGGTTATAAAATTTTGGTGTTTCCTGCTTTTTTTTCTTTAAATTTATAATTTCCGATAAAAAATATATAATATATCAAAATTTTGTGTAGATATATAATGCTTTCAACATCATGGTAAAAAAGTCTAATTCCACTAATGGTAGCCATTAAATTTGTTAATTATGTTACTTCCAAAATTTTATGAGACAAATATTATCGTATAAATAATGTCATGTTATTTTATTATTTTTAGATGAATTAAATTCATAATTTAAGTAAAATTTAATCCAACGGATTTAACAGCTACTATTTAATTCATGATTGAAATTTTGAAATTAAAAAAAAAATACAAAGATTAAAATAGACTAAATTAGAGCAAGAGATTAATTTCAGAACTTATGCATAGCATAGGGACTAAAAGAAGAATTTGACCTAATATAATGTACAAGTATAATAGATACACGAATTGACTTATCTTATATAACTTGATGTACTCACCAATTGACAAAGCTAAATGCAATGATACGATGTAAATACTCTAGCAATTTTGAAGTGTCATTTGTTTAGAGCTAGTGGACCCCTCAACAAGTTTGATATGTCTCAGGTGGTGATTTTGTCTCTCAACTCTATTGAAAGCACGAGTCATTGTAAAAGTGATTTAAAGAGACACTAAGACTTTTAACAAAGTTGAGAGACAAAACTCTCATCAGGACAATATCAAATTTATTTACGAGTCGACCAATTCGGACAAACAACTCAACATATACACAGGGGCGTAGCCAGGAGGCTGGCATGGGCCCTGGCCCCCCCTAAAATGTAAAATTGCTTAAAAGGTTCTTAAATTTTTTTAAAAATTTTAAATTAATAAAGGTAAAATTACACTTCGCCCTCCTAAAATTATAAATATTCAATTTAATCCTTTATAAATTATAAAGATATAGACTATAAAAAATTAAAATTTTATCCGACCCCCCTAAAAAATTGTTTTGGCTTCGCCCTTACATATACATTTATTTAACCTGGATCCGTGAACACCTTTTGCAAAGTATAATACAAAAGGGCAAAAAGGTTGGCCTTAATTTGATAAAGTTAAGAGACTTAGAGAGCAAGCTTTATAAGCGCAAATAACTACTCTGATTGTTACACCCTAACCTCTTCCCTTTTGAACAAACGAGAATCTATCCTGTTGTTGTATCAAACATTAGCAATGGCTACAAGCCTCAGCCTAATCCCCATTATAGATAAATTTCATAAAATTACCCAACTTAAAAATAAATGAATAAATAAATATTAGAGAATTAGCCAACTCAAATTTTAACTAAATATATCGATTTAATTACATGCTATTTACATGTAAAAATTAGTAAATTAATCCTAACAAACCATAGTTACAAATATCAAACACACAAAAAGGAAAAAAAAAAAGAAAAAATTGGATTATTTTCAATATGGATATGAAAATGACAAAGATCAGTTGCATGGGGATTTTGTGGTAGGATGAAGCATGCTTAATAAACACAACATCATAATTTTTTCTTCAAGCATTTCATTACTATATGCAATGGGGCCGCCTATAGGTGACCTTTGTTACTAGCAGATCCTTTGGCTCACTATAAATAATCTCTATGAATCTCTAAACTTTCCCATACAAAACGAGCTAAAAGCTACTTTGAATTTGATAAAAGAAGACAAAGTGGTTTTTAAAATGGCTTTACTCATAGCAGTACTGACCTTAGTTTTGCTTGTGTCTGCGTCGACTTCACCAGCCATTGCTCTTAGCTTGAATCATTATGAGAAAACCTGTCCTGATGTTGAGTCGATAGTTGCAAAAGCTGTCGAGCGTGCCACCATGAAGGATAAGACGGTCCCTGCAGCCCTTCTTCGAATGCATTTTCATGATTGTTTTATAAGGGTAATTTGGTGTGGATTTTAGGGATGTCGGATTCAAAGTTGGGTTTTGATATTGATTTGGGCTTTTTCTTTTCAGGGTTGTGATGCTTCTGTGCTGTTGTACTCAAAGGAAAACAATAAAGCTGAAAAAGATGGGCCAGCAAATCTTTCTTTGCATGGATTTTATGTTATAGAAAATGCAAAGAAAGAAGTCGAAGCAGCGTGTCCTGGTGTAGTCTCGTGTGCTGATATTTTGGCTTTTGCCGCAAGGGATGCTGTCGTGCTTGTAAGACTACAACTTTCTTTAGTGTGGATTCTGTATGTGCATTGAATATATGTATGCATAATGATTGATCTAATGGTGTCTATTTGATCAAATTCATGATAGTCTGGAGGTCCTACATGGGAAGTGCCTAAGGGAAGAAAAGATGGTAGAACATCAAAGGCTAGCGAAACTATACAATTGCCGGCTCCGACTTTCAACATATCTCAACTGCAACAAAGCTTCTCTCAAAGAGGCCTATCCATGGATGACCTTGTAGCTCTTTCAGGTTTACCGAAATGATAAACTTTATATGTTTTAATTCAACATTATTTAACTAAAGCAAAAAGGGATTACCTTGTTACTTACACATGATGCTGTCGCAGGAGGCCACACTATCGGATTTTCCCACTGCTCATCCTTCCAGAATAGAATCCGCAACTTCAACGCAACGCACGACATAGACCCAACAATGCATCCTTCATTTGCAGCAAGCTTAAGGAACGTTTGTCCGATCAAGAACAGGGCAAAGAATGCCGGAGCAACAATGGATCCTTCTTCAACGGCTTTCGATAACACCTACTTCAAGTTGATCCTTCAAGGCAAAACCCTGTTTTCTTCTGACCAAGCCCTGCTCACGAATCCAAAAACCACAGGTTTGGTATACAAGTTTGCCAGTTCGAAACAGAGTTTCGAGAAAGCTTTCGTAAACTCTATGATCAAAATGAGCAGTCTCAGTGGAGGTCAAGAAATTAGGAAAGATTGTCGTGTTGTAAACTAAGGATTTCATAGATTACTTATTAGATTCTAAAATCTAAACTATGAGAGCTAGGTAGTTCATCAATGGACTACTACTTTTCCTATTTTCATTGTAGTCTATTAGCGTAATAACTGTCGATTGAGAGAATTTATAGCTGAATAAGCACAGCTACACTACTGTAATAAACTGAGATATTATGAATATCTTAAGAAACTAGCTTTAATCATAAGAACATACCGATCATCCTCATGCAAAAAAAAAATTCACATTTGAGCTTCAAAGAGTGAAAAATGCAGAAAGCAATTTCGCCTATATCGAAGATCAAAATATAACTGTTCTTGCATCTCTAAGCCTATCATAATTCTAAAAAAAAATTGCAAATCAAGAAAAGGAGGAAAAATAGCTTATCTTCAAGGTAGGATCTCCATTGATGAACATAGATCAATACGAGAGCAAGCAAACTCCGTCCATATCGAATCCAAAAATTAAACCGGCATATGCATCGATAACTAGAATACCACGAGAAAAACCTATTAGCTACAATTGGCAAGCCATTCTCAGCAATTGACTATACAAAATATTGAAATCGTTAACCGACTAATATTCAAAGTAAGAATGCACATCAGAAATTACTGAAGTGAAGACAGTTTACTGTAAAATGCACGTCAAAAATCTTAAAATGAATGGCAGTGACTTAAAAAAAGAAAGTAAAAGATCGGCAGTCTCTGCCGCCGTTGCCGCCATGATCGTCGTCGTGGCCGCCTCTTATATCGCCCCTGGTCATGTTTATTCAACGACACTGGAGTTTTTAAAGACTGTCAAAACGCTGCGTTTTTGAACGGGCCAAACCTCGACGGGGTAAACGGATTACGGTCATGATTAAGAAAGCGCCTAAAATGAACTCACTGATTTTAATCCACGTTGCACGAATGTAATCATTATCTGTTCTCTCCTTATCCGATTTTTGTTGTTATGGGTTAATTTCATTAAAAGTCCTTAAACTATGATCCAGATTTTACCCAAAGGTCCTTCAAAACTTTAAATTGATTTCCAAACTTCAAAATGTTTTAATTAAATTATCAAAATATTGTAATAAATATAAATCAATTCATACCTTCAAGCTAACTATTTTTTTTATGGTAAAAGTATCATGGAGGTCTTTGTATTAATAGTTAGATTACATTTTGCCTCTCAATTTAAAAATGTGTAATTTAGTCCCTATACATTAAATCAAAGAGCAAATTGGTCTTTTCCATTAAAATTCCTTCCTTTTATATTGCTAAAAATTGGTCTATATATGGGATGGAATTTGATATGATGAAATTTTTAATAGCCCGAACAACAAATACGACTAGTAGACTTGAATTCAGGTCACACCTGATGCAATTAACACCTTGACCATTAGGCTATCACATGAGGTTCATATTTCGTCAAATTTGAGCAACCACTTTGATACTAAGAGTGGATTTAGATGGACAGTGCGTTTATCTACGCTTATTGTAAAAACAGCAGAGACGATAAGATTAAACGTTATAGCAATACTATAACATGATACAATAAGTAAACTAAATGCGCGCAACCCATCCAAAACCCATTCAAACCCACCCTAAGTTGAAAGAATCATCTCCAATCAATAAATAAAAAATTGAAAGAAGGATCTAATTGAAAATTTGGGGACTAATTTAAATTTTAAGTCATAATTTGAGGATGATTAGTGCAATCAACCCTAACCGTATTAATAATTTATATCACTTTCAAGATGCTTATTGCCACTTTCTCGAATCGTCGTCATCATCATCAACTCAGTGCTGTAATCTCTGTTTCTCAGCTCACTGAATCTAATGGCTTTCGCTCATTATTTGTTTGCAGTTCCAATGGACACTTCAATTCACCCCAAAATTTCAATTCCCCCTTCGTTTTGTTCCACTGAATCCCCATCTTCCTTACCTTTCCCTTCTTTTTCTTCCCCTTTTCCTCCATTGTCTAAAGCTCGAAATCTCTCTATTTTCCCCAGAATCAACAGAGAGGGACACAAAGGTATCTTCTTTTATCATCATTTTTTTTGATTAATTTTAATGGGAATCGTTTTTTCTTACTTTTTTAAGCTGACAATCGTTGATTCGTTCAATTTTTTTTTGAGTGAACAGCAAAAGCTGAGCCTCGAGAATCTGAAGTGAATATAGAACCTGATGCGCTTTCTCATTTCAAGCATTTGCTTCTTCCAATAACTGATAGAAATCCTTATCTTTCTGAAGGAACTAGACAGGTTAATTTCTTAAAGACATATTCTTTTTTGAACTCTTCACAATTTCAGAGCATCGATTTTCAATCCTTTCAAACAAGAAATGGGTAAAAATTTTCATTTGCTTTTGGGTCCTCATTCTTTGGTTAAAAATGTTTAAAAGTTTTGAGCAGGCTGCTGCAACTACTGCTGCTTTGGCAAAGAAGAATGGAGCTGACATTACTGTTGTGGGTATGTATGTATGTATGTATGTATACTGTCATCTATACATACCATTTTGTAGATATTATAATGATGTAAATTTTAAATTAGTATCAAAACTTCGAAATATTCTGATTCATTTCTCAAAGTATCAGAATCTATTAGCTTAGTCGTCGGCTCTAATGATATAGCTACTGAATGGACAACTTGTATCTAACTTGTTAAAAGAACTTACAGTCTTACTAAAACTTAAGAGGTTTATTTTGTTAAGATGTCGTATTCATAGGTCTTTAAATAAGTTCAATGTTAGATTCAACCTACCATTTAGCATCTGAGCTTTAGATATTCAGGTTTTCACCATTTTTTAGGTAAAAGTACCCTGTACTAGGAGTTAGATTGTCTTTTGCCACCTTTACTCAAAAAATGAGTAAATTAGTCTTTGTACATTAGATCTAAGAGCAAACTAGCCATTTTGTTAAAAAATCTATCCATTTCTACCATTAAAAACTGGTTCATCTACGTCAGCATGGAGTACACGTGGCATGTCATGTGTCACTATTTGGTTATTTCGTCAGCCATGTATGTTTAAAACAGTATAAATGGATGAAATTTTAACAGAAATGACTGATTTGCTCTTTGATTTAACTTGACTCTAGTAAAGGGGCCTCCATGGTACTTTTACCCCATATTGTACTGTGTAAACTGGGTTTGAACTTGTAGTTACTCTTCTGTCAAAAAATATCCTAGGGCCTCTTTAAATTGAACCGAGAGAAAACAAAGATTAGAGAGAAACAAAAATGAAAATAACAAAGGCTCAGCTGGTTTTCCTGTTTTCATTTGCCACACTAATTCCTACCCTATGGGGTGGTTGGTAGTGGTAATATTGTCAAATTCGATGACATCTGGAAGCAACGTGCCCAAACAGGCACGGAAGAAGGCCCTGGCAGCATACGAACCAAGCCCAGAAAATGTCACCAGTAACCTCAATTACAATGTTAACAAGTAAATCTTATTTATAGCTTTTAATGTTTGAACCTAGGACTTGGCCTATTTGGTCTTTGCAGCTACTCTTAGGAACTGGAGTGTGCATTCAGCTGGGGTGGAATTCCAGCAACCACAACCATTTCTTGATACCAGTCTGCTTATTATTTAAAGTACTAAGAAATTTATACATGTTCTTTGCTTGCAGTTATCGATGAAAAGCAGAAGGAGTCGTTGCCGGAGCATGAAACTCAATTGGCAAGTGTTCGCTGGCATCTCTCTGAAAGTATGTAGTGTATCTATGCAGTCCTAAATGTTGGTAAAAATCATTATAGAAAATTCAGAATACCTAACAGACTTGCTTACATTTATGCGTCTGATACTGCTGTTGAAACAACGTAATGCTTCAGCCACTGCCTTGAGGCCAATTAGAATTCTCCATGCATATGCATGTACTGTAATTTAAGTTTTAAACCTTAGGATAGATGTCTAGGATGGCTTATACATAAATGGTCTTTTGGTCATTTTCTAGATCTTCTCCTGGAATGTTAATAAAAATCAGTTGTTATTTGGGACAATATGTTAACTATTGGGTAAATTACACTAGTAGTCACCCAATTATTCAATTTTGTCTTATTTGGTCACCATTTGGCCAAAGGTGGTAGCTTTTAAGATTGGCATAACAGCAGCTTTAGCCCTCAACATTTACACATTGTGTAATTTGGTTTTTTTTGTAGTTTTGATTTTCTTTTGACCCTTTCACCTGAAAAGCTAACAAAGCAAACTTATTAGCTAAATTTGATTGAAAATGTACAAAAAATGGAAACTCTCAAAATCCTAGATAATAATTTTCATCTTTTCTTATTCTTTTAAAATTAACCTTCAATGTCACAAAGAAAAGCAAAAAAAAAAAAAAAAAAAACTATACCATGTGTAAATATTGAGGGTTAATTTTTTAGAATCAAGACTAAATTGATATAATTTATAAATGTTGAGGGTTAAAGTTGTTATTATGCCAATTTTAAAAGCTGTCACCAATTAGTCCACTGGTGATCAAAAAGGACAAAATTGAATAGTTGATGACCATTTTGTAACTTTTCATAGTTGGGTGACCAAAAAAGAATTCAATGATAGTTGGGTGACTATATTATTTGTAGCTTACCCTATGTTTAACTATATTATTTGTGTATCATCCTATATGCCTCCGTGATTGGTAATTAAACAAAAGTACAGTATATGCATCTTTGTGCTAACTGATGTGGGGAAAAAAAAAAAAAAAAAAAAAAAACCAAACCAGGTGGATTTAAGGAATTCAAGTTGTTGGAGCGACTCGGGGAAGGATCCAAGCCTACTGCTATCATCGGTGACGTTGCCGATGACCTGAATTTGGATCTTGTGGTAATGAGCATGGAAGCCATTCATTCCAAGCACGTCGATGCAAATCTACTGGCCGAGTTCATCCCGTGCCCCGTCTTGCTTTTACCATTGTAAGATCCTATAGCCTTTAGGATTGAAATTGAACTCAAATATGTGTTGCAAATGCCAGTTTTTCTCCTAGGCTTTTGTGATCTTCGTGTAATTTGTTCAAAACTTTGCCAATTGATTAGCTGATTCTGGTAGTACTGGTTTTTACAAGAGCTTGGGAAATGACAGATTTAGCATTATCCATAAATGATTGAGCTTTTTTAGCATAATCTGAGGTTTTCTAAACTTATGAGCAGTGCCTATGTCATTCGTCCCTGGGACTTTTATTTTTAGGAATTTAGTCCCTCTACTTTCTATATTTGAAAATTCAAGTCCAATGGTTAACTATGTAAGTTTCTTTTGTTGCTGTAATATTTTGAAATAATAATAAAAAAAAAAAATCTCACTTGATTGTAATACAATTAAAAAAATTATATTATAATAATTTCGAATTTAATAAAATAATTTTAATAGTTGAACGAAATTTGAAATCTGAAACTAGAATTAAAACTACAGTGATTAAATTTTAAATTTACAATAAATATATGGACTTATGCCATAATTTAACCGTGCCTTCATGTGGGTGGAATGTTGAATCTTTATCACCATTGAAGAAAATGAGTACACGAAACTTCTTCAACATAGCTAGTGCTTATAAATCTGATTCGAGTCGATTCAAATTTTAAAATTTCGGATTTGTTTTATCCAGTTTAGATTATTCAAATTTGAGGTTTAAGCTATTACGTGTTTGAATCATGTTGGGTTTTGTTCATTTCGTGTTTTAACTTATTTTAAGTTTGGATTATTTCAAAGTTCGAGCCGTTCTTATTCGGATAAATTTGGTTTGGGTTAGTCAAATTTAGACTGTTGATATTTTATAATCAAATTGGGTTTAATTGATTTGAACACGAGTCGATTGATCAGATTTTCAGATTTCACGTAAATCTTATTTATAGCCTTTAATGTTTGAACCTAGGACTTGGCCTATTTGGTCTTTGCAGCTACTCTTAGGAACTGGAGTGTGCATTCAGCTGGGGTGGAATTCCAGTAACCACAACCATTTCTTGATACCAGTCTGCTTATTATTTAAAGTACTAAGAAATTTATATATGTTCTTTGCTTGCAGTTATCGATGAAAAGCAGAAGGAGTCGTTGCCGGAGCATGAAACTCAATTGGCAAGTGTTCGCTGGCATCTCTCTGAAAGTATGTAGTGTATCTATGCAGTCCTAAATGTTGGTAAAAATCATTATAGAAAATTCAGAATACCTAACATACTTGCTTACATTTATGCGTCTGATACTGCTGTTGAAACAACGTAATGCTTCAGCCACTGCCTTGAGGCCAATTAGAATTCTCCATGCATATGCATGTACTGTAATTTAAGTTTTAAACCTTAGGATAGATGTCTAGGATGGCTTATACATAAATGGTCTTTTGGTCATTTTCTAGATCTTCTCCCTGGAATGTTAATAAAAAATCAGTTGTTATTTGGGACAATATGTTAACTATTGGGTAAATTACACTAGTAGTCACCCAATTATTCAATTTTGTCTTATTTGGTCACCATTTGGCCAAAGGTGGTAGCTTTTAAGATTGGCATAATAGCAGCTTTAGCCCTCAACATTTACACATTGTGTAATTTGGTCTTTTTTGTAGTTTTGATTTTATTTTGACCCTTTCACCTGAAAAGCTAACAAAGCAAACTTATTAGCTAAATTTGATTGAAAATGTACAAAAAATGGAAACTCTCAAAAATCCTAGATAATAATTTTCATCTTTTCTTATTCTTTTAAAATTAACCTTCAATGTCACAAAGAAAAGCAAAAAAAAAAAAAAAAAAAAACTATGTGTAAATATTGAGGGTTAATTTTTTAGAATCAAGACTAAATTGATATAATTTATAAATGTTGAGGTTAAAGTTGTTATTATGTCAATTTTAAAAGCTGTCACCAATTAGTCTACTAGTGATCAAAAGGACAAAATTGAATAGTTGATGACCATTTTGTAACTTTTCATAGTTGGGTGACCAAAAAAGAATTCAATGATAGTTGGGTGACTACTTAGTGTAGCTTACCCTATGTTTAACTATATTATTTGTGTATCATCCTATATGCCTCCGTGATTGGTAATTAAACAAAAGTACAGTATATGCATCTTTGTGCTAACTGATGTGGGAAAAAAAAAAAAAAAAAAAAAACCAAACCAGGTGGATTTAAGGAATTCAAGTTGTTGGAGCGACTCGGGGAAGGATCCAAGCCTACTGCTATCATCGGTGAAGTTGCCGATGACCTGAATTTGGATCTCGTGGTAATGAGCATGGAAGCCATTCATTCCAAGCACGTCGATGCAAATCTACTGGCCGAGTTCATCCCGTGCCCCGTCTTGCTTTTACCATTGTAAGATCCTATAGCCTTTAGGATTGAAATTGAACTCAAATATGTGTTGCAAATGCCAGTTTTCTCCTAGGCTTTTGTGATCTTCGTGTAATTTGTTCAAAACTTTGCCAATTGATTAGCTGATTCTGGTAGTACTGGTTTTTACAAGAGCTTGGGAAATGACAGATTTAGCATTATCCATAAATGATTGAGCTTTTTTAGCATAATATGAGGTTTTCTAAACTTATGAGCAGTGCCTATGTCATTCGTCCCTGGGACTTTTATTTTTAGGAATTTAGTCCCTCTACTTTCTATATTTGAAAATTCAAGTCCAATGGTTAACTATGTAAGTTTCTTTTGTTGCTGTAATATTTTGAAATAATAAAAAAAATCTCACTTGATTGTAATACAATTAAAAAAAATTACGTTTATTAACGAAATTTGAAATCTGAAACTAGAATTAAAAGTACAGTGATTAAATTTTAAATTTACAAGAAATATATGGACTTATGCCATAATTTAACCGTGCCTACATGTGGGTGGAATGTTGAATCTTTATCACCATTGAAGAAAATGAGTACACGAAACTTCTTCAACATAGCAACAAATGAGAAGAATTGAGAGTTGCCTAGTGCTTATAAATCTGATTCGAGTCGATTCAAGTTTTAAAATTTCGGATTTGTTTTATCCAGTTTAGATTATTCAAATTTGAGGTTTAAGCTATTACGTGTTTGAATCATGTTGGGTATTGTTCATTTCGTGTTTTAACTTATTTTAAGTTTGGATTATTTCAAAGTTCGAGCCGTTCTTATTCGGATAAATTTGGTTTGGGTTAGTCAAATTTAGATTGTTGATATTTTATAATCAAATTGAGTTTAATTAATTTGAACACGAGTGGATCGATCAGATTTTCAGATTTCACCGTTAATCCTACAACTATACCTTAAATTATTTTATTTTAATATTATTTTATTTTAATATTTTGTGTATCTTTTATATAGTTGTCTTAACATTATTTTAATATTTATATTAGACTAGTATTATATATTTAGTATAAGTTTATTTTTTTAATGTGTTCTAAATTACATAATATATAAAAATAACATATTATAAAGTATTATAAACTTAAAAAGCTAGTATTATATATTTAGTATAAGTCGAGCTCAAACCTTAAATATACAAGTTCGAACCCAACCCATATTTTAAACGGACATAATTTTTTTGCCCAAACCTTCTCAAATGTTAGGCGGGCCTTCATACATTAACAAATAACCCGCTCCGTGAACAGGTCTAAATATAATCTTTTCGGATAAATTAAGTCAAACTTGAGTTTAAAATCATTTATAAAATCAAATCTCGATCAACAAACACATCTACCAATAGTCTTTTCCCATTATATTTTATTTAAAAATATTATTAAATAAAGTTATTGTCAAAATGAAGCAAACCAAAAATTCCAAATGAAAGCTCCCCACCTTCCAAAATATCTTTGCATTCACACTCTTTCTAACTTTCCCCTTTTGGTATTAGATTTATCATTTTCTTTATTTTATTCCAAAAATAATAATTTAAATATTGAAATGAAAAAAAAAATTATATAGGTTCAATATACCATTTGGTACCGAATTTGACATTTTTATTATCATGGTATCTATTTTTTTTACGTTCAATTTGATGCCTAAATTTATTAAATATTACTCAAAACACTAATGGCGTTAATTTTTTTTTGTTATGTTATAAAAATATTGTTAGTATTAGAGGAAATTCATGTTAAAGAGGTAGGTATTGAGTTATGCATAACAAATTAATATTAAATAAGAAAAAAATAAAATCCCAAATTAAAAGAAAATAATTATTTTCAATTAATAAATAATTAAAAAACTAAAAGTAATTGGACATATAAAATAAAAATATCATATCATCTCATCATATATCGGTCATATATTGATTATTTTGCTATTTTATAAAAAAATAACAGTGTTAGTAATTGGAGTAATTTGTAAAACATTTGACAAGTACTAAATTGAACAAAAAAGATTAAGTACCAAATTAGGAAAAAAATGTCAAGTTTAGATACCAACTTGGACAAAAAAAATTAGGTACCAAATTAAAAAAAAAGTATCAAGTTCATATACCAAATATTATATTAAGCAAGCTGGTATAAATTTCACCGGTCTATAGATGTTTTTGAACCTCCTCAAGCTGTGTAGGAGTTAATCCAAAAGGATATTACGAGATTTAGATTCACTGTTTATTTATATAACCGCTTAATATTGTTTCTATTTATCAAATAATAATAATATTGATTCAATCTTGTCACAAATTAATTAATTATCGACCCACTCGTATAAATGTTAAAAAGAAATTATAAGTACAATAATAGTTGGAATTAAAATATATCCGTATTTAAGTAAAATAAATTTGGACAAAATTTATAAGTATAAATTTGGATCATCACTTGAGTTTTAATATATATATATATATATATATATATTTTAAATTTTGGTTTTAAGCTTTTATATAAATATTTTAATTCTTTAGGTGATGACGGTAAGCAGAAGAATTTTTAGCGGGCGAATAAAATTTTAATTTTTTATAGTTTATATTTTTATAATTTATAAATGATTAAATCAAATTTTTATAATTTTAGGGGCCAAAGTGCAATTTTACCTTTACTAATTTAAAATTTTAAAAATTTTAAGGGCCAAAATTATAATTTTACATTTTAGGGGTGGGGCCCATGCCAATTTCTAACTATGCCTGGCCAAGCAGAAGAATTTTAGAGGGGCGGATAAAATTTTTAAATTTTTATAATTTGTAAAGAATTAAATCAAATTTTTATAATTTTAGGGGCTAAAGTGCAATTTTACCTTTACTAATTTAAAATTTTAAAAATTTTAAGGGCTAAAATAGTAATTTTACATTTTAAGGGGGTGCGTGACCCATGTCATTACAGCTCACGCCCTTGGGTGATGACATAACACAATCTCAAAGTATTACATCGTCTTACCTTAATAGAATCTAGATTCAATGACCAATTTGAAAACTTATCAAATTCGGTGAATAATATGAAAAATAAATTCAAGGATCAAATTAAAAAATTGTAAAATTCATGAAACTAAATATTAATTTATCCCAATTTGAAGAAGAAGAAAAAACCATGTTCTGACAAGCATGAAAATAGGCTATTTTGGCTAATTTCCGGATAAAATTTTCATATACCAAATTTTATAGTTTATATTTTTATAACCTCCTTTAGGGGGCCAAATTGCAATTTTACATTGTTTTTACTAATTTAAATTGTTTCTATTTTCAAAAAAATTTTGAAGGGCTACAATAATAGTTAATTTTACATTTTTTTAAGGGCTAAAATAACAATTTTACATTTTAGGGAGGCCCATGTAAGCCCCATCCCCTTGGCTGATGACATAACACAACCCTTGGGTGATGACATAACACAATCTCAAAGTATTACATCGTCTTACCTTAATAGAATCTAGATTTAATGACCAATTTGAGAAAACTTATCATATTCAGTGAATAATATGAAAAAAAAAAATTCAAGGATCAAATTAAAAAAATCATAAAATTCATGAAACTAAATATTAATTTATCCCAATTTGAAGAAGAAGAAAAAACCATGTTCTGACAAGCATGAAAATAGGCTATTTTGGCTAATTTCCATATATTTAACCAAACTAATAGTCAATAATTCTATCCCAAAAAGGAAAAGGAAGATAGAATAACTCTAAGATAAAAATGGGTTATTTTTCCATATAATGATGGTCCCAATCTCAACATCATATGATGTTCTTTCTTCATTTTCACATTTATCACACCATATTTAATTGAAATTTTTTCATTTTTAAATATATAAAATTATCATGAAAGCTAAGTCAACAACCACCTCCATGAAAAAGCTACATCTTTGAATTTTTTCCTTAAATATAATTAAAAAAATAATTAAAGAAGCCGATTGAGTCTTAATTTGATTGACATTGATATTGTTGTCAGTATAATAAGACGTGGGTTTGAGTACGCTAAAGCGCATTATCCTCCTATTTAAGGGTTGGGAGGGATATGAGTAGTTCTAGGTATTGTAAGGGGCGAAGCCAGAAGAATTTTAGGGGCGGATAAAATTTTAATTTTTTATAGTTTATATTTTTATAATTTGTAAATGATTAAATCGAATTTTTATAATTTTAGGGGGGGCAAAGTGTAATTTTACCTTTACTAATTTAAAATTTTTAAAAAATTCTAAAGGCTAAAATTATAATTTTACATTTTAGGGAGGCTGGGGCCCATGCTAGCCCCCTAGCTACGCCCCTACTTTAGAAAATATACTTGTGTTTCTCCTTAGAAAATATTACGTGCCTTACCATTGCATTCAACGTTTGTCGATAATTCATATGAAACTTTTACGTATAAATAATTCGTTTTATATATATTTTGTCATATTCATGTACTCGTGTTTTAATTATTACCATATTGTGTTTTTTATTTTTATTTTACATAATTTATCATTATTATTCAGGTTTAATTCTAAACTTATTTATATAAATTAGTAAAATTTAAATAATAATTATTTAATATAATAAAACTTAAATTTAGTTACAATTAATTATTTAATTTTCTAATATAATATTCAAGTATTTTATTATTTAATAAAAATAATTTTTATAATGCAAAGTTTTGTATAATTATCCTGGCAAACAAAAATATAAGTCAATATCAAGTTCAGAATATTAAAACGAGTAAAATGATATCATATAGCAAACTATGACTAAAAGTAAAACGACGTTGTATTGAATATGTAATAGGGTTAATATATCATTTGGTACATGAGTTTGGTTTTAATGTTTAGTTTGATACTTAAGTTTATTTTTGTTTCAATTTGGTACTCGAGTTTGGCTAAAATTTCTATTTCGTACCTAGACCAGACAACATCATGTGGAGTAATGAATATTTGACATGTGTGATCTAGAACAAAAGAACTTAGGTATTTAATTGGGATAGAAAAAACTCAAGTATCAAATTGAAAATTGAAGCCAAACTCTGTACTTAAATGAGACAAAGAAAAGAGTATCAAATTGAAAAAAAAACAAACTCATGTACCAAACTGAATATTGATGCTAAACTCAACTACCATCTCAATATTAAAGTCAAACTCATGTATCAAATCGAGAAAAGAACATTGAGACATGAATTAAAGGAAGTTAAAATATGCTCTTTGCACTTTTCAATATTTGAAATTTAATTTCTTAACTTTTTTGTTTTTAAACATTTGGTCCCTTTACTTTTAGAATTTAAAATTTAAGTTTAATTGTTGATACCGTTCAAATTATTCTATTAAATTTATCAATAACGCTTTGAAATAATAATAAAAATCACTTGATAGTCCCGTAAAAAGAAAATATTGTAATGAAATGGATTAAACAAAAGAACTTTAATTGTATTAATAATTAGAATTACATTTTAAAATTTAAAAATAGAAGGACTAATTTGATTGAAATAAAAGTAAAATGATTAAATTGTAAATGTACGAAGATTTTAGGGGATTGAAACACATTTTAACCATCAAAGAATTACATAACAGAATTTTACAACGAATCAAATTAGGAAAGCAAAGTGCAAAGAAACCCTGATTAGGTTTTTACAGCAGTAAAATTACTTGGTTTCAACAATAAATAACCCCTGAATCGAGGGCAATATGGTAATTCAGAATAATATAACCCAAAGCCAAAAAACCGAATAGTTGGAAACCTCCAATTTAAAACTCTCTCACTTATTTCCGTCTCCAAATTTTGTTTCAAATTTTTATTTTATTTTATTTTGTTGGTTTTTAATCAAAATTTTGTTCTCCGTTTTCCGGTGTTTTTCTCCGTCGCCGATCAACTCGCCGATAGGGAAAAAGGAGGGGGGTGGATACGATTTTGTTTTTAATTGGGCGGCGCGGGGTTTGTTATGGCTGCAAATATTAATACGGTTAATTTCAAAACCTCCGTTGCAGTGGCAGCTGTTAATCACTCTGCTAGTAGCCCTAACCAATCACATCGTGCCACGACAGAGGATTCTCCGCCCTGGTCTGAAATCGTCCTCCGCCGGGAATCCGACCCGACTGCGGGTAGGCCATTAACGCATTCGTCCTCTTCGTTGCCGCCACCGTCAGCGTCGGTGGTCGAGCCGTATGTTACGACGGAGTTCGGAGAGGGAGGTGTCGAGAATGCGGGTGCTGGGCCAAATGGCAATGCTGGTAAGAGGACCGCTTGGAACAAACCTTCTAACAGCGGTACCGAGATTGGGGTCGTTATGGGGGCCGACACGTGGCCTGCTTTGTCTCCTTCCGCAGCTAGGGTTCCTCCCAAATCTTCTTCAGATTCACCCAGAGCTTCATTGGATGGATCATCGTCTTCTCCTTCTGTTGTCCCCGTTTCTCAGGTTTGTTTACCAGAAATTTAAGCCCTTCTTTATTAATTTCTATTTAATAGTTACCATTTCAAGTGTATTTATTACCAACTGTTAGATTAGCTGAAATAGATTAAATTAACTGTTCTGTTAGATTAGCTGAAATAGATTAAATTAACTGTTTGATAAGCAAGATATTAAATGCTAAAAATCTGAATTGCCCAGAAATGCAAAGAATCTTGAATTTTCATTCTAGCTGTATGATTTACTTGAATTATGTTTCATTTGATGGAATCTGTATAGTGGACGTTGTATGAAACTATGAGTATAGGAAGTATTTAGAGATTCACTTGCTCAGAGATGTACATGCTGTAATTTTGTTTTTGGAGGTTACATTTCTTGATGGTTTTGCTATGTTTACCTAATTGTAGGGGAGTGGAAGTGCACCGCCATCATCGGCTTCGCAGAAACCAGTCAGCAACAGCGCAAAGTCAAATTCAAATTCGACTCCGAACCATAACACTCCTGCACGACAGAGGTCAATGAAACGAAATAGTAATAACTCAGCATCTAATGGTGGTCTCTCACAGGCACCGCCTCAAGGTCCTGTGGTTGAATCACCTGTTAATAGCCCTTCTTCTAGGGATCACGGACAGAGAAGTAGTTTTGTACCACAGTCTCATACTAGTGGTAATGATCAGCCACACCCACGGAATTCATTTAGACAACGTAATGGTGGTCCACATCCACGAGGAGATGGTTCTCACCATCAGAATTTTGGAGGAAGGCGCAATCAAGATCATGGAAATCATGAGTGGAATGGTCGAAGTTTTAATAACAGGGATGGTCACATGCAGCCAAGAGTTGCTCCTAGGTTAATGAGGCATCCACCACCACCTCCACTGCCTAATACTTTACCTTTTATTGCACACACTCCTATGCGGCCTTTTGGCACCCCAATGGGGTATCCTGGTAAGCCGTACTTTCGCTATTGTTGCTCTTTTGGGTTAAGGATGAGTGACCTTCCTAATCTCTTTACCTCCTTTCAGATTTGACATCTCTTTATGTTGTCCCGGCTGCTCCTCCAGAGTCACTTAGAGGCTTGCCATTTGTTGCACCGATGCCCCCAATGTTTTTCCCACCCCCAGAGCCTCTTGACAATCAGTTGCATGCTAGAATAGTGAATCAGATAGATTATTATTTCAGGTATGAATTGTTTGCATGATGACTCAGGTCAACTTAGTTAATTCAGTGGCCATATATTGGTATTTGAGTTCCCTCACACTGTTAACTGCCTGTTTCGTTGTTGCAGTAATGAAAATCTAATTAAGGATACCTACTTGAGGCAAAACATGGATGACCAGGGCTGGGTTCCTATTAGATTAATAGCCGGCTTCAAAAAGGTGAGTATTTTTGTGAATTTGGAGCTAGTTTCTTATGTCTGATTGTGAAGTTCTTATTTTTAGAGCATTTTCATGAAGATTGCTTTGCATTATGCAAGTTCATAACACCTATGCGTACTGGACTCATCTTTAATTCTATTGTGACAAGTTTATGTGGTCACCATTAAAAAGAAACCTATTTTAATTGAAGATTTCAAAAGAAGAAAAAATATAAATATTTACATTAATACACTAGTTTAGTAATAATAGAAAACACATGATGATTGCTATGTAAAATCCGTTACTTAAGATTGTCAGAGAGGAGCTTTTTCTGAAACAGAAAGGAATGAGGGGGAAAAGAAAGATACCAGAATAGTAAAGCCAGCACCTGCATTCACTATAGCACAGATGTGAGTGAGATATTTCCTTGGGGTTTCATACACCGTAAAATAGTGATGTGTCAGCTCTGCATTTTAAACAAATTGGAAACAGTTGAAACCTCTGAATTTTTGCTTTGTTGAAATTAAAATTTGAGAAACACTCTACTACTAGATTTTCAAGCTATTTTTCTATTTCCGAGAAAATAAATGAAATTCCCATGAATCCAGAAACCTGGTCTTCACTTTTACACTTAGTTGAGCTAGTATATGGATGGTTCTTGTACTTCTAACATAAGCATTCCTACTCGTTAATAAAACACTGTTGGAAACTTTAAGGTATGGATTTGCTTGACAATTATTTATGAGAAATAATATTGGTCATTGCTTTTTTTGGCAAGACAATTCCAATGGATAGAAACTTTTCTTGCCGGAATTGTCTACACAATTTTAATTAAAATTTGTGTGGTCGTGTGTTTGTTTGCTAATTATTTTTCCTATAATTGCCGTTATTTTTCATGGCCTCTATCTTTGTTTTGGTCTTGGCTGTTTTTGTTCTATTATGTTGTACTTTTCTTGTGGTCATAAAAAAAACATAGTTGCAATGAATTTATATAGTGACTAAATCATTTTGTCCAAGTCTTGGTGCTATGTTCTTGCAACTTGCATTCTGGATGTACTTCTAAATTTTGAGACTTATAACCCTTTTGTTGTATAGCATGTTAGGTGTCCGTCATTAACTATTTACATGCCTCAATGCAGAAGAAATTGCTATTTCTCATACCGTCATATTGTTTGTATATTTATAGAATAGATTAGCATGCTATGAATGCATGTTCATATATTATTTGTATTTGTATGTATGGATATCCTCCTGCTGATTTACACACACTCCCCAACCCCAATGGTATCTGGTTGAAGTAGTTTATCCCTTTTTAGAGATACATTGTAGTTCTTCCAAATTGGTATGGTATTAGCTTATTGTTTTACACTCATACAAAATAGCACACACTTCACTCAGCAAAGTGCTTTTTTGTACATTGTGCCTCAGGCAATATAAGGGTTCACAAGTGTCTAGAGTGCTACTTGCACCCTTGGCAATATTGGTTCAGAAGCTTGTAGTACGCTCGTGCTTCTCCTAAAGCATTTTTTTAAAAAGCTTGTTGTGGATAGGCAACATATTCTATGGCTCCTCCTTTTCAGGTTTCACTTTTGACTGATAATATTCAGCTTATAACGGATGCTCTGCAAAGGTCAACGGTTGTGGAAGTGCAGGTACCTTTATATAATGAAAAGCTGGGGATAGATGTTCATTTTTTTGATCAATAATGAAATTCTAGTCTTATCAAACACCAAGACATGCATGCCTCTTATTGTTCATGCATGCTGGTATGGTTTGCTTTGATCACCTTTCGTTTAACATTTTAGGGTGACAAAGTAAGGAAGAGGATCAATTGGATGCTATGGATAATGCCACCTTCTGTTCAGTTCCCTACCATTTCTGGTCAGGATACGTTGGCAGCTCGTGTTCAGAAGATTTCATTGGAGCTGAGAACCGCAAACCAGAGTGGTACAAGTAACCAAGAAGATACCAATGCCAGTGGACTGTCAGGTAGAGCATCGTCGGGAGGCTTCAATAATCAGTCACAGCAACTCAACAGTGAAGGAACAGCTGTCGGTGCTCAGGCTGGTCCGGCAAGTAATTCAACTTAAGCTAAACTTGGTGTTGCTTGCTGAAAAAGTTCCTGGAAAGATAGAGCAGAGAATGATTTTGACACCATGGGTTATTATTTTGCCTTGCTTGAAGATGTTGGCTTTTTAAATGTTGCGACGAAATACGGTTTTTTTCGTGATTTGTTGCGACGAAATATGCTTTTTCTAGTGACTTGTTGCGAAATGAAATACGATTTTCTCGTACGGGAAATTAGAGGAAACTTTACGAGAAGAAAACGAAAACACCATTTGGAAAAAAGAAAAAAGAAAACAAACCTTTGGATTCGAGCTAGTAGGACAAAATTTTCGTGGCTTTAATGAATTTTTTTTTTTTCCTTTCCCTCATGGGAATGTTGGATTTTGCTTTACTTGGTGTGGTTGGTGTTTAAATATGGTGAATTTTTATTTTTCATTTTAAAAAAAAATATATTTGGGGTTTTGATAGCTCTCCAATTGCAAGGGTGAAAGCAAAAAAGAACATGAATGAATACAAATTTGGATACAAGGAAAGTGCGCATTCCACAATTATGGTGTGCAAGTTGATGAAAAGAGAATTGTGCTTTACATTAAATATTTACTCACATTGGTTTTCTTTCAAAACTGCTATTTAAACGATTAATTTTATTCTAATTTATGAAAAAAAATATTTTTAAAAATAATTTAGAACGGTTTTAAAGTTTGTTCATAAATATTTTTAAATATAATTTTCAAGTAAATAAAAATAAACTAATTACAGAATAATCAATAAGAAATCCAAATAGTTCATAATTTAATTAATGTGCTTTAAATGCATTCCCTTTAAATCTAAAATTAACATTTAACTTGCAAGTTGAGTAAAAGATTAATTGATATAGGATGTTATACTTTTAGAAACCAATTAAAATATTATAAATGACTTTTAATTTAATTCGCGGTTGAGGGTTTAATTATCATTCTAGGTATAAAGCAGTTTTAAAATTCGTTGTCAATATCTACCCTTTAATGTTCATATTGAATACGAAAGATTAATTATTAACTCGCTTCTGTAAATACATTGAGAATCCCAATATATATATATATATAATATTTTAAAGAGGTATGTTAAAATTAATTTTATTTTCCATAATAAAATCATTTACAAAGGACAAAAATGTGAAAGAATCGTGTAAGTATTTGTGCTTAGAGTTTAATTGCATTTTTTATTAAAAAATGAATAAATTAATTATTATACATTAAATTAAAGAATAAATTAGTTTTTTAGTTAAAATTTTGTCCATTTCTATCGTAAAAAATATAGTTAACGAAATAATCAAATAGTTACACGTAACGTCTCATGTATATCTCATGTCGACGTACAGGGATTAAGTTTTAACAATAAAATTAAACGAAAATTTTAATAGAATAACCTATTTGCTATTTGTACTAATGCATAAGAATTGACTTGCTTATTTTTTTAAAGTAAAAAGCGTAAAATAATTTAATTTAAATAAAATTTTATAATATTTTTACCAAATAAATTATATTATACATTGAAAGGAGGATTATTCTCATCATTACGTGTCTTATTTCTATTGGATTAAAACCAACGGTGGCCCTGAATTAAGAAACTACGTAACTGAATTTTACCGCCAGACAAAAAAGGAACCCAAGTGAACAACCCTAATTAGATATGTACAGCAGCAAATAATTCTGTTTCAGCACCGAATTGACCAAAATAACCCCTGAATAGAGGGGCAATATAGTAAACTCGTAAGAGTATACCAAGCCAAAAATGAAAAAAACCCAACAGTTAAGCAAGAACCTGGATGAAATGACATTAAAATAAAAAAATACGCACAAAAAAATATATTTAAAAAAGAAAAAACAGAAAGAAAGAGAGAAGCAGAGGTTACAGCGCCTCCATCGCTGCTCTTCTTCTTCGATCGAATTATCGAATCCCTAATTTTTTATTTTTGGAAAAAAATTCCTAAATTTTTGCAATTTTGGAGCATCGAATACTTCAACTCTCACTCTTTCTCGTCTCGAATTTTGTTTGATTTCTTTTTTTGAAATTTTTGGATCAAAATTTTGTTCGATTTTTTTCAGCGATTTTCTCCGTCGATCAACTCATCGATAAAGGGAGAGAAAAAGGGGAAAATCCGATTTTTGTTTTAATTGGGGTTTTGCTATGGCTGCAAATATTAATACGGCTAATTTCAATACCTCTTCCGCTTCAGTGACAACTGTTAATCACTCTCCCAGTAGCCCTAAACAATCACATCGCGCTACGAGGGCGGGTTCGTCGACTAGGACTGGAATCGGTCGTCGAGAACCCGACCCGATCGCCGGTGTTCCGTTATCGCCTTCGTCTTCTTCGTCGTCGCCATCGCCATTAATAGCTGCGACTGAGCAGCCACCTGTTGTTGCGGTGGTTGAGGAGGAAGGCGGGGAGAATGCGGGTTCTGGGTCTAATGGAAATGCGGGTAAGAGGCCCGCTTGGAACAAACCTTCTAACGGTGATGCCGAGATTGCGGCCGTCATGGGGACCCATAGGTGGCCTGCTTTGTCTGATTCCGCTAAGGCTTCTCCCAAATCCTCTTCAGATTCACCCAGAGCTTCATTGGATGGATCATTATCTTCTCCTCCTGTTGTCCCCGTTTCTCAGGTTTGTTTTCCTAAATTTAAGACCTTTTAAAAAAAAAAATTAATTTCAATTTAATCGCTACCATTTCTAGTTTATTTATTACCAACTGTTAAAATAGCTGAAATTAACTGTTTTAACTGAACCAAATTAATTAACCAAAGGATCAAAAGAATCTTGAATTGTATTTCATTTTATGGAATCTGCATAATGTTCTTTGCATGAATATAGGAAGTATTTAGAGATTTATTTGCTCAAATTTATATATGATGTAATTTTGTTTTCTTGGAGGTTACTTATGTGGATGGTTTTGTTATACTTAGCAATCTGTTATTTGTAGGGGAGTGGAAGTGCGTCATCATCTTCCGCTTTGCAGAAACCAGTCAGCAACAGTGCAAACTCAAATTTTAATTTGACTCCGAACCATGCTCCTACACGCCAGAGGTCAATGAAACGCAATAGTAATAACTCAGCATCTAATGGCAGTCTCTCACAGCCTCCACCTCAAGGTCCTATTGTTGAATCACCTGTTAATAGCCCTTCTTCTAGGGACCAGACACAGAGAAGTGGATTTGCATCACAGTCTCATACTGGTGGTAATGATCACCAACACCCACGGAATTCTTTCAGACAACGTAATGGTGGTCCACATCCACGAGGAGAGGGTTCTCACCATCAGAATTTTGGAGGAAGGCGCAATCAAGATCATGGAAATCATGAGTGGAATGGTCGAAATTTTAATAACAGGGATGGTCACATGCAGCCAAGAGTTGCTCCTAGGTTAATGAGGCATCCCCCACCACCTCCTCTGCCTAATACTTTACCTTTTATTGCACACACTCCTATGCGGCCTTTTGGCACCCCAATGGGGTATCCTGGTAAGCTGTTCTTTCACTATTGTTGTTGCTTTTTTTGGGTTAAGGATGAGTGGCATTCTGAGTTTACTGTAATCGCTCTACCTCCTTTCAGAATTGGCATCTCTTTATATGGTTCCAGCTGCTCCTCCAGAGTCACTTAGAGGTTTGCCATTTGTTGCACCAATGTCCCCAATGTTTTTCCCATCCCCTGAGCCTCATGACAATCAGTTGCATGCTAGTATAGTGAATCAGATAGATTATTATTTCAGGTAATGCTTTCTTTGCGTGGTGACTTAGGTCAACTTTGTTAATTCAGTGGGCATATCTTGGTATTGATGTCACCCACAAAGCTAACTGCCTGTTTCTTTGTTGCAGTAATGAAAATCTAATTAAGGATACCTACTTGAGGCAGAACATGGATGACCAGGGCTGGGTTCCTATTAAATTAATAGCCGGCTTCAAAAAGGTGAGTTTTTTTTTCAGAATCTGGAGCTAGTTTCATGCCTGATTGTGTAGTTCCTGTGCTCAGAGCTAGTTTCATCTGTTAGCGTTATGCATGTTTATAACATCTGCACCTGCTGGACTTATCTGTTATATTGTTGAGGCAAGTTACTTGGTTATCATTAAAAGCAAACCTATTTCAATTGAAGTTTATGCAGTTGTCATTTGTGTGTTTTAAGAGAATTTCAAAACTGTGAAAACCTGTGGAATTTTGCACTTTAGGTTTTGTCAAAATTTTCTAGAAATTAAAATTCGAGAAACACGTAACTACTGGAATTTCAAGCTATTTTTCTATTTCCAAGAACATAAATTAAAATTCAAAGAATTGAGAAACCTAGTCTTCAGTTTCACACCTGCTGCTAGTTGTACTATTTCATGAATATTTTTTGGTACTTTTAGCATAACGTTCCTACTCATTAATAAAATAATCTTTGAAACTTTAAGATACATTTATTGACGATTATTTGTGAGAACTGATATTGGCACTTGCATTTTTGGCAAGATAATTCCAATGGACATATACTCATCTAAATGCAATTGTCTATACAATGGTTAATAACTTTTTTGTGTTTTATTTTGTGCTAGATATGTTTCCTACAATTACTGTTATTGCTAGCTCAATCTTTTTTATTTGGTCTTGGCTGTTCTTGTTTTATTATGTTTTCCTTTTCTTGTGGTCATAAAGAAAATCTATTTCCAAAGAATTTATATTCAGTTACCAGATTACTTTGTCTAAGCTTTTCTATATGGATTTGTGTTATTTTCTTGCAACTTGCTTTCTAGATGTTCTTTTAAATTTTGGTACTTATAACCCTTTTGTTTAAGTTGCAAAACTATACTTTGGCATGTTATGTATCCTTCACTAACTCTCTATTGGCCCACGATGCTGAAGAAATCTTTATCACTTATTCTATATTCTTTTGGTATACTTATAGATTAATTGGTATGCTATCAGTGCATGATCATACAGTTAGTGGATTAATATCTATGTTGCTATACCCTTCTGATGTACGCACGCATATGTCCACCCATTAGATCCTGGTTGAAGATTATCCTCTTAAGAGATATTTAACCTTTAAGCATCTGCCTGTATACTTACGTTGAGGTACACTGTAGTCCTTCCGTTTGCTTCTTCTCCAACTTGTTCAAATGGTAAGGTATAAGTTCATTAGTTCTTTTTAACTATTATTGTTAATGATAAGCTGGTTCAAGCTCAAAGTGCAATGAACTTGTGCTTTTAATTTTTGTGTAATAATGGGTATTGATAAATAGCATACCCTTAACTTTTCTTTTGGAAACTTACCCATCTCATCATTCCATTAAGATTCTTTTAATTTTAATGCTATAGGATGATAATATCCCATCCCATCCTGTATAGGAGCCACCCCAAATTAGGATGATCATATCATCAAACCACCACAAAAGATAATATCGCACTCTTTCCTCCCTGATCTTACTTCCTTCTTAATATTTGTATATCATCTACACTTATCTCTTTTATACGCATGTTGCTTGTTGTTAGCCAGCATTACGAATCATATAGCAAACTAGTTGTGGTAGTCTCCTATTGCATTTTTTCACTTTAAGCAACCCAACCTTTGTCCTATGAGTAACATTTCCATTAATCTCTCTTTTCTTTCTAAATTATTGCCCTTAGATGCTTAAAGCACTTTGCTACTAATATCACTCAACCATTTAGTGTAATAAGTTCTTGAATGCCGTTCCTTATCTTATGAAATGTACAGTCTGTATGCTTGGTTGTCAATCTGTACAATCTACACCCAGACCTTTAGTGTTTGTCTCAACCACTTTAGTTTTGTCAGCCAATACACACCGTCTGCTGGTAACATACACAAATGCATTTTCATCTTGAATTTCTTTTGATGTCTCATCCATTACTCTGGCAAAAAGAAAAGGAATCAACCTGGTATTTGGTGCACACATTTTTGTAATCTGTACTTCATCTTTTAATCAACCACAAGTTCTTATGTTTATAATTTCTCCATAAATACCTCTGTACATTAGCATATTTGACTGTGTTCTTGTTTGAAACACATCAAAGAATGTCTCTAGGTACTCTGTCATATGCTTTCTCTAAATCAACAAGTTCTTTTGTTTGTAATCACTCCATGCATATCACATCATACTGGCATATTTGAGAGGGATTGTGTTCTTGTCTAAAGCCCATCAAAGTTCATTGCCTTGGGGGCATGAATTCAAACTAATTTTCCACAATCTTAGCATGTTGTCGTAAATGTTAATCGATGACATTTTCCCAGTATTTCATATTATGACTCATAAGTTTTATTGGAATGATGATATCACATTTGAACCTTTTGCCTAAGGTATAACACAGTGCATGCTAGGAGATCTGATTATGATTTTCTTGAGATTTGCGTCTGATTTTTATTTCTTAAAATTCCCTTGTTAGTTTAAATAAACTTTCCTTATAAATTAGTATACTTAGCTTTCTTATCTTCTTTTGCTAGGTAGAACATGAAATTGTGGTTTTGCATCTTGTTTTTTAAATTGTAAACCTCTATTTAAGAGGAATATTATTAATGAATAAAATGAGTTGAAATTTTCAGTAAATCCATTCCAACGTATGCAACTGCCTTAGAGTTCCACAACCATAGGCAAAAATTGGAATCGAAATAAGGGAAAAACCTTTCTTCAAATCTGAGTTTTCTATTAATTGTATGGTGATTTGATCCCAGACTTGGAACGTAACAGTGCACCAACTGGCATCTTCTGGTTGTTAGTCCTATATATAGTTGTGATCTACCGTCATCCTCTGGAAATTGAGCTTCTGTGATTATGTCATTTCTTTCCAGATCAGGTAGTGAGCATCATTTTCTTGGTTTTGTGCCTTTGTGTCGAATAACAAAGAGCGTCAAACCTAAAAAAGCATAGAGCATCAAGTCCCTATAACCAAGACCATTTGATTAGGCACTCGCTTGATGCACCTAGGCATGCTGTTTTGTAAAGCAATATTCATAAAAAATGTCTACATGGTTGAAATTCTCTTTGCTAGTAAAAATGGGGACAATATCAACCTCTCTACTTCTCAGTATTTGAGTATTCTACAAGAAGCATGGGCAAGGAGATAATAGTGCATATTGACCTACATGATTAAAAGAAAAAGATTGCATGTTTTGTAGATATACCAAATCAATTTTTTGTTTTTTAATCATAATTATACATCTTAAGCTTACTTTACAGGCATCCCACATAAACGTGCTTTTTTTTGCACTTAGTGCATCTTGCGCCCTTAACAACATTGGTTTAGAAATTTGTTGTTGGATAAGCTTGTAGTGATTTTGCTTTCACCAAAGCAATTTTCTTTTCTAAATTTTAATGCTTGCTGTACAAACGCGGCATATTTTCTATGGCTTCTCCTTTTCAGGTTTCACTTTTGACTGATAATATTCAGCTGATAACGGATGCTCTGCAAAGTTCAACTGTTGTGGAAGTGCAGGTACTTTCTATATTTGATAATCTTGGGATGTATGTTTT
This sequence comes from Gossypium rotundifolium, assembly GCA_025506655.1. Classification (NCBI taxonomy): domain Eukaryota; kingdom Viridiplantae; phylum Streptophyta; class Magnoliopsida; order Malvales; family Malvaceae; genus Gossypium; species Gossypium rotundifolium. The sequence goes on along the minus strand of CP106723.1, from coordinate 139,186,387 downwards.
ATCAATATTGAAATGCCTGGTCTTATCAACCATCAAGACTTGCATGCCTCTTATTTTTTATGCTTAATTAATGGTTTTGTTAGAACATAGGACCAAAATTATGTGGTATGGTTTGCTTTGATCACTTTTGCTTTCACATTTAGGGTGACAAAGTAAGGAAGCGGATTGATTGGATGCGATGGATAATGCCGCCTTCTGTTCATTTCCCTACCATGTCTGGTCAGGATACACTAGCGGTTCGTGTTCAGAATATTTCATTGGATCAGAGAACTGCAAACCAGAGTGGTGCAAGTAACCCTGAAGATTCTGATGCTGGTAGACCATCATATGGGGACTTCAGTAATCAGCCTCAGCTATTCAACAATGAGGGATCAACCGTCGGTGCTCATGGTGGGCCAGCAAGTAATTGAAACTAAGCAAAATCTGTTGACGTACGTTTTCCTTGATAAAAATTCCTGGAAGATAAAAGAGTAGAGAATGATTTTGGCGCCATGGGTTATTATTTGCCTCTCTTGAAGGTACTGGTTTTTGAACTTTGCTACGATGAATCACGATCTCTCGTACAGCAAATTTACCGAATTGTTTTCCTTTGTTCTTTTCTTTTTTACAAATGGGGATGTTGGATTTTCTTTTACTATTTGTTATTGGTGATGTTGGTGTTTAAATCTGGGGAATTTCGATTTTTATTTTTCGAAAAAACATAAAAGAAAATCTTTGGAGGGCTTTGATAGCCTCTGGTTGCAGGGGTGAAAAAAAAAAAGAACACATACTTGGATTGAGGTCTATGGAGAAAATGGCTCCTGCAGCTGTGGCTGCAACAGCTACTACTGCTATTATTCATGCCTACAAAAGCTTCTTTTTTTATTACCTTTCGAGGCTTATATCATTTACTAAGAATTGCACTTTATATCATTTATTTATGTACTTATTTATACACACTATTATTATATTTGCTACTTGCTTCTGCTTCATAAAAGTTTGCCCTTCGTTTGTGGGACAATCCTTTGAAAACAACCATATCTTACAACTGATTCTTGTTGTATGGTTTTAAGCTTTGGAGCTTGTGGTACTTTTGACTGACTCTCAGAATAATTTTTATTTATTATTTGTGATTTTTTTCATTTAGATGAGAATAATAGGGTACTATTAATACACATACCTATGACTTTTTAGGTCTAAGTAGCTCCAGACTTAGTAATGTTTAGAAAACAATTTTAGTATAGGGTTTTGATTTGGTTTAGAAAGATGATAGTTTGAAGTATAGTAGAAGTTAAATTGCATTTTGTCTCCCTATTAAGAAAAAGGGGTAAAATAGTCTCTATATATTATATCAAAGAGTCGATTGTTCTTTTCTGTTAAAGGTTTTATTTACTTTTACTGTTAAAAACTAGCGTGGTTAACAAAATGATCATATAATTACACGTGGCTTGACTTGTGCACTTCATGTTGATATATATGGGTTAGCTTTTTAATAGTAAAAATAGATAAAAATTTTATCAGAATGATCTAACGTATAATGATTTATTAATAGCTTGATTGTGTTTAAAGTTGGGGCATGGTAGTAGTTTCACATTTATTCCATGGGCACTTGTGCAAGTAATAGTATCATTTTATTTGCTAAAAGAAAACATTCTTTAATAATAATAAAAGTGACACACAATAGGCTAAGCTTGGGGAATGGTTCATTTTATGGTCCAAGATTTACCCGATTTGTATAAGGATATAACATATATAGCAAAAAAAAACAAAGAGTAGCACAAACAATTTAGGGTACATGCATATATGTTTAATTGGTGAAAGAACATAAAAACAACACCACCACGCACCCCTATTGATATGGGGAAAAAAATGTTATTCATGTTAGTTCCCATTCAAAGGGGTCCTTTCCTTTAGGGTTGTTTTTGTTTTTCAAGGTAGGCTCTTCCCACTTGATTATCATGTCTCGTTGTATGAGCCCTTTATGGGGGGGTTCAATGCTAACATCCAATGGTTAAACACACCGTTCACCAATGCTGAAAGAATAAGAATCTGAATATGATTGATAACGTTTCTCTGTGGTTTCCGTGGGAAACTCGAAATATTATATATAGAGAAAGCAGTCGAGTCTCAATCAAATCAGGGTCCCCCCCTATACTATACAACAGCACCCCATGTTTAAGAGAGGTTCAATCATAGTAAGTATACAGTAAATTGGGAGATTGAATGCAGACAAAGTTGTTGATGAGAGAGCAATGCAATAGTTTGGTGGTAGGGGCTCAAACAAGGGCGCCGTGATGCTATCTATGACGTGTGGCTAACTATGAAACTGAATATTTTTAATTATTATAATATTTAATATCATTATCACCATTATTTTTACATTAACTAGAGATAGAACAGTGAATAACTACTGTTAATCACTATGTAATCAACAGTGAATAACGAATTATGAAATAAAAAAGAAGGGTGATTGTGGTGGTGGAGTGGAACCTGCAGTTGGCTGATTGCAGGCAGCCAAACCGGTCAGTGGCAGTACTACTAACTTTTCAAAGAGTTGAAAAGAGATTTGGAATAGTGAAAATGTTGCAGGGTTGACAGCTGTTCACTTAATGCCACCTCCCCTTCTATTCCTAACCTTTGTGAGAGTTTCAAATTAGTCTTATCTTTTTGCCTCTCTTCACTCCTCCCACTTCACTTTAATTCCCTCTTTCTCAACATCTCCATTCATTTTTTTTAGTATAATTAGAAAAATGGATAAATATCTTAAATTAAAAAGTAAATTATTTTTTAAAAATTATTTATTCTTATTATTAAAAACGGGTTGGTGTACGTCAGCATGAGGTTACATGTAATTGTTTAGTTATTTTGTCAACTACGTTAGTTTTATTAATAGAAATAGATGAAATTTTAACAAAATGTTAATTTACTCTTTAATTTATTATATTTATTATATATTTTGAGTAAATGGGATAAAATATAATTTAACTTTTAATTTGATAAATTCACTTATTTTAGCAGTTAAATTTGGATACAATAAAAGTTTAACATCGTTAAAATTATTCCATATCATTACTTGAAATTGAATAATTTCAAAATACCACCTCAATGTATTTAATATCAAGATCAATGTATTGAATATTCTTTTACAAGCTAATGGTATTGGATTATTGAAATAGTATTATCCTTTCCATTTTTATCATCAAGTATTCTTATCTTGAATTTCAAGATTTTAATTTGGATTTTATTTTTTCATGATGAAAATCTTGATGTTGCATACAACTATTAAAAAGGATATAGATGATGATGATGTGTTTCATACAATCCTTTCCTAGTATTCAAGTATTAAGATATATCATTGATTTATATTTATTATATATTTTATTTATATAGATTTTACTCAAAATTTTTATCTTGAATTTAAATTTTTAAAAAATCAAATCAAATTAAAATCCTAAAATTGATAAAATGTTGAAATTCGGGATAAAAATATTGATGTGGCATAAATCTATTGGAAAAGGATATGATAACGTGCGTCATTATTCAATCCTTTCTCATTTGTAAAAAGGTTAAAATGTGTCAAAAAAAATTTTGTATTTTCTGAAATTTAGGAATTTAGTTTTTCAACTTTATTCTGTGATATTTAGTATTTCTATTTTTTAGATTTCAAAATTTAAGTTCAACTGTTAACACTACTATTTTTTTGTTAAATTGCGATATTTTGAAATAAAAAATATTCACATGGTAGCCATGTAATTAAGAAAATGACTTTCTAGTTAACTTGAATTTAACAAAAAATAATTTAACAATGTTAACAGTTGAATTTGAATTTTGAGATCTGAAAAATAAAATGATTAAACTCTATGAAATAAAAACATAGGATTAAATTCTTAATTTTCAAAAAGTACAAGGACTGCCACTATATAATTATTTTGTCACTAGTTAGTTTTTAACTGTATAAATAAATTATTTTACTCATTTTAAATTAAAAAAAATAATTTCACTTCTACTTTCCATAATACTTTTACTAACGTTAATTTTAAAATGGATTAAAAGTAATATTTATAAATTATTCATCAAACGAGACTCCATTTTTTTTATTTACTTAAATTTCACACGAGTGTAATATCATGATTCCTAACCTTTGTTTTTTAATGCAACATTTATAACTTCTCCTCAACCTTTATTTAAGAAGATAATACATTTCAGTTCTTTTTACGACCGACAACAATATCAATATTAACTGAGTTAAGACTCAATCGACATAAAACTGCATAGTTGAACCATAAATTAAAAATAGGGTAGCTTAAGCAATGAATATTAGGTGGTCAAAATCCTTAGATTTAAGGTGAGTCTAGATAGGCGGTGCGTTTAATTGCGGTTAGCGTAAAAACAGCAGTGGCGATGAGATTAAATACTATAACCAGGGGCGAAGCCAAAAGAATTTTAGGGGGCCGGATAAAATTTTAATTTTTTATAGTTTATATTTTTATAATTTGTAAAGGATTAAATCAAATTTTTATAATTTTAAGGGGGGTAAAGTGTAATTTTACTTTTACTAATTTAAAATTTTTAATAAATTTTAAGGGCTAAAATTATAATTTTACGTTTTAAGAGGCCGAAATCCATTCCAACTCCCCAACTACGTCCCTAACTATAATGATACTATAATATTAAATAAAAATAAATTAAATACATCGTATCGTGCTCAATCGATGAAATAGAGTTTACCATTTATTCTGGCAATGAAATCCTACGTATCTTACTTCCTACAGTCAGGAAACTTTTGATCAGAAACCAGAAAATGGGCATTAAAATTTTTATTTCTTTAAAATTTAAAGTCATATAAGATTGGACCCACAGAGGTAGACTCTGAGAACAAGTCATTTCGTTTTCCTTCAAGCTCTGAGTTTTGCAGATAATGATGGGATGGGACCAATTTCCTTTTCTTTTTAATAAAAATCAATTTTTTTTCAAATTTTAATTTTAATTATACTATTTATCAAATTTAAATTAATTTTATAATTCAAATAATTTAAATCATAAATTAATATAAAATAATTTTTAAAAATATGTAATTTAGTCTTTTCAATGAAAATTTTAAAATTTTTATAAATATATATAAGAAAATTAATAAAAAATTAAAATATTAATTTTGAGGACTTAAACAAAAATTATAAAATCAAATTATCATATTAATTATCTTTTTTTCTCTCCAAATATAGATAATATTTATATTCTTTTAACTTAGAATTTAGTTATATTACCGAAATTTTAAAATGTAAAAAATTATTATTATTTAAGTGCTTAAAATTTTTAAAATTTTAAAATTAATAAAATAAAATTACACTTTGATCCCTCTTAAAATTATAAAATTTAATTTAATCCTTTACAATTTATAAAATATAAACTATAAAAATTAAAAATTCATCCTACTTTTAAAAATTATTCGACTTCGCCTCTTGTATATTACGGATAAGATTTATAGTCAATTTAATTTTTTATTTAACTAGAATAAATTTTAAATTTTATTTTATTTAATTCAATTTGAAAAAATTAAATTAAATTAAATAATAAAATGCTTATCCTAAATAAGAATAATAATGAAAAATGGGGTTTAAATCCCCAAGAAAAGTAAGTAAAGGGACAGCAAGTGGAAGAGGTAACAAGAAGAAGGGAAGGGGAAGGGGGGGGGGGATAGCAGCATATTATCCTACGAACAAAACAGGTGTCCATATCTCAGAGAGGTAAGAGAATCTCTTCAGAAACTGATGTCGATGATGTTGGTCATGAATCACCATCATTTCTTAACCTATTCTTTCATGGCTCTAATCTACGTAGGAATATCTGAATTTAGTAAATTTTCTAGAGTTTTTTAATTTTAAAAATATTTATTAAATTATTCAAAATTTTTTATTATCGTTATTGGATCGTTAAAATTATTATTGTATTGCTTTCTTTGTTTACACTATTTGTGTAAATCCAACGCTCGTTTAGTTTTTTTTATCATAAAACAGTTTTGAACGTTATGAACGAAAATCCAAAAATTTTATTATTCGATCTCTAACACTAACTGTCATATCGACTTGAATCTTTAGTATGTTATTATACTCGTCAATGGGTATTGACCTATTATCGCACCGGCCATTGAATTATCGCTTTGAAATTTCTAATAAGATTTTTTTATAAACCATAAAACGAACATGTACAATAAGTTAAAATTTGCATAAAATATAAAGGGTAATCTACCCAGATTTTCTAAATTATTAATAAGTTTACTTTTTGATCAATTAATTTTAAAAATTACAAAATATCACAGAACTATTCGAAAGTTTTTCATTTAAGTTATTAGGTTGTTAAAATGATTATTGCATGGCCTTCTCGATTCGCGCCTCTTGCACCAATCGAAAACTCTTTTCCCATTTTTTTCTATAGTTTAGTTTTCTTTTTCATTGAACAATTTTGAATGTCACGAATCAATGAAACAAAACTTAAATAACTTTTGTATCCAATGATCAACTTTGATCTAAGATATGCTCTTCTACTCATCAAAGGATACTGATCTATCGTACCGATCATCGAATTATCGCTTAAAGCTTACTAATTAAACTTAAAAAAAATATTTAACCAACCAGTGACTCGAATAAAAATTTTTAAATAGCTCGATGATAGATTTATAACTTTTAAAACTGCGTGATAGTTTACTCAAATATAAAACCTCTCTTTGTATCTACCTCTCTCTTTTAGTGTAGTATAATATCAATCCACATCAGTTCTTCTACAGCCGAAACTTCCAATGGCCAAAGCTGATATTAAACAGTCCCTTCCCCTATGGCGCGTGGCTCAAATGTACTCTACCCTTACCCCTATGAATAATCACCACCATTAAAACACACCCAAAAACAAACCATCACCATTGCCATCACCATTAAAGCTTACCTCTCTTACTGTATTATATCAACTTTGTCACCACCACCAATGTTATCACCATCCAATAAACCCCAAATAACTCCATTAAAACCGTCTCCGTCACCTCCCCATAGACCTAAAACCATGGAAGAAGTATGGAACGACATCAACCTCGCTTCATTACACGACCACCACTCTTCTTCTTCTTCTTCAAGAGAACCCTTTTCATCCAATCCTCATCTCATTCTCCAAGATTTTCTCGCCGCCAGGTCTGATCCACCACCACCGCAGCAGCAGGCCAATGGTGGCGGTGATACCAATACTATGCTTTACGGTTCACCTTTACCACCTCCAGCAACTGTTTTAAACTTAAATTCAGGTCCAGGCTTTGATTTCCTCGATAACCCACGTTTACAAAGCAGTCCTATTTCAACTTTGCCTACTTTCAATTCCCCATTCGAAGCTCTGGCTTCGTCGACCACCTTAGCCAGGTTTGCTAAAAGAAGGACCCAAGATTCCGATAACAGTTCCGGTGATCGCCGGCATAAGCGTATGATTAAGAACCGTGAATCCGCTGCTCGATCAAGAGCTAGAAAACAAGTACTGTCATTTCATTACATTACATTTATTTCCCTATTTTTGTCTGAAAATTCCTCTTTTTTTTTTTTTTTTGCAGGCTTACACAAATGAGCTAGAACTTGAAGTTGCTCATCTTATGGAAGAAAATGCAAAACTCAGAAGACAACAAGAACAGGTAAAAAAAAAAAAAAAACCCAACATTTAAAAACATGTTTAGAACTCGTATATGCTTGGTTTTTAGTCCCTTTAAGAACTAAAACATGTTTTCTTGGGGTTTCTTTTTTCATCTTCCATGTTCATGCAGTTACGAGTAGCAGCTACTGCTCAACTTTCCAGAAATCGAATGCTTCAACGAACATCAACAGCTCCATTTTAAGCTAAAAAACAACAACAACAAATCCAAGGACCAATCTCTTTGCCCCTCTTTTTCAGTAGCCAGGGAAGGGGGTGTATGTGGTTTAAGCTAGAAAAGGAATGACTTTGTATAGGGTTGAAATGGCTATATTTCAAAGTGTTATGGCTAACAAATGCAAAAAAAAGATGGTATATTTAAGGTAATATGTCTAAGAACTTCGATGCTGGTGGTGGGTCTTTTTGTTTTGTCTGTATCCTTTCTTCAATTAAGACTTTCATCTCTTTTGTACATTTTCTCATGCAAAATTTTGTGTTGTGGGGACTTGTTTGTTTAAATTTGGTGATTTAACCCCAAATGTAAATGCTTACTACTAGTGGTAAAACAATTATCAATCAATGGGGGACCCAAAAAGAAGTAAAAGTTATCAACTTTGTGACCACTCATTAAAATTCCTATTCCTTATATGGACCTCTCTACACTACTTCTTTTCTTCAATAAAGTACTCTCTACATTTTTATCTTTTTACCACGTTTACCTTTATGTTAAGAAATTTGACTTTTTACTTCTCAATTTTTTCAATTTAAATTAATTGTTAAATTATTTTATTCCTTTTAATAATAAAAAATATAAAAAATAGTTACTTTTGTTTGAAATGTTACGTTTTAGTCAATTGCGTTATTGTGTTATAATATTTTAGTCATTGAGTGTTAATTGTCGTTAACGTTAAGTTGACGTGGCACGTTAAATCATCATTTCAAACGAAACTTTTAGGTTAAATTATATAATTCGTCTTTATATTTTTTTTTTGAATAATTTAATTTTGGTTATTTTACGTTAAAAGTGATGAAGAATGGAGGAAAATAGAGGGAGAATGGAAAAAAAAAAGAAAGTTAAAAAATAAAAAATAAAAATTTTTTTAAAACGAAAAGATATTAGGATTGGAGCGAAGCTAGAAAAATTTTTAGGGGCGGATGAAATTTTAATTTTTTATAGTTTATATATTTATAATTTGTAAAGAATTAAATTAAATCTTTATAATTTTAAGGGGCCAAAGTACAGTTTTACTTTTATTAATTTAAATTTTTAAAAAATTTAAGGACCTAAATAGTAATTTTATATTTTAGGGGGCCGGGGCCCATGCCAGCACCCTAGCTTCGCTCCTGATTAGGATCAATTGTATAATTTAACCTAAATTTTTTTGTTTGAAATGATGATTTAACGTGCCACGCCAGCTTATCGTTACACCATTAACGATAATTAACGGCTCAGTAGCTAAAATATTACAACACATTAACTAAGTAAAACGTAACATTTCAAACAAAAGTGTCTATTTTAATAGTTTACCCATAATAAAAATATTCATTCGACATTCATATAATTAAAATATTGATATTATAATGAGTTTGAGTTTAACAAAATAAATTTTAATTATATATTTTTAAATTTCGAGATTTTTATTTGATAATCATATTAAATCTCGATTAAATTAGATATTGTATATATTTTTATCCAATAAGGAATGACAACTTTAATATTCATGTGGGTATAGTTTGAGGATTCTTATCTCTTTTGTGAATCAATTATCATGCCATCTCTTTTTCATGGGACAATATTACTTAAACAGTGACCAAATCTAGGGTTTCATGTGGCAAGATATGGTCCTTGGAATCAAATGTATTATGTACATTTATCATACAAAATATTGAAAAAAAAAATTCCATTTGGAAAAAGTTAGAGTGAGAAAAGGTTATATCGATTTAGGGTTAGAATATTTCATCGGTTTTATAGAGAGCCGAAAGTAGTATTTATAAATCAGTCAACAAATGAGATTGTTGATGAGACTTGAATCGTATTATTTGTCAAAGAGTTAATAAGTACATATTTAATCAAATTAGATCATGTTGGCTACTAGCAGCGACGTCGACATCAAGAGCAGGGGCGAAGTTAGGGGGTTGGAATGGGCCCCGGCCCCTCTTAAAATATAAAATTACTATTTAGGCCCTTAAATTTTTTTAAAAATTTTAAATTAGTAAAGGTAAAATTATACTTTGTCCTCCTAAAATTATAAAAATTCGCTTTACCCTTTACAAATTATAAAGATATAAACTATAAAAAATTAAAATTTTATCCGGCCCCCTAAAAAATTGTTCTGGCTTCGCCACTGATCAAGAGGTGGCGGGCAAGAGGCCCCTCCATGAATGACAAAATATCATTCTAGTCCTTTTATATCTCTAAAATTTTAAGTTATTTCAATAGTAAAACTATATTTTTATCCTCTCAAATAAATTTTCGGTTTTGACCTTTTAAAATTTAAAATTAACTTTCCCCCCTAGAATAAATTTATGACTTCATCCCTGGCTACAATTGTTAGAAATAAAAAGTATTTCAAAAAAACTTATTTCATATCACTTAGACGAGCCTCTAGATTTTTATTTATAAGTCAAAATTAATTATTAGGTTTATAAGAGTTAATAAAAAAAAGGAAGGGTTCGAGCAGGGCTCGGTCTTTCTTAAAACGAAAAAAAAAAATTCTATTTAGGTCTTTTAAAATTTTAAATTAGTAAATATAAAATTACACTTTAACTCCTTAAAATGATAAAAAATTGATTTAATCATTTAAAAATTATAAAGATATAAACTATTAAAACAGTGAAATTATATTTTTACTATCGTAAAAATTGACACGAGAGAAATTTCGACCATTACTTCCTAAATTGTCCCAAACATTATTTTTTTTCATCACTAAACTCTATAAATATGTATGTATTTGGCAATGGATATATGCTACATAAAACCTAACCTCTAAGGGTGTTGGAATATGGCTATTTTTGGGGTTGTAATTGACTCAATGTAGACCTATACATTTCCCATTTTAAGTCCAAAAAAGGGGGCGGAAGGCATTGGTAATTGGGGAGCTTTCCCTTCCATTGATTCACTCAAGGTGGCCTAGGAAGTAGCAACTAGGTTTATGTGAAGATGGGTTATGTTGTGTTGTGTGTCTCCAATGTATTTTTAATTAGGTTACTCCAAAATTTGGAGAATTATTTGTCATATACATAGGGCAAAGTCAGAATAATTTTTTAGGGAAGTCGGATAAAATTTTAATTTTTTATAGTTTATATCTTTATAATTTGTAAATGATTAAATCAAATTTTATAATTTTAAAGGGACCAAAGTGTTATTTTATCTTTATTAATTTAAAATTTTTAAAAAAATTTAAGAGTCTAAATAATAATTTTACATTTTAGGGGGGATGGAGCCCATGCCAACCCCCTAGTTTCGCCCCTATATATATAGGGGTGAGTAAAATCTGATTCGATTTGAAAAACTCGATAAAAAATTTAAATTTTGTATTAAATAGTTCGAGTTATTTGAGTTAATCGAGTTATTCGGAATCAACTCGAAAAAAATTTAAGTTTTTTGGTTTAACTCGAATATGAATTACACAATTCGAGTTTTTGAAAATCCGAATAAGAAAAGGCAAAACTATGTCGTTTTGATAAATGTTAACCTATTATAAAGTTAAAAGTTAAAACTATTAAGTTAAAAGACAAAATTACGTTGTTTTAATAAATATTTACTCATTAAGTTAAAAGGTAAAACAATTATATTGTTTTGTGTAGTTAAATAATTTTGTACTTCATCTACTAGTTAAATAATCGGTTCATGTAAACACAATATTGAGTATAAATAATATGATTCGTTAACTCAATTCGACTTAACTCAAAATTTTTTACTCGATTCGACTCGACTCGATCGAATACTCACCCCATATATATATATCATCAATTTCCACTTGGGGGAGAAGAGTTGACCAAAAGTAATGTACGTTATAAGTTTATTACTATTTCTAAACATGTAATTGTCTTGTTCAAGACATTGAATGAAACGTAGAAGCCTAGAGAAAGAGGTAAGCAATGGCATTGGTGTCCAATAAAATGGTTAAATTATTCATAAATTTCTTAAATTATAAATTAATAAAATGATATAATTCTCTTTTGGCCCTTTAAAGGTTTATAATTCTTTTTTGGCCCTCTAAAATAAAAGGGCAAACTAAACAATTGGTAAGGTTTTTTTTTATCTAACTATGAAAAGTTACTTATGGTCGCTCAATTATTTGGTTTTTTCTTTGTAACCAGCCACTAAATGACAGATGGAAAGATGACGTGAAAGCTTTTAAAATTGGCATAATAACAACTTTGACAATCTGTATTTATATATTGTGTCAATTTGGTTTTGATTCAAAAAAATAACCCTTAACGTTTAAATATTGTGTAATTTGGTCTCTCTTTTTTCAATTTTGCTTTTCTTTATGACTCTTTTACCTAAAAAGCTGAAAATCAACTAAATTTGGTCGAAAATATACCAAAAATAGAAACACTAAGAAATCCTTAGTGTCATAAAAAAATAAAACTGAAAGGAAAAAGACTAAATTACACAATGTATAACTATTGAGGGTTAATTTTTTTAGATTTGAGACTAAATTGACATAATACGAAAATGTTGAGGATTAAAATTGTAATTATGTTAATTTTAAAAACTATTTTTTTGTCGCTCGTGTATAAAAAGTTATAAAATAATCACTTAACTTTATATACACTAGCTACAAATAAATAGTAATAATTGAGTGAGTACCAATATAATTTACCAAATTATTTTTTGCCTTCACCTTTGATGAAAGATTGGCTTTGTTAAGCATGCCACAATTTTACGTGAGGATGCCTTGAACTAGAGGCATGGGCGGGCCTGCCCGCCACGACCCTTCGAAAAATGAGAGGTTCGGGTAAAAAAGTTAAAATATGGGTTTGGACAAAAAAAGAGGCCCGTTTAAAAAATAGGCCGGGCTTGGGTAAAACTTTTTTGGCCCGAGCTCGGCCCGGCCCGACCCAAATTATATATTAAATATATATTTTGTTTTTAATTAAATATACTTTTTAAATTTACATATTTTTAATTTATTTTTTTGTTTTAATATTTGTTTTAAAATTTTTATTTAATGAAAAAACTTAAAAAATTAATATTTTTATTTGTTTTTTGTTTTAATATTTGTTTTCAATTTTTTTATTTAATGAAAAACTTAGACAAAATTTTATGCCCATATCGGGCTCGAGTTTATCAATTTTCTTTCGGGCGAGCTTGGACAAAATTTTAGGCCCATAAATAGGCTGACCCAGCCTAAAAATGGGCCTAAAATTTTATCTAGGCCCGGCCCATGCCCACCTCTACCTTGAACCTTCAAACAAGCTTAACAAGTCTTGGTATAACTTATCAAGATCGATCAACTCACCCTCACTCAAAGAGAGCTCAGCACCAATTGACTTAAACATCATAACTAAACCTAATCATGGATCGGTTTTCTATGTAAAATTTTAGATCCATTTTTTAGGTCCAACTCGGCTTAAAAGATAGGTCTAAAATTTTGTCTAACCCCGATCAAGATTAAAAATGCTAAACTCAAAAAACTCGATCTAGCCTGCTCGTATTAATTTTTTTTAGATTTTTTTATATAAAAATATATAATATATTAAATACACTAAAAATATTAAAATAAATGTCCCTCGATAAATTGAAAATACATTAAAAAAGTCTTTATATTTAAATAACATTAAGATAATTGCATCTTAGCAAGCAAATGTCTTTAAAATAGTAACAAAATTAACAATAAAACAATAGTTACACAATATCTAAACAATAATAATAAAATGATGACAAAACAACTTATTTGCGTCGAGTCAAGCTTAGGCAAAAAATCCTACCCAAGGCATGACCCACTTAAAAAATGGGCTATTTTTTTTATATCTTTAAACTTATATTTTTACTCAAACTCTTTTCAAATAAATATTCGGACTTGAACAGATAACCCAACCATGATAAGATCTAATCAGAACACACTTAAAAATGATTATTTTCAGAGCTAGTATGACTCATCTTTTTCTCTTTTTAGGGCCCAAAAAACCACCTCAAACTAGACCTACCTTCAACGACTAATTGTAATTACAATCAACAACTTTTTATAGCCCCCAAAAAAATTACATCCAATATTTTATTCATTAAACTATTAGTAAATTTATATTTTATTCACTTAACTTTAAAAATTACAATATAGTCACTGAACTATTCGAAAGTTTTCATTGAATTATTAAAATAGATGTTATATGACTTTTTTTATTTGCACTATATGCATCAAACGAAAGCTCTCATTTTTCCTTTCTATTTTACAACTCAATCTTTGTCATCAGCGGCGAATCTAGGGGGGCTGGCATGGGCCCGACCCCCCCTAAAAGGTAAAATTTTAAATTAGGCCCTTAAAATTTTTTAAAAAATTTAAATTAGTAAAAGTAAAATTACACTTTGGCCCCCCTAAAATTATAAAAAATTAATTTAATCATTTACAAATTATAAAGATATAAACTATAAAAAATTAAAATTTCATCCGGCCCCCCTAAAAAATTTTCCTGGCTTCGCCCCTGTTTGTCATGAAGTAGCTTTAAGAATCAATTTAAATCTAATTATATTTTTCTACTCATCGATGTACACTGATTCAAAAAAAAAAAAGAGGTTGAGCAAATATGCATTGAAACGAAAATTTATAGAATACAATAAAAACATTTGAACATCAAATTTTAGCAATAATTTCATTGTCGTCTGGTGCATATTTGGCTTTCAGGAGAGCCGGGGTTTAATTCCTGGCAATTTCCGGCTAGAATCCGGCTATATGGAAAGATGAAAACCATATCATCATCTCTTCAGTGAAAGCTTCCCTTCTATGAAACATAAACCCATCTTCTTCCCCCATTGAAAACCTGCATATTGGACAATTCTTCTTACACGTATTCACCCACTTATCCACACAAACCCTATGAAATTCATGGAAACATGGCAACACCCTTGTTTCTTCCCTTCTTCCATGCTTGATAAACATACACAACATGTTTCACCATCTGTTGATCCCTGCAAGTAGCTGCTGCTGCTGTTGCTGCCCATTGCTGTTCCCTCCATCACCACCACATAGCCAGCCGCCGCGGGTGGCGGTGGTGTTGCTTCTTTTGTTCTTTTCCCTTCATCACTTACTGATCTTCTTACACCAACAATGGTGTAAATGAAGGTTACCAGCTTGTTGAGAATCATTTTGGTTTTGTATTTTTCGGCAGCAATTGGGGGCGGGGGGAGGGGTTCAGGTTATCCGTATACCATGTTTATGAGTTGCCCTCCTCTTAGATTGATCATCATCGGTTGTTTTGTTTGCTTGGTTTGAAAGGGTTGTTAGATTTGGGATGAACCGATTTTGAGGGTTTAACCCCAAGCGGTTGCACCTAAACCAAGAGTGTTACATATGACCTTTTATTCTTTATTGTTTATTTTATTTTATTTTTACTTGCCATTACATTAAAATACATACATGTTAGCCGATTTAGTCTTAACTTGATTAGTATGAGTATTGTTGTCAATATAGGAGGACATAAATTTGAGTGTGTTAAAGCGTATTATGCTCTTATTTATAAATTGGGGAGAAGCTATAGATAATGGGAAAAGATTGTATGAAACAGTGACGTCACGTCATCTATATCCCTTTCCAATAGTTTTATGCCACACCTAGTATTTTTATCCTGAATTTCGGATTGTATGAAACAATGATATTATCCCTTTCCAATAGTTTTATGTCACATTAGTATTCTTATCCTGAATTTGCATAAATCTATTGGAAAAGGGATACAGATGACGTGGCGTCACTGTTTCATACAATCATTTCCCAGGAGAAAGGATTTTATGAAACAGGGATATTATCCATTTCCAATAGTTTTATGCCACATCAATATTTTTATCTTGAATTTCAGGATTTTAATTTGAATTTGATTTTTTTTTAGGATGAAAATATTGAAATTCAAGATGAAAATGTTGATATGACATAAATCTATTAGAAAAAGATATAGATGACGTGGCGTCACTATTTCATACAATCCTTTCCCAATAGATAATTTAAGGCATTATGTCAAAAAAAACGTACATGTTACAACAACTCTATTTAGACATGGATAGGGTTAATTTCAAAGAATGTGAAGAAATTTTTGTCCAATTTTTTAATTTTATGCTTCACAAAAAATAATAAATTCAGTCTTTTAATTCCCTTAAAGTTTGTAAAATTTTAAATTAAAAGAAGAATAAAATTATACTTTGACCTCTACCCAGAATTCGTAATTCAATTATGGTCCCACCAAAACAATTTTCGGGTTTTACTACTCTTTAAAATTGAAAACGTACAATTGTCAAAATATCAATATTGAATCAATTAGGTTTTTACATTAGCTTAGCCATTCAATTTAGGTGTTAAATATTGGCTTGAATCAGTCGTGATACCGCATATAGATAAATTGAATATGAGTTTTAAGGAAAAAAATAGAAAGTGACATCATATTCAAGCTATTTTAACCGTAGATATATATGTATTTATGATACGATCCATGCATTTTAAATATGTTGAACATCATATTGAATTGGCATTTAATTTCAAGCTAATGCCTGAGCCGATGGAAAGACTTGAATGATACAATATCGAAACTTTAAAGGATTCAATTAAAAAATTTTAAAAATTTATAGATCATTTCGAATTTGGTGTATAATTTGAAAACTTTTACTACAATTAACTTTTTTATGTAATTTATATAAGACTCGTAAAAATTATTTTTTTCGAGACACGTAATTACCTCTCTCGATAATATCATAACTAGTATTCGAACTTGAGTTCGTGGGAGGCTATGGATTAGGTAATGAGAAAATATCCCGTATTAACATCGTGGATTGGGGGCATGCATGCTTTGAAGGAAAGCAATTAAATGATGGGAAAGTTTGACCATTGACGGTACGAATCTTTGCTGATGGTTACCTAATGTTCAAAGAGTGGGTTGTTCACCGTATGCTAGTTCTCCGTTTAAGGCCTCCTTTGGTTTATCAGTGGAAGTCACTGAGGTGCAGTTGAGGCAGAAAATTGCCACCAATCTCATTGCTTTGGTGTTTGGTTTAGGGTTAAAGTTCAGTGAAAATTTTTTTTAATCGCACTGAGGGGTTAAAAATCAGTTGGCTATTTGAGCAGCAATTAGAATTGAGAGGGTAGTTGGTATTTTTAATTTCTAAAAATGCCTATACTTTTATTTATTATTTTACTATTTTATCCTTGAAAGTTAAATTAATTTCTTGCCCAGTCATATTTATTTTCATATTTGATCCAAGTATATCACTGTTATAAAAGTATATTTAACTATAAAAATTAAAATAATTTTCATTTTATCTAATAAATAATTTAAATTGATTATATAATTCATTAAAATATTCATAATAAAATATTGGAAGATGCATTTTAATATTTTATTAAATGAATTTATAAATTCAAATATTTTAATAATTTTATATAAGTAAAATAATTTAAAAACTTCTATTATATATCAATTCTAATCTAATGTCCTTAATAGTCATTTTTTATTTTCACCTCACCGCTACAGTTGCGTTTGAATTCAAACACATACTCCACCGCTATTTCTAATCTCACCGCTACAGTAACTAATATCACCGCCACCGCTGTTTTTAATCTCACCGGAGGTAAACACGCCGCCCATCAAAACTAAGCCTAAGTGCGGAAAACCGACAATACCTTCGGCTGTTAAGGAGTTCAACTAACTCCCTTGGTGGATCATACTTCGAAAATTTCTCGAGTTTCTCTCAATAATGAAAGACAAATCGACTCTTTTAAGAGAAATCTTTGAACCCGAATAATCTAATCAAAACAACCCGAACTCAAAATAGTACCAAACCCTAAAAACCAGAATCTAAAATTTAGACCAATTACTTTCTGGTTTTAATGGAGCAGGTTCGGCCTGTCGTTTTGTTTTCTGGGCCTTGAACAATGGTGTATTTTTCAGTGGTTGTTCCTGGGCTTATGGGTCTTATATTACAGACCTTTTTCACTTTCCCTGCTTGCTGATTTTTGGAAAATCGATCTCCCAATTACGGGTTTTTGAGCTAAATGATCCCTAATTTGCTAAACCGAAAGGATCAAAGCAACCATTTCTGAATAACATGTCCCTCACTCCATTCCGCGCAACAAACTAGAAAGCCAGGAGGCTTTTCTCCTTTTTCAAGCCTTCAATAACATGCTTCAATGGTGGTAATCAAATTGAATTGGAGAAGGTATCAAAACAAAGTCCCAAATGAATGGCAACGATGTCCATTCGTGAACTCCTTCGTTTTCGATCCACCATCTTCATTAAACCCAACCGATTTCACTCGCCGTTTTATTCAACTGAGTCCAAAGCGCTCACTTCGATCCTCGATTCGTGTCGTGATATAAAGGAACTGTTTCAAATCCAAGCTCGGTTGATAACTTCGGGTCTCTTCCAAAACCCATTTTGGGTCGACAGGGTTTTGATCCATTCTTCCAAGTTCAGCAACATTGATTACACCGTTTCGATTCTACGATGCATTGAAAATCCCGGAACTTTCCGTGTTAATTCAGTTATCAGAGCTTACTGTTTTAGTTCTTTACACCATCAAGTTGTGGTTTTTTACTTTAAAACGCGAGCTAATGGGTGCTTTGTTCCTAATAGCTATACTTTTGTGCCACTTTTAAGCTCTTGTTCGAAATTGGGTTGCTCTAAATCTGCAAGGAAGTGTCACGGCCAAGCAATTAAATTTGGGGTAGTCAATAGATTGCCAATACAGAACTCTTTGATTCATATGTATGGTTGTTGTGGGGTTTTTGAGTTTGCCATCAATGTGTTAGTTGAAATGTCCCAAAGAGATATTGCCTCATGGAACTCTTTTATTAATGTGTGTTTTAAAGTTTGGAATTTGGGGTTGGCTCACCAACTGTTCGATAAAATGCCTGAGAAGAATGTGGTTTCTTGGAATATTATGATTAAAGGGTATTTAAAAGCTGGGAATCCGGGTTGTGCATTGAAGTTGTTTAGGCAAATGGTGAAAACGGGATTAATGGGGAACGAGAAGACTCTGGCTAGTGTACTTAGTGCTTGTTCTAAGTCATCTAGATTGAAGGAAGGAAGATCAGTTCATGGATTTTTAATCAAGAACAGCATGAAGTCTAATATAATAATAGATACAGCTTTGGTTAATTTGTATTGTAACTGCCAGAAAGTAGGATTAGCTCGTAGGATGTTCGACAAGATCAGAAATAGGAACCGAGTTTGTTGGAATGCAATGATTTTAGGGCATTGCATTCATGGAAATCCCAAAGATGGACTAAAATTGTTCACCGATATGGTGGAAGAAACGATCATTTCTCCTGACGAAATCACTTTCGTCGGCATTCTATGTGCTTGTGCTCGTGCAGGATCGGTACCAGATGGCAGAAACTATTTCCACCAAATGATCAACAAATTCGGTATAAAACCGAACTTTGCTCATCATTGGTGCATGGCAAATCTTTACGTTGGCGTTCAACTTTTCCAAGAGGCGGAAGACATCCTAAGGCAAATGCCGGATAGTGCCGAGGACATATCATCTGATTCGGTTCTTTGGGCTAACTTGCTGAGCTCATGTCGGTTTAGGGAGGGCATTACTGTTGGGGAAAGAATAGCAACATCATTGATTGCAAAAGAGCCTAAAAACTTCACATATTATCAGTTATTGTTGAATGTGTATGCTGTGGCAGGTCAATGGGAGGATGTTGCTAAAGTGAAACAGATAATGAAGGAAAAAGGGATTGAAAGAGTTGCAGGGTGTAATCTTTTAGATTTAAAGAACATTGTTCATAACTTAAAAGTGAGTGAACAATGGAGGGAGGGTATGGATCAAAGGGATGTTAAGCTTGCTGAAAGCTAGTTTTACACTATTGGTTGAGAATATGAATCAATGGCTTTGATGGGGGATTTTGTGTAAACTTTTTTTTCTTCATAATTGAATTTACTTGAAATAATTGATTTTTCATTGATATAAATACAATCAATCTCTTGATCAGCTGGAAAAGTGAAGGAATGAGAAGAAAGAAAGAAAAAGTGGAAAGAAAATGAATTTTGAGCAGAAAAAAGTAGGAAAGAAAAAAGGAAGATCATTTTACATTCTAATGAATACAAATTCATCCTTCTAAAGAAAAGAAAAGAAAAAATGAGAGAAGTGCATATTAGTTCAAAATTATGCATTTCCATCATTATTTTTCACCTATTTTTCCACATTATGGAAAGAAAATTTATATTTTCCACCCTTCAAATTTTTTTTTTTTTTCATTTTACCAAGTTCAAAAGCTTCTTTTTACAAGTCTGCAAAAGGTACCTCTTGATAATTACATTGCAATATAGTTTTTAAACTTAAACATTTAAGAGTTTAATTACTCTACTTTTCAGATTAAAAAATTTAAAATTCATTTCAGTTTATTCTTTTGAGTATTAAAAATTTAATAATATTAACTGTAATAAATTCTTATAGAATAAATTTCGATTCTTGTTTTATTTCCCATGCTAAGATGACAACGAGAAGAAGTAAAAATCAATTTCATCAACTTAGCCTATTGATCGGTTAAGTCAATTAAAACTTGGGGCATATAGCAATAGATGGATAGTAAATGGCATGCATAATTTAGACAACCATTCTCTTTCATATCACAGACCATGATTAAAGGACATTACTTGGATACAACAGACTGGTTTTTAGTGAAGACAGGCAAAGAACATAGAAGAAGACACTTTGAAGAGTTTCAAAAGAGCTCACAGAATATCCAAAAGTACACATGAAAAGTCAGAGCAACAAACTACATTTTTATATATAGAGAAGTTTGATACAATTGAACCGGCACTCGCAATTGACCCGTCATTCGAATGCCCACTGGTTCTCCCGACGAACCTCTTCTTCCTCTTCCGGGGTGAAGTCATTCTTGATATTGAAAGTCTTCCTGATCTCTTCTGGGGTCTTTCCCTTGATCATGTCAGCAACAGTTTGGCAAGTGAGATCCAGCAAACCCTTGATGTTCAAATAGTTCGCTGCCTGCAAATAGTATGTTATAAAGCTCACATGTAATTTTCAAGGGTTTTTTCAACAAAATGGCTAGTGAAATTTAGACACAAGTAGGCGTGTAATTTAACATTGGTGCTTGCAAGCTACTCGAGTTCGACTTGAAAGAAAGTCAAACACTATTAAGTAATTATCAAGCCAAAGGAGCTCGAGCTCTCAATAGAGCCAAATTCAAGCTTGGAAATACTTGGCTCAAACAACTCCGAGCCTTATCAAGCTCCAGCATGAATACATACAAACTTAATCAAAAAGTTCAAGTAAGAATGCAAGCCTTATCAAGCTCAAGCATGAATACATACAAGCTTAATCAAGCTAAGCCTCAAGCTCAAGTAGGAATGCATATGAAACACTGGTGCTCCCAAGCTACTTGAGTTGGACGCAAACAAAATTCGAACTCAATGAGGTAATTATCAGGCCGGGGAGCTCGAGCCAAATTCGAGCTCAGTAATACTCAGCTTGAACAACTCAAAAGCCTCATCAAGCTTTTCATTTTTAATATTTTTATATTACCAAATTTTAGTTGTTGCAGTTAATATATATTATTAACCCTCGATTTAGTTATTGAGCTGAGCTCAAGCTTGAATACATACAAGCTTAATCGAGCTCGAGTTTGACCTTGGGTACAAAAATTGATATATGAGTTTGATCAAGGTTGAGCTCAAATAGCTTGATTATATTGAACAGAGCTCGAGCTTGACTGTATTAGGACTCAGCTCAGCTTGATTACACCCTCATGAGCAACAATTATTCATTAGTTCTGCAATGCAACAAGCAGGCATCACCTACATAGCAATTCTGCCGTTGGTAATTGCAAACATATGCAAAATCTCAAACATAGTTGTATTGAAAACATCAATCTTCATGCAGGGGCTTCTTGTTTATTGCTATTTGTTAGGCAAGGCATCATCAAAGAATCAATCTTTTTCATCTTAATGAAAATCACAAATTAGGCTTTTGCTTGTCAAGTGAAACAAGACCTTTAAACCAAGAGAGAACAAAGCCAAAAAAAAAAAAAAATGATAATTATACCAGGGCCACAAGCATTACTTCACTTATACAACGGCTTGTTTCTTCAAATTTACGACATATCTACGACTTGATAAACGATGCTACATTCTTAACCATGAACGAAATAAAAAAAACCAACAAATCACCAAAAATTGAACACATTGAAACGAAATTATGCATTATATACCCAAAACCAACACGAATTTTTCAAATTTCCCCTATCCGCAAATTCAAAACCCTAGCCTAACCAAGAAGAAAACATAAGCATATAATTGAAACAACAAAAACAAATAAAAAATTAAAAAAAAAGGAAAAGGAGAATAAGAGGTACTGACCAGAATGAGATCAAAGAGAGTGGCTTGATCGACCTTGACAAAGTCAGCGTCCCAACTCTTGAGCTCGTCATCTGTGGATCGATCGTCTGTCTTAGGAGCCTCGACGTGTTTCTTGCAGTACTCGATCACCTTCGCTAAGATCTTGCTCGTAACATTAGGCAACGGTATCCCGTTATCAGCGCAATCGTCCTCGATCATATGCTTAATCGTCTGCGACTCCAACGCCACCGCTTCATCAACCTCGAATGCTTCGCAGTCCGAGCTCTTAAGGGTGATCTTCCTCCCCGACGACGACATTTTTCGCTACCGATTTCTCAAAAAAAGATCAGAAAACGGGAATTAAATAATCAAGGGTTTTTTTTTCTTATTGACAATAAATTAGGGATTTTTATAGAGGGTGAATGAGAGGTGGTATTGGGATTGGGTTCGGTTTTTTTATGGAACGGTTGTGATTGGAGACGTGGCGTCAAGTTGTTTTGGATTCTCATCCAACCATTACATTTTAGACACGTGTAACACAATAGAAAAGGTATTTTCCACGTTTTAATTTGGGTTAATTGCATTAACCATCCCAAAAATTTTTCTCTGATTCTAGATTGGTGTTCTCCAAACTTCCAATCATTTTCATTCAGTTCTTAATTTATATCAGTATTGTATCAATCATATATTTCTATTAGCCTAATTCTAAATTTAGTATTAAATGCGAGTTTGACTTATTTAAAAATTAAAAAAATAAAGCTTAAATCGCTATTTAGCCCTTGAACTATATTTTTTTTCTCATTTGGTACATAAATATTTTTTTACATCGCTTAAGTACCTGAACAATCATTCTCCTCCTAGTTTAACCCCCTTGGTACATCCTCATCGAAAGTCGATAATTTTTGGAGTAAAATGGGATGAAATTAATAGTTCATGTACTAAAGTGAGACAAAAAAGTTATCAAAATAAGAACCATAAATAATTCAAATACTAAATCATGAAAAAAAAACTTGAAAAATGGGTAGAGTCAAAATTAAAAAATATATATTTAAACACGTTAAATTTAAATTATTCATATAATTTACGTCTTTTAAATATACTTCACTTCAAATTTGAACTCAAATTTTAATGACTATATTTATAAAAGTATCTAATTACTGATTTTTAGGATTCAATTAAAATATTTTAAAGTTTAGAATTCAGTTCATTTAAATTAAAGACGAGTCATATTTTGTACACAAATTAAATGTAATTATTGTCAATTGACGTAAGTTTGAGTGCACTGAAATACATTATCCTCCTATTTATGTGTTGAGAAGGACTATAGGGTTCAAAAAAGGTAGATATTTAATAATATTATTCAAAAATAAAATAAAATGTGACTATTTGGATCCATAAAATATGATCCAAAGACTAAGAAATGAAACAATCGAAGATATATAAATGTACACAATGAATCTCAAACTTGAGTACTTAAGACATCATTGGTATATCAACTAAAGACTTAAATATAAATCTTTTCCGTATGGTGAATCTATAATATGTGTATATATACTTATATTAAGCTCATGACTAAACTAATATCACGAGTAGACCTATTCACGGGTCGAGCTACTCACCTAATCCTGAAAGCCCGTCCAAAATTTGAAAGGATTTGAACAAAAATATTATGCTTGAAAAATGGATTTAGGTAAAAAATATTAAACATACTTAAAATATGGGATGGACTTAAGCTTAACACTCAAAACTCAAGCCCGACTCGACCTGACCTAGTTCTTAACTCTTCATATTAAAAAATGAAAGTCTAATCTCCCTATATATACACACACGAGCATACTACTTGTAACGATGATGAAAAATAAATAGAAATCCCTCTTATTTTCATCTATTATTCTTTAGAACATTTAGAAATATGAGTCCGATCTAGCTCAACTGAATCGGGTGTCACCTCAAAATTTGATCTAAAATTTCAACTGAAATTAAGAACTTTAGGAGCTATAAGAATTATGCCCATTAAACCTTAATAGTTCTTTCCTTCTTACCTGGAAAAATTATACAGCAATAATATTTCCTTTATATAAAAAATGAAATTCTTTTTGTACAGATGGGTTTCAAGTATTTCTACTTTCTTTCATGCTTTTTGGTTTTGCATTATGTTGTTTATAAAGAAGTGCAAATGTTGAAACAGTGGAGGCTAAAGCAGCAAATTGATCTTTCTTCTGAAAATTAGACTATCCCAGTCAAAGATGAGCTACAGTTGAAGTTACATACTTCAATCATTACCTTGCTGTTAAAGCAACATTCTACAGCAAACAAATGAAAAGATAAGTGGACATGGAGGAAGAAAGGCAATTCCTCAGTTAATTAGTTTATCCGGCAGGCACAAACGAGGTGCAGAGGAATGTGTCATAATTTTAATGGATGGCAATATCCATTAAAACAGTGAAGGCTTTGTCAAGGAAGGTACCATTTAGCATTTAGAATTGGATATATGGTTTTTTCTACTAGAGGTGGAGAGTGTTTGAAAATCCAATCAGGAGCTCAGTGGACATTTTAAACAAGACTTCATTTCAACAGAAACACTTTGCCTTATTAACCCTTTTTACCATCCAAAAAGAAAAGCTTGATTCTTGTTCAACTGCACTACTTTCAGTTCATCAATTTGTTCTTTCATCTCTAAACAAAAACAACACAAAACTTTATCCAAAAACCACTATACTAAATGAAAATCAGTTTCTCATACAACAACAACATGTGCTCAATCTCCATTAATAATCTCACTAATTTACATACAAATACAATATATATGTGTATGTAGGTTCAAAGAGAAAAGCAATCTTTTAGTACAGGTTCAATTTGATAAGTGGCAACTAGAGTTACCTTCTATGTTCAGCTTTTATACAAACCTCCCAAGAAAATATGTCTCTTCAGTATTTTTTTTCACTCATGATTCCATGAACTGTGATGGTGGAGGGCTTGTTTTAGTCTTCTCAGGACCTGCAAATTCATATGATTGGTTTAAGGTTATGGCATGAAGAAACCGTACCGCGTGCAATGATCGAGTTTTTAGAGGGGAAAAATGCGATTTTCGCCTGACTGTTAGGTTCTTAGTACGATATATAGGAGACGTACCGTAAATCCCACGAATCTCTACTTCTCGCCATTCTTGAACGAGGGCACAACAACAGCACATCAAATGAGAGAGGAAATCATCGACAAACCCGCCCTGCCAAAGGAAGAAACGCGTAAACATTTTAAGGGTGCTGAGTTTTGAGTGACATTGAGATTTATTGTGGAGTGTGAACAATAGGAAGTAAAGATAAACGGCGAGGATCATATGATGTTAGCAAGTAAAAGTACCATAGAAGCCCTTATACTAGGAGCTAGATTTCATTTTGCTCTTTATTAAAAAAATGGGCAAACTAGTCCCTGTACGTTAGATCAAAAAACAAACTAATCTTGTTAAAATTTCATCCATTTCTCCCGTTAAAAATTGGTCCTTGTACATGATGAGGTACAAGTGGTGTGTCACGTGTAATTGTCTGATTATTTTGTCAAATACACCAACTTTTAACAGTAGAAATAAATGAAAATTTTAACAGAAAGAATCAGTTTGCTTTTTAATCTAAAGTACAATGACTAATTTGTCCATCTTTTGAGTAAATAGAGCAAAATGCAATTTAACTCCTAGTATAAAGGCCTTCTTGATACTTTTACCGATGTTAGCATGTTTTTGTCATTATATTGATTTATGGATACGGCTAGCCATATACTTCTGATAACTACAACTAACAGAAGATGACATATGGCTTAATCACAGGTATATCGAATGATAAGTAATGGGGCCAAGGTAACAGAACCGAACCATATTCGTCCATGGAATATAAAATAGCAGAAAACTTGCGATCCAAGGTTTTATATTTTAAACAAGTAGATTACTCTTTTAATGGAAGAGAGAATACCGTAATGTTCAATGCCTTCCGAAGTTTCCTTCTAACACAGCAAGTGTAGCAACAGCATGACAATATCAATGAATACGCCATTAATTCGTTGCATGCTTCAGCGGAAGCTGCAGGAAGTTTCAGTGTTGCAATCAATATAAGGTTTGCAAATAGCAAGCCTACACAGGAGAAGGTAAAATCCTAAGGAAAACTGAATTCTCGTAGTAAATTATGCATGGGCGCTAAGCAATATAGATCAAATTCGTGTACAAATGAAAATAATTATGGACCAGACAGATTATCAACCGAGCTATAATGACACAACCGAGTAATAAAATATGATCCAGAAATACTTACACATATGCCTGTTTGTTGCAACGGTAGCAATCTTTGAAAACGTACCACAAGGATAAAAGAATGTCTTTATACCTGCAATGAGAAAGGTGGCTTAGGAGACCAGACGATCAGAAAAACAGTAAGGTCAGTTCCACCGATATCTGTCCTAGAAATCTTACAAAAGATCGTTCCGAGCATAGAAAGAAGACATTTAACACATAAAAGGGCAGCGATGACATAAAAAAGGACTTACACAGAGATGGTTCCGAGAAACAACCAAGCAAATCAGCATTCCATTCTTCATACCGATGTGATCCTCTATTGGAGAGTAGATCATGTCCTGATGAAACTGAAGAAGTGTTTCTGAAAACATATGACAAAAACTTTAGAAACTGCACTCAGCTTCAAATACACGAAATGCATAAACTATGAATGCATATTCTAAGGGACGAAAATCGAAATAAATGCCAAATACATTGTTCAAGGAAAAACAACCTTGAAGTCATGCGAGAATCAGGTTTCTTAGGAGAGTTATCATTGTACGAATGACCTTTTTCATTTTCGACATCTGAGTAATTACGCTCCACTTTCTTAGACACTTTTGGGGATGAACTCTTATCGGGAATAGAAGCCGCAACTTCCGTTACATCAAGCAAATGCTGGATTACTTCACACTGCTTCACATCGTAATTAGCTTGCGAACGTTGTAGCTCCAATCGAAGCTTTTCATTTTCCTTTTGCAGTGCTTCATTAAAACGCATGTTTGGGTATGAACAAGAAAGAGTTTTTTTCAAGATCATGGTATCATTTTCCGAGGGTTCGGGTTTCATTATCACATCTTGCACCCTTCTATCCTCTTCATCTAATGTGTACTCATGTTGATCTTTCTCGATAACTTCAAGTCTCTCCTGCATGATAAACATTCAAATAAATATGGCAAATACCAACTACTCATAGCACTTCATTGAAGTTACTCAAGCCATGTATATATTTATGGAAAAACTTATTAACACATTTTCGAGATTAGCCGATGCCCTGACTCGATAAACTTCAAGTTTCTCCTGCAGGTTAAACATTCAAAATAAATATGGCAAATACCAACTACTCATAGCACTTCATTGAAGTTAATCAAGCCATATATAATGCATATATATGCATAAACTTATTAACACATATGCCCTGACTCGAAGTCTGCAGGTTAAACATTCAAATAAATATGGCAGATACCAACTACTCATATCACTTCATTGAAGTTAATCAAGCTCTCTCTCTCTCTCTCTATATATATATATATATATATGCATAAACTTATTAACATATTTTCGAGATTAGTCGATACCCTGACTCGAGCATTATCAACGAGAGTGATAAGAGGAACGATCTTCAAATAACGGTCGATTTCGCTCTGTGCCTTCCTAAACTGATAAACAATGTTCCATCCCATGGCCAAAACATACAAATAGCTTCTCTCTTGACAACTATTCACCAAAATGTAAGACCTCCTCAATGCATCCTCGAGCTGCTCCAATGGCTCCCTCGTCTCAGGGTACTTCTTAAGCTCCGAGATCTTGAGCTGCTCCAACAAGTTCCCGATCAACTTAAGATGCTGAGCGAATTGCCGGCAACTCTTCCTATGCATTCGAGCCGTGCTCGCCGCTTTAACTATCATGGCTATTAACCGCACCGCATCAAAGCCTGCGAGCTGTGCTACGTTCGCAATTTCTCCGAAATGTTCCCACGATGCCATCTTTTCTTCTCAAACTTAAATCTGCATTAAATATTATATCATTACAGAGTCAAAATTTAAGAAGTTTTATCAGGGAGATTTTTCTTCTCGAGCTTAATGAACGGTAATTTAAGAACCCAAAAAGAAAAAACCATGAAAGAAGTTTTATCAGGGAGATTTTTCCATTGTTTTTTCACCTGCTTTAAGCTAAAAACTTCAGTGTTTCACCATTAACAAGAGCTTTAACGTTTCCTTTTGGTTTCACCACTTGCATTGCCGACAAAAACCCAGAGCCGATTTGTTAATGGAAAGTGACGACTACGTTGATGAAACTTGAGAAGAAATAGATTCTATGGGTTTCAAGCAGAAACCAAAAGCTTCTTCACAGGATCTATACAGAAAATTAAATAATCACTCAAGATCCTCCACTTTTTAAAAGCTTAAAACAGCTCAAAAAATTAAAATAAGAACTCAGTTTGTAACTAGAAGATTACCC
Source organism: Gossypium rotundifolium (assembly GCA_025506655.1). Lineage (NCBI taxonomy): Eukaryota > Viridiplantae > Streptophyta > Magnoliopsida > Malvales > Malvaceae > Gossypium > Gossypium rotundifolium. The sequence continues at coordinate 139,157,736 of CP106723.1, read as the reverse complement.
ATCAAGCTTCTTCAACAAGAAAAAAGAGACAAAACCCAAAAAAGAAAAAGAAAATCCCAAAATGCAAATTACATTTATTTCAGAGAATCTCTGAGTGAGAGCTCTTTTACGGCAAATAACAAAAAGAAAATGCACTAATGGTAGTGAGACACTCACCTACTCTTCAGAATTTTTTTTCTCTTATTTCTATGCTTAAAGTGATTCTTCTTTTCTTTTTTGAACCTTTTTTGTTTACAATCTTCGAGAAAGTTTTTTCAACAGGAGAGCATTGAATTCAGAAATTTAAGAGGCATTGCTTTGCGTAAAACGAAGAACTTCACCACTCTTCTTCTTCATCGTCTTCTTTAGTGAGCAACGCTCAAAAAATGATAGTTTATTTCTCTTTGTTACAATCTTTTTTATGGTGGTTTTTTTCACAGTATTCGGTGTTGTTTGTTTGTGGCGCAGAGAGAGTTTCCACCATTGGCGATGACAGCACGAGCTTCGAGTTTTGTTACTTTGCAATGGAGGACAGGTGGTGTTAAAAAATTTTAAAGTGCGAAAATGTCCCTGGTTCCTTTTCTTTATTTACGGAAAATGCCAGCGATTTCACGGACGGTAAAGTCCGCAGTAAATATTTTTTAGTGATTTTAAATAGTGTATATGGTTTAAATGTATAGATAAATTGTTGAATTAAAATTTTTATTTATTTGTATTATTAAAATTAACACGAATAATAAAATAATTAAAAGTGGATATATGACATATCTCATGTTAACTTATAGTGGTTAATTTTAACAACAAAAATGGATAAAATTTATAAAGAAGGATTATTTTTTTTAATCTAACATATATAGACTAATTTATTATTTTTAAGTATATGAGGTAAAATATAATCGACTCATGTCTGAAGTCTCTATGGGCTTTTACCGTTTTTATATTAGATGATTTTTTGAGCAAAAATATTGGATGAATATTATTATTTGTGTAAATAATATATATAAAATAATATTATTATCAATAATGGCGTCAATTACTTATGATACTTGAATTAAACCAACATGTTTGTATAAAATTATATAAAATTGAGTTTTAGTTTGATTGGCATGGATATTATTATTAATACAGAAGGACATGAGCTTGGATGCACTGAAGTGTATTATCCTCTTATTTATGAATTAAAATAGATTATAAATAATTTTAAATATTATAGTAAAATTGTTAAAAATTTATACAAAATCAAATATTCAGACAATTCCACCTGGAAAGATAACGGGTCTACACTGTAACACGTGGTCAAATAATTAAAGGACACCAACTCCGGCTGGCAATCATGGACCGCTTGCTCGCTCTTGCTTTTTCGGTTCACCTAAACACATGCTCTCATAATCCATACCCTTAATTTGCTTTTACTGCCTTAATTAACAACAGCCGCCCCTACCATAATTAAGTTCAACCCAAAATTAGTCTCAAGTCGAGTTATTTTAAATATAAGAATCTCTAATTTTTTTTAAAAATTTTTATTTAGAACTGATAATATATCGAACTCCATATAAAAAGTAAAAGGATTTGAATAAAAATATAAATCTAAAAATAAATTTAAACAAAAAAACTTATTTTCTAAACGAGTCAGGCCTCCGGTAAGTTTTTTTTGCTCGGAATTGAAAATTTGCAAAAAAAAAAAATTGTTGCTGTTTTTCTATAATTTCACTATTATATTACTATTATTTTATTGTTATTATTTGAATATTGTATAACTCTTATTTTATTATTAATTTTACTATTATTTTAAATGTATTTACTTATTAAATTATACTTATACTCAGTGGCGTAGTCAAAGGGAGTTGGCATGAGCCCCGCCCCCCTAAAATATAAAATTATTATGTTGATCCTTAGAATTATTTAAAAATTTTAAATTGTTAAAGATAAAATTATACTTTAGCCCCTTAAAATTAGAAAAATTTGATTTAATTTTTACAAATTATAATGATATAAACTATAAAAATTTTAAATTTTATCCGGCCTCTCAAAAAAAATTTTTTGACTTCGCCTCTGTTTATACTTATGTTAATGTTATTTAAATATAAATTTAAAAAATATTTATTTTAATATATTTAATGCATAAGACGGGAAAGTTTATCTTTAATTGGTTCGTTAGGTAGGGACGGCTATCGAAATTTAGTTAGTAGTTAGTAGCAGCCTAGTGGTTTGGTTTGTTTTTTTTTTTTTAATAAATGTTATCAAAGGGATAATAGCGTAATTAGGGCTTTAACTAAAAAAATAATTGGGGAAGAGGCATGCATATTCTAGAATGAACAACCATTCTTGTCACTGCCAAATCCCATGTGGACCCATTAATGGTACGACTGTGACAGTGCCTCACATGCCCTCCATTTGCACATGTCTGCCTTTCAAAGCCTAAAAAAGAAATTTATCTAACTAAATAACTTAATTTAAAATCTAAAATTTTAAAAAATATATTTAATACAACAAAATATTTATTATATTTATGATAGTGTTTTTTAATATAAATATATATTTTTATTGTGATAGAAAATCAATTTTAAAAAATCAAATATTTAATACAACAAAATATTTATTATATTTATGCCTGTTTTTTATAAATATGTATTTTATTGTGATAGAAAACTAATTTTAAAAAGTAAGTCTATTCTTCAGGACTTACTTTTCAAGAACTTAGACAAAAAGTAAGTCCAAGCTTGAAATTTTTATCTAAATACCTTACATGGATCCACCTCGAATCCGGTTCAATCTGGACCATGAGCACCTATAGGCTGAACATAATGGATGGATTTTCTTTTAAAAGTGTTTAAATAATGATTGTTCATACATTTAATCTCAGTTTGCGTATAAATTTTTTTACAGAAAAGTCTTCTCAAATTTTCTTAAAGCTCTCTTTAATTTTTGCAAAAAAACTCTGTTTAAAGCTCTCTTTAAGAGAATTCTTTCTCGTCGTTCCCAAAGTGTTGTGTGTTGCTCATATCTTGGTTTCGGACTCTCTACAAGTTGGTTAATCTACAAGTGTCTTGTTGTCATAAATTGTTTTAAGCAGGTCTCTTCTATGAGTTGTTCTGTTTGGAGAATAAATATACGTGACATGTGAACGATAGACATTCTATTTATATAACGGAAGCGATTCTAATAGTTCAATACTGTGAAATCTGTTAAAAATTTTCATTTACTTTAAAAAATTGCACATATTTCATATCCTTTAGATACACCTATTAAATGATATTTTTATAAGAGTCAAATAAGAGGACGAGTACATGTGCACAAAACTCTGAGTTTAATAGCTCAATTCAATTCAAATTAATTTCCCTCTTCATGTGTGATACGAGGTCGTATTTGATTTTTAAATATTTTGTTATTTTTTTAACTGTTGTATTTTACCTATTTACTTTTCTGTTTTTAATTTTATTTTGTTATATCATCGTGGCTAGAGTTGTTTATGGAATAGGTTAGATCGGGCTTTTAAATGGGTTTAAAATTTGTCTAACCTCAGCTTAAATTATAGATGCTATATTTGGGCTCGTATTAATTTTTTAAAAATAATTTAAAAAATATAATATATCAAATACACTAAAAACATTAAAACAAATGTTTCCCAACAAATTGAAATACATAAAAAAATCGATACAAATGTTTCCCTACAAATTTTAAAAAGACATGTATCTGGCCGAGTCCAAGCCAAAAAAAGCTTACCCGAGACCCGACCCGTTTATAAAATGGACCTTTTGTGTGTGTGATTTTTTTTTTAATATTTCAAGTTTATATTTTTATTTAAACCCTCTTATTTTTCAAACAAACCTTCGAACTTGGTCAAAGAACTCAACCCATTGACAATTCTACTTATGACAATTGATTAAACATAATAGTACTAACGTATACATAAATAAAAAAATAAATAATACAACGAGGCCAAATCCCAAGTGTTTTTTTAAATAATTTTATTATATATTCAAATCATATATGTTATTTTTGACACAATGTCTAAAACTATTCATAACTCTTCTTTAATCCATAAATAGAAAGATGATGCGCTTTAGTATACCCAAATCGACGCCCTCTTACATTGATAATAATATTCATACTAATTAAACTAAAACTCAATCGACTTAAATATTTTTTTAATATTAATTCAACAAATAAAACTTTTTTCTTCTTTTAAATATTGGATAAAAAGATAATGTAGAAGTTAAAAAATGTTGGCACATATAAAATGGGGTACACAAATTCAGCAGCAGCGTTATTGCCAAACCACGTCAAGTCGTGTCTCGTGGGTGGTCATAATTTTGGTATTGCTGTCCATCAACAAAGCTGTCTTTGTCGTTGCATCTATCGCAATTTTGTCTTTCAAACACCTATTTTTTGATTCTTTTTAAGAGCAACAAATCAATGTACCCGTGATGTTCTGTCGTGTTCATCAAATTAGACAGGTGGGATTAATTTTGTATTGGTTTTATTTTTTTTTTGTTTTAAGGATGTTTTTTTGGATTTTTTTAATTATTTGAAATTAAAGTTATTATATGTTTGAGGGTTCGAAGAGTCACTAGGTGTTGGGATATAGGGGAGGTAAATATTTGATCGAATTAAGTGAAAAAAATTAAAATTAATTGAGTTAACGAGTATTGATTTATCATCTTAATTTAATTTAAAATTTTTCAAATCTAGTGAAATTGTTCGAGTTAAATTAAAAATTAAAATATTATTACAATATAATTGAGTATATAAATTTGAAATCATATATATTTTGAAAACTTTTCAAAGCTAAAAATAAAAAAATTAGTATGATAAACTTGAATAATTAATTAACTAGGTCAAAATTATTTTTAATTTTTTACTTTCTTTATATATTTTAGAATAATTTAAATTTTTAAAAAATAAATTTTGGACTTTTATAAATATTTAGAATTATTTTTGTAATTTTGATCAATTTGCTAATTTTTAAAATTAATAAGGACCAAAAGGTATTTATACTAATTTGCTATTTGAACTATTTGAGTTATTGAATTATAAAATCCAACTCGATTTTTTTTCAATTTTTCAAATCAAATCAATTTTGTTCACCTCTAGCTAGTAGGCTTGATGGGTTATGGTAAAAGGCAAATGCCGAAAACAAATATTAAATCAAAATTGAATTATAAATTTTTTGAGGGATTAAATAAAATTTTATAAATTTCCAATGGACCTTAAAAGTAATTTTACTATTTTAAGAGGTTAAAACTTCTGCCTCCCCTTGCATTCTCCCTTGATTATGGTATCTCTCAGACAAGTGCCTTCTATGACTATGAATGGTGATGTCTATAGGTTGGCTTGACTAAACTAAGAGCAAAATGAATGTACCTAGAATGGTAGGTAAACGTACCTACAATGTGAACAATGGCCGATATTTTGGGTTATTTTACATAACTTCTTTGGGCTATTCATCAATATTTGGACCGATAAAACAGAGAGACCAAAGCACAGCTTGTGAAAAGAAAAGCAGGCCCATTAAAATTATATCAACTCGCGATGCAATCGAGCTTAGCTGAACTAGTAGCAAGCTCGAGTTTGAATTTGACTAGAATTTTGGGGTTTGATATTTGTTATGATACTCACTATTATCAATCTGTAACCCAATTGGATTCGAGTTGGATTCTACATGGTTTGTACTTCAAGTTTGCATGACAGTATGAGTTTGCATGTAAGAAACTCGCACCCTTACATAAGACCGCACGATGTGGGTTCGCACACCATCACATAAGCAAACCTGCATTGTATAAACATTGTTAAACCTAGAGTAAGGTACGCGTCGACATGCATGAAACTTACCAATGACATCACATTATGAACAATAATCATATCATATAAATACACAGCTTCACCATCTAAATGATACACAAAAAACACAATACTTGATTTGAGCTTAATAGAACATCAATTTTAAGTTTGAATTTCGACTTGTGACTAAATTGAGTTACTCAAGATTGATTGGACTCGTTTGTCACTATTTGTATTCAAACTTGATTAAGCTCGTTTTTACTTCTTTATATATAACAATGGTAGAAATGTAATTTCACAATATAAGAAAATATAAAAATGAAAAGCCTGATTAGGCTTGTGAATTGTTCAAATCATATATAATTACACTCGAGTTCAACTCAACCAGTAACTCAAACTCAGCTCAATAATTGCCGAATGGAATTTAAGTTCATTCAGATAAAACTCAACCAAATTATAATTATAATAATAATGATTTTTAATTTTATTGCACATTATAATAAATTATTTTAATTATAATTATTTGAATATATGGATTGTAATTATAATTTTTTTTAAATATGCATTTTTTATTTATATTTTATTTTTGAATATTTGATTTGAAAATTGAAAAATAACTTAAATTAGCCGCTCACGTGTTGGAAATGATAGGAGTTACCCGCGGCCTTCGGCACCTATTAAATAACTAAGCATTGGATTCCATTTAAATGGAAGAAAAAATGGGTTTATTAAATAATAGTCACAAATTGACAAAAAAGGCTTAATTTACATTTTAATCCCTAAAGTTTATTCATTTTTCGATTCAATACTACAATGTTGTTTTTTCTCAATTTGATTTTTTTTTTCATAAATCAAATCGTGCCTTTTTTAGAATATTACAATTACAAATACAATATAATCGTAAGTATAGTATAAGTCAAAATTTATGTTAGTATCAAGTTAACACGTGGCGTGTACACAATGTGGAATGGAGATTTGTACATTGCAACTGTACATGGTGAGATTACAATCTGGGTCTTAAGGATTTGAGACATCCGTCTGAACAATCTAGCCAAAGCCTCATTGGTATGGTTTTTCTTATTCTCCACTTGAATAATAAAATTAAAATGTAGGAAAAAATAATTTAATTGGGTAACACTGTTACGTATTGTTATTAAATTGTTGGCATAAAAATAGCAATTTAATAAATTATGTACACAATATTAATAGTTTATATACAATAAATTAGCAAAACGCGGCAGTTTAAGTCCATGTATTTATCAACAAATGAACGAGCTTCTCAATTTTTTGTAAAGTACGAGAATTAAATTATGATAAATTAAAGTAAAAGGATTAATTTATCAATTGTTATAAATTGGAGGGATGAAATTTAAATTTGACCTTTCCAAATATATAAACTGTTCTCGAAAAACTTGGCGGGAAATTAAGAGAATTTCAAATAAAGAGCAAACCCTAGGGGCCCCATCTCTTCCCTCTAACTCGCAGTTTCTCTCTCTAAAAGCAGGCTTAGGCCTACTCTCACACTAAAATTTCAACATTTATGAAATTTCGCTCTCTCAAAAATTTTTTTGTTCCTATTTTTTCACACGGAAATATCTGCTAATTTAAGATCGGTGAGTTTATCTGTTTGCTCGATTTTTTAATTTTTTTTTGAATATTTAGGATGTTTTCCCTTCGATGTCATTTTCTTGATGAAGTTCTTACTGTTTTCGATTTGTTGTTTATTCGGTTTTTTTGGAATTTGCAGTGGAGATCAATTGAGCACGATTTGGAAATAATCATGTGAGTTCTGTTTATTTAGCAATTTTTTTTTTCAATATTTAGGCTTCGTTTTCTTATTTTTGATTGATGAAGTTCTTACTGCTTTTCTTTCGGCTGATTTGTTTCCAGTTTTGGAATTTGCATCGGTGATCAATTGAGCACGATTTGAAAATAATCATGTGAGTTTTTTTTTTTTTTAATTTAGCTACTTTATCTTTTTTTGTTTCAATATTTAGGATTTTTTTCTCCTTCGGCTTCGTTTTCTTATTTTTGATTGATGAAGTTCTTACTGTTTTTCTTTCGGCTGATTTATTTCTAGTTTTGGAATTGCAGCGGAGATCAATCGAGGACGATTTCAACATAATCATGTGAGTTTTGTTGACTTAGAAAATTGGAGCTTTTTTGTTTCTGATACTTTTCTTAAGCCTTATTTTGCATCTGTGATTTTTCTGAGTCGAAATAAAAGAACTAAGTTCTGTTGTTTTATGAATGCAGAATTATGATTTTTCTTTCATTTGAATGTCAGGTTTTAGAATTTCAATTCATGGCCCTTCATTACAAGGTTTGATTACTCAAACACTAGGGCTACATCAGTGGGAAAAAAATAGTATATAGTTGACGGACAGCTTAGAATACAAGGAAAAGAATAAGAGTGAAAAAAAAAAGTATGGGAAAAGAGTCTCCGATCGATAGGGAATCGAAAACAGCAAGAAAGAACAAGCGATTAAGGAGCTCGAGCAGTAAGTATCTGAAACCAGGTACTCTTGCTCATCTTCGATACAATAAAGCGTCGGCCTCCAAGTTTTGTACCGATCTTGGGAAGAAAAGGGTTGCAGTGGATACCAAGAAAGCAGAGGATGACAATGTTTTGATGGAAAATAAGGTTATTGAGGAAAGCCCTTTGATGTTATCGCCAGTGAATTTTCATAAGCAAAATGGTTTCGTGCGGACTCCGAAGACGCCTCGGGCTGAAAACTTTGAATCAGAGTCAAGGCTCGAGTCTCTTCCTATGGATTTACTGGTATTTATTTGCACCTTTTGTTCATCTGTTTGTATTATATTGCCTTAAAGTGCTTTACAGCTTCTTCATTCTATATAGTGATGATTATGGTTGTATATAGATTCTATTTAACATTACAAGGTTAAAATTGTTTAGGCCATTGGTTTAGATGCTGCAGAATTCCCCAAATTATTGCTTTATATTCATCTTGGTCATGTCTATGATCTTTATTTGTCGGTGGCATACATGATGGGCATCCTCCAGGAATCATGTTGCATGTTAATAACTTTTTGTTGGCTTTGCTTCCATTCCTTTACCTAGTGATACCTGTTATTCATTGTTATAATATGCATGATAGAAAACGGACTTTAACAGAAGCAGAGTTCCTTTAATCACATAAGTTTTCTATTTAATCTTTAATCCTCTTTTGAAGTTTTTTTTTTCTTTATACAATCAACCCTCTCTATAATAGGCACCCCTATAGTAGTATTTCGTTATAACAGTAAGGTTTCTAGTAGAATCGATTTTTTATGTTTATTTTAACCCTTTATAACAACTTTTTACTTATAAAAGCAACAGCCATAGTTATAAAGAATATTCTTTAATAAATTAGTTGTCTATAATAGCATATTGTTTAAAATTTTAAGTAAAATTATAGCTATTTCATATAAACAAGCCTATTAATTATAATTTATTATATAAAATGATTTTAATTAAAATATTATTTCAATTAAATGTCTAAATTTCACATGAAAAATCTATTAATTATGTTTTATTAAATGAAAATAATCTTGTGGAATTAAAGATATCAATTCTATGAATTATTAAATTTCCTGATTAAATTTTCTATTATGAATTTTAAACATCATATAAACTTATAAATTAATTACTTGTATTTAATAACTCAAGATAAATTAGTTAATTCAATTTGATAACTCATTTTGATTAATTGAACTTGTTAGATTTATGAACTTTATATTTAGTTATCTGAAATTATGTAAAATCAAAGATGCATAAAAGCAATAACACATGTACTTGCTATACGATTTTTATTTTTGTTTATTTTATTTCCACTTTCTTTTTTGAACATAATTCTCATGAAAATCCATGATACGAATTCTATGGTAGGTTTACAACAATTATCATGTTATAATAGGTGTATAACAACCACCTCTAACAGACAAAATCTTGGCAGATAAATGAGATTGTTATAGAGAGAGTTGTCTGTATTATATTTTTTGGTATGTGCTTTGATAACCAATCTTCTGGGTATATGATCAATGGCAAAATATTGTTTGCCTACATGGATATAAATTGAGATTAATCTGCATGTTTTTCGATTTGTTGTTGCACCTATTGTTCATGGTTGACTGTGATATGATATCTGTAAGAGACACTATGGATGCATGTTTATATAGCTTCTGCACGAAGGAACATTGCAACCAAAATCTTGATTTTCAGGTGTGAAATTATTTTATATGCATCCCTCTTTTACTTTGCAAGATTGAAACTGCGTGCTTTCTATTATATAGAGATCTGCCCTTTTCCCCCTGAAAACTGATTCCAATCTTTTTCTTTTTGGAAATATTAAGGTTAAAATACTTTGTCACTTGCACCATGACCAGCTGAGGGCAGTTTTTCATGTTTCTCAAAGGATAAGAAAAGCTGTAAGATATCTCTCTCCCTTTTAATGCATGTTCGGTTTAGGATTAGTTCAACATTGCTGTTAGGGTTGAAAAGTTCTTTTGAAAAGCACCTATCAGCCATTGGATGGCAGAAGGTTTTTGTTCAACGTTGCTTTTGCTTCAAAAAGTTCTTTTGGACCGTCAAAAGCAATGCTAAAGACACTTTTAGCATACGAATCATATATATAACCATTAATGTTCATTGGTTTCAGGTTTCCCAGGCAAGACAATTTCACTTTAATTACACAACACCTGATCGTTCAAGGCAAGAGGTGCTTAGCAGAATGACACCAAGGCCTACCGATCACTGGCCCTTTATGAGGTAAGCGTCTAAAATGTTTAAGCCCTCAACAAAAGATTCCATAAAACTCGAAAGATAAGCTTTAAAACATCTCATCCCCTATGTTCTTTTTAAGATTAGTTCAGCATTACTGTAACGGTTGAAAAGTGCTTTTGAAACGCACGTAGCAGCCAAAAGTCCTTTGGATGGCAAAAGCCTTTGTTTAACATTGCTTTTGCTAACAAAAGTGTCAATCCTGGACACACCATTAGTGCATGAATCATATTATATAACCATATATGTTTCTTGACGTTTTGGGTGTTGTTTCCAGCAAGGGAGAAGGCAAAGGTATTATGTTAAAAAGCCCACACACTCCAAAAGCTCCACGACACGGTCCACGGCCACCTTCTCGTGTTAAAGTCACCGAGTTGAGGCAAATCGCTGCGGTGCTCTTTCAAGATTCTTCATTCCCTTCGAGATGCATGGTACCCTCTACTCTCCCTAAACCATTATGCAAATCTTTGGCATCGAATCGAGTCTTATTTTACGAAGATGAGTTATGCCAAGCTGTTGCTCAAAATAAGCTTCGTTGATATATTCCCCAGTGTTAGAAAATATCATAAAGCTGGATTCCACTTGTATATAGTTATATTTTTTTGCCCATTTCTATATAGGAGATTATAGTTAATAGTGTCAGAAGTATCAGATATGAGGTTTTGTAGGCTTTGCTTGGGGAGTATTAGGTAATATATATGAAACTTTATATGAAACTTATATGAATTAAGGGTTTGAAGATTTTAGGGGATAAATGTGGTTTTCTTTCATAATAATAAGCCATGTACTGATTGCTTGTATATCTTATATATATATATATATGCTTTGAAAGTTGAAAGTATTATTGGTTGCCATTTTTGTGTTAGATTTGTTGCCCACAGTCCTCCACTGCTAATAAAGGAAGACTGACATATCGGATACTTGCTATTAGTGGCAAAGGGTTATTGTAATTTTTTGTTCATTTTACCATTTGAATTTGAAAGTTTTTTCATTTTGGTACGGATTCCATAAAACTGCACACTTTAAAAGGTAAAAGTATCGCGGTAGACTTTATATTAGAAGTAAGATTGTATTTTACCTTTTTTACTTAAAAAAAAAGGTAAATTAATCATCTTATGTTAGATAAAAAAGTAAATTGATCCATTTGTTAAAAATTTAATCAATTTCTACAATTAAAATTGATTTTGTACCTCAAAACGAGAGGCACTTGTTACATCATGTGTGGTTGTCTATTTTTTTGTTAGTCATATCAATTTTAATCGTAAAAATAAATAAAATTTTAACAAAAAATTAATTTATTCTTTGATATAATGTAAAATAATTAATTTGTTTATTTTTAAATTAAAGTAGTAAAATACAATTTATCTTTATTTTATTCACTTTGAGATTGTCATATGTTATTACTTGAAAATTTTAAATATATATATTTTTATTTTTAAGATTTTATATAAATTTTATTTTAATAATAATGTACAATTTTAAAGTGTAATATCTTTACGCTTTTACAGAATTTAAGTACCAAAGCGGTATTAAGGTGGTAGCAACATTTACATTAACCTTAAAAATAGATAAACGAGTTGATGATGTACACAGTGAAAGCAAACTAATCAATTTTAGCTCCAATTTTATTTTATCTGGAAATTCTAATTTGAAATAAATAAAACTAAAAACAGGTGCGTAGCTAGGGGTTGGCATGGACCCGGCCCTCTTAAAATATAAAATTATAATTTTGGTCTTTAGAATTTTTTAAAAATTTTAAATTAATAAAAATAAAATTACACTTTAGCCCTCCTAAAATTATAAAAATTTGATTTAATCCTTTACAAATTATAAAAATATAAACTATAAAAAATTAAAATTTTATCCGGCCCCCCTAAAAATTCTTCTGACTTTGCCCCTGACTAGAGGTGTGCATGGGCCGGGCCGGGCCCAAAAAATTTGGCCCGATTGGTAGGCTCGAGCCAGGCCTCTAAAAATATGGGCCTGAAAATTTGTCCGACCGACCGCTTTAAAATTGGTAGGCTGAGCCCGCCCAAGCCCTACCCGACTAGTATAAAATTTTTATTTTATTAAAAATAAAATATAATAAATTCAATACATTTTAAAAATAAAAATAAATATTAAAACAAAAATAAATAAAATATAATAAATCAAATACATTAAAATATAATAAATCAAATACAAATAAAATATATTTAAAATAAATCAAATACAATTAAAATATAACAAATACAAATATTTGGTCAAAAGCTGGGCTTGACAAAAAAAATCATACCCGAGGCTCGTCCCGTTTTCTAAATGGGCCTCATTTTTTTGCCCAAGCCCATTTTTCAGGCCTATATTTTTTCCCAAACCCTCCCACATTTTAAGGTTTTGAGCCGGGCGGACCACCCGCCCATGCACACCTCTACCCCTGACTAAAAATATTTAAAATTAAAATGGATTCAGTTCTAGAATATTTCAAACTCAAAATTAATTAAAATTGAAATCATTTAAAAATTTAAAAATTTAAATTCATCTAACTAAATTTGATTAAAAGAAAAATTGGTGTTATTAAGTATGATAAATAGCTTTGTCGGAGTAGCATTTATCGTTGGCTTAGCTGATAGCCAATACACGTGTCTCAATGTAATGGCATTGATTGTTAGTTTGTTGATTACTCATTGTATGATAAATGAATTACAGTCTGTTTCCCTTCTTTGATTTGAGTTTGATAATTGTTCTTATATTAAAACTCGAATTTAGCAGTCTTACGTTTTAAGGTGTTCAGAAACTCGAATTTAATAATCTTGAGTTTTAAGGTTCAAGAAAATATTAAGGATTAAATTGAATAAAAAAATTTTAAACCTCGATATAAGAATAATTATCAAATTTAAGATTTAATTTTTTAATCATATTTATTCTTTTATACAATATACAGAATTATCTAGAGTTTCTCCTTAATTTTTAAATAAGAAGATAATACGTTTCAGCGTATTCGGACTCACATATTCTCGCACCAATAATATATTAAAGAAAAGATTGTATGAAATAGTGATGCCATGTCATCTGTATCCCTTTCAATAGATTTATGCCACATCAATATTTTTATCCTGAAAAAAATTAAATCTAAATTAAAATCCTGAAATTCAGGATAAAAATATTGATGTGGCATAAATCTATTGAAAAGAGATACAAATAACGTGACATCACTGTTTCATTCAATCTTTTCTTATATTACCGATACTAATACTCAACCGACAAATTTAAAATTAGATTTAAATGGACTCCACTAAAATTAACATAATCCAAGAAAACTCAATCCAACTCACCCCATTTGCAGTTGTATGGTCCACCAAGCTTGAAATGGTGATTTGATGAGATATGTAATGTTGTAGAGAATTTAATAGGACGGCGGTGGAAGACTTTTATTTTTGGACCAACTCATCCATCTACCGATCAACCCTTTATTGAATAACAATCAAGCCTCATCTATTATTCAGGATAAATAGAAATTTCAACTTAAATTGAAGTTAAATTTTAAAGGATAAAAAATATTTTTATTTTAAAATAATAAAATAGGTCGAATCAAAAATTTTTTTAGCTTGAAAAATATAAATTTAAGTCGATTCATAAATATTTAGGCTCTTTAAATTTCTATTTTTAAAATTTTAAATTAATAAAAGTAAAATTACACTTTGGCCCCTAAAATTATAAAAAATTTGATTTAATCCTTTACAAATTAGAAAGATATAAACTATAAAAAATTAAAATTTCATTCGCCCTCCTAAAAAATTATCCTGGCTTCGCCCCTGTTAGTAATGAGAATACTATTTACTCGTTCATGGACAAAATCTGTTCAAATTATTAATAGATTATTAATAAATTCAACTCTTTATCGATAACACAAGGTAGTAATGGTTAAAATCTTTGTTGACACTCGAAATATCATAGTTCAGATTTTGTTATTGTTGTCTCCCTCTTAATTTGCAATATATAATTTGGCTCTTGAACTTGTCCGTTTGTATCTAATTGGTCTCTAAATTTATTTTTTTTACCTAGTCGTCCCCTGAATTTGTATTTGCCCACCAGGTTGGTACCTCCACACTAACATCATTAGTTTCTGGCTAGTTGTGTCATGTCAGTAGAAACTAATGACGTTAGTGTGGTGGTACCAACTTAATTGACGAAATACAAATTCAGGGACCAATTAAGTACAAACAAACAAATTCAGGGGCCAAATTATATCTTATCCCTTAACCTAACAGACAGAAAGTCAAGGAAATTGAATACTCCAAAATGTTGGGCCCCTCCCTAAGGAATTAAACCTAATGGTACGACTTGAGGTGATGGGTAGAAGGATAATGTATAGTCATAGTAGCTCTACTTGTAAATTCTAATGGAAGTTGTTAGTATTTCAATGTCGAATTTAATGAAATAATAAATACACAAGACACAATCAAAATAGGATAATGTTGTTTACACTTTTTTTTTTTTTTTGAAAATATCTTATACCATCCAGGGGTGTAGTCAAGAGGAGGCTGGCATGAGTCCCGGCCCCCTAAAAGGTAAAATTTTTTTTAGGCCTTTTATTTTTTAAAATTTTAAATTAGTAAAAATAAAATTATACTTTGAGCCTCTCCTAAAATTATAAAAATTTGATTTAATCCTTTATAAATTAGAATGATATAAACTATAAAAATTAAAATTTCATCCGACCCCTAAAAAATTATCCTAGCTTTGCCCCTGATACCATCATTTCCCTGTATTTTCCGATCAATTTCGTATTAGTATCGATCATATTAATCAGAACATCTCGTTCATTTCGGTTTGCACCAATTATATCAGTTTGTTTCATATACATCTATTGATTTTTTTTAGAAGTCAATAAATTTGAAGCGATACATTAAGATATATCGGGGAAAGGATTGTATGAAACAGTGACACCATGTCATCTGTATCCCTTTCCAATAGTTTTATGCCACATCAGTATTTTCATCCTGAAAAAAATCAAATCTAAATTAAAATCCTAAGATTCAAGATGAAAATATTGATGTGACATAAAACTATTGAAAATTGATACAAAGAACATGACGCCACTGTTTCATACAATCCTTTTTCAGATATATCGATACCAAAACTCATCAATACTGGTGGAAAAATGATATGTTCATCGGAATTCATCGAAATTGAACTTTGAACTTACTAGCAATATGATTGACTCGATTAAACTTTGAATTTAACGCCAATCAACTTGAATTTACCAGCAATATGAACGACTCGATTAAACTCTGAACTTAACGCGAATCAACTTGAATTTCCCAATATCTCGTAAATTATATTTCAATTTGTTTTATTTTTTAAATGGTAAAATCAAAAAAATTCATTGAGATGCGTATTGATTATGATTGGTACAAGTATCTTGTAAGCCTTCTCAGATGGATGGTAACCATCCCAAAATACATATTTTGAGGCATCTGGGCATGAAAGAGGGATGCTTGTAGGGTTGCAAAATACACTAGCCTCTATTAGTCCAGTGCCACAGCATCCTTTTGTTGCTACTTCAAAACCTAAATTCAATGGACAACATATTACTATATATCAATCCAAAAAAAAAAAAAAAAACTCGGGTTATTTTTATCGTTCGGATTATCGTTAGGCTATTGATCTATGTAGGGTGTTAAATGCTAGTTCGAATCCGTGTGATGGGTATTTAAAACACGTGGACTAAATTGTAAATTCTTGTACTTACCACACAGGCAACTTGAGTTTGATGTGTTAAAAAAGATAAAACAACATTTAGTCCCTAAATTTAGATTCTGTTAAAGTGTGATGATGTGACACTGTAAGATTGTGCCACGTCATCGCTTGAAATTTTTTTAAAAATATGAAATTGAGAAAGTAAAAAAATATAAAAAATATAAATTTTTTTAAAAATAATTGAAGTTGATGGCATGGTATAATTCTAGAGTATCATATCATCATATTTTAACAGAATTCAAATTTAAGGACCAAATTGTAAATAATTATCAAACTCAATGACTAAATGCTACTTTATCCTTTTTTTTTAATAAGTTAGATCTAAGTTACTGATCTACATGCTTTAAATATGTTTTACCTAGGGATAGCAATTTAGTGGGGCGGGGTGGATATTACTAGTAAATGTAAAATTATACTTTGGCTCCCCTAAAAAAATAAAAATTCGATTTAATCTTTTATAAATTATAAAGATATAAATTATAAAAAATTAAAATTTCATCCGGCCCCCTCGCCTCTGCTTTGAGGATTAAATTAGAATATTTTAAAGTTGGAAGCTAATTTAAAACTGAAGCCAAGACATTAAGCGAAAAAACCTTTTAATAAATATAGGAAAGAGAGAGAAATTTTACCATATTTTGCAGGGTTTTGGATGAGGGAAAGAAGAGGATAGTAAATGTCAAGAAAGATGAGCTTTGTGTCAGGCAAAGTGTAAACAGCTTTAAGAGAATCTATCACACCAGAGAGCTTGGCATTGTAGACAATTGCCAATTGGTTCTCAGCCTCATAGCAATCCCTGTTTTTGCCTCCACCTATGGTTCTTTGAGATGGCACACACCCTATTGGTGGCAACCCCAACAACCCTATTCTTCTTGCTCCTAATCCATATAAGTCCTGCAACATAAACCCCCCATGGTTTTAGCTTCAAATTTTTGGCCCCTAGCTCATACAATCAAAGCTTAAAACTTCATGTATGTATGTATGTATGTATGTATGTAGGTCTTGCATATGCAGGTCCTGCAAGATTTTCCCACGGTTTTAGCTTCACATTTAATGCCTCTGGCTCATAGAATCAAAGGTTAAAACTTCATATGTATGTATATATGTACCTGCAAGAACTGATTAGCATAGCGGGCGTTGAACTCTGCATAACCATTGATATCATAATGAGGTCTCCTAAACGGAGTAGCAAAATAAGTATCTGAAATATCATTACTGCCAGTACACACTATATATATAGCTTTTGAAATTATGGTTGCAGCTCTCTCTTCACCCACTGCTCCTTTTATCTTCTTTATACATTCCTTGAACAGCTCTAACTGACCCGACATCGGTATTACATTCTGCAAACATCAAAAAACAATGAGATCCATACGTATACGTATATGTATACACATACGAACATGCACATGTACGTGTACGTGTGTATGCATATACCGCGGTTTCTGCAGTGAGAGGATCATATCCTGCAGCACCAGAGGCAAAACTAACACCAGTAAGGAGATCTTGTAGCTGTGTTTTTGGATCAAGATAAGCAGGTACCAATCCCTTAACACCAAATTCTTCAGCTGCAAATAGAAATATTTATTTTTTAGTCCCTGACAATTGTAAACACTAAGCTATAAAAGTACCATGGAGACCCTTATATTAGGGGTTTGATTGAATTTTGCCCTATCTACTCAAAAAATGGGTAAAATAGTTCTTGTAGGTTAGATCAAAAAGTAGATTGATTCATCAATTTTTAATAGAAATGACCAGTTTACTATTTAATCTAACATATATAGACTAATTTACCCTTTTTAAAATAAAGAGGCAAAATGCGAATTAGCTCCTTGTACAAGGACCTCTATGATACTTTTACCAACACTAAATACATACATATGCAAATCAGGGTATTATTTGGATATTGTCGAGGGTTGGTCAGTTTCTTCAAAGTGTCGTTGGTTAGAGTACCCAATCGGACTCCTCAACAATCGAAGGTATTATCCACCGGGAAGAGTTTTGTCTTCACTATGGTTCTTGGCATAGCATGGGAGACAAAACCCTCCCCTAGGAACAATAACTACGGCCGTTGAGGGTTAAGTCAGCTACTCAACCGACGATACTTCAAAGACTTCTCTCAAAAGAATCGATCGACCCTCAACAAACATACTTGATTTTACCTATAAGATCAGAAGGAACCTTGCCATTTGAGAACCGTCCAGTCGGTCCGTCTTTGAAATCTCGACCGTAAGGTAAGAAATTGCCTTTAGCTATAGTTGGGAGATTGTTGTTGTTACCTGGATCAACAATTGAATCACCAAACACATAAACTGCAGTTACAGTCACATTCTTAGGCAACACCAAAGCTGCTTCATTTACATGACAATTTAGAACCATAAAAAGGAACAAGATGATGGTCCCAAAACATGTCTGAAAATGAGATAAAAAACCCATTGGTTTTTTCTATTTTGTGGTTCCATGATCTCACTTCTGAATTTATAGAGGCAATTTCCATGGCAACCATTTCTTAGCTTGCTTATATGCTGTCATGGTAGTTGTATATCATTTATTACAAAATACCATCTGCAAAAATTGTGGAAGATATTTTTTAATATCCTTTTAGCTTTTCCCTTTATTTGCTTCCATGATTATGGAAAATGTACGTTATCCGGTCGGGCCTCAATAAAATTTCAAGTTCGTTTTTTAAGTATTGATCTAACCCAATCTAAAAAATATTAGTATATGATAAAATTACATATTAGTCTAAAAAATGATAAATTTTTAATTTAATCCTTTAAAACTACGAACATGAATATTTCATGAAAGATAAAAGAAGTATGATGGTGAAGTAGGAGACAGGGTGTTATTTGTCATTGTCTAATAATAATAGCATTAAACTCAACTCCCAACCAATCTCAAAGTAGTGTATGTTTATGTTTAACATTTGACTTGTTGGCTGCTGGGATTTTCTGGTTTATTATTATTATTATTATACATAAAAAATGCAAAATATTACTTAGATCTGGATTTTTGAATTTTGATCTACTTTTATATATATATATATATATATATATATTAATTTTAGGTTAAGTTGATTGAGTTTTAATTCGATTGGTATGGGTGTTGTTATTAGTAAGGAGGATATGGGTTTGAGTGTATTGAAACACATTATTCTTTTATATAAGGGTTGGTGAGGGGCTATGAGTAATTAAAGGTATTGTGTTATCTTAAAAGGAGTAGATATGATCAACAACGGCGAAGCCAGAGGGGGCTGGCATGGGACCCGGCCCTCCCTAAAATATAAAATTATTATTTAGGTCTTTAAAATTTTTTAAAAATTTTAAATTAATAAAGGCAAAATTGTACTTTGACCCCTAAAATTGTAAAAATTTGATTTAATCATTTACAAATTATAAAGATATAAAGATGATCAAACCTATAATGAAATTGTTAAAATAAATAAATATTACTATAAGAGTTTCTGTCTTTTTAATATTTTCATATAAAATCTAGGAAAAAAAAAGCAATTTGTTTAATTGTTTTTTTTACATAATTTATTTTATAAATATAATTAATGCGAATTATATTGTCCAAATGTAACTTGTTATATTTGATTGACGTATTTTAATCAAGTCCAAAAAATTTTTTTGAGAATTTTTAACAGCAGTTTATTAAAATTAAACCAGAGATGAATCTAGAGGAGCAAGCAAACAGGGCTTGGCCCCTAAAATAAAAGTTAATATATGATAAAATTATACATTGACTCTTCAAAAATGAAAAGATTTTTATTTAGTCCCTCAAAAATTAATACAAGACGAAATTACACATCCACGTCACAAATTTTTTTATTTAATGGTAAATATAATAATTTGATCCAGAAATATAAAATCTTTCACCAATTATTATGATTTTAAATGTCAATAAATATCCATAAATGTAAAAAGTGAAGCTCTTCTTCTTATTGAACTAATGGTCGATGGTATCGGTATTGTTGTCGGTATAGAAAGACGTGAGTTCAAGTGCGTTGAGCGTATTACCCTCCTATTTAAGAGTTGACGAGAAGTTATGGATAATTCTAGACATTGTATCACAAAAGCAGATTTAATAAAAATGAATGTTAATATATATATATATATATATATAAATGAACAAAACTAAAATTTGAAAACTATCTAACCAAAATTTGAAAAAAGTGATGATATTAAATTCAAACAGCCTTATTGATTATAACATCATAATTAGTATTTAATGAAATCATAAATATAAAATTAGACACTTCACTAACTTGATTCGGATTAAATTGGACAAAAGACCAATATTTAGAAAATTTTTGGGAGTCAAAATTAAAATATATTTTTACGATAGTAAAAATATAATTTTATCTTTTAATAGCCTCTATCTTTATAATTTTTAAATGATTAAATTAAAATTTTATTATTTTAAGAGGTAAAATGCAATTTTACATTTACCAATTTAAGATTTTAAAAATTTTAAAAGGCCTAAATGAAAATTTTACCATTTTAGGATACCAATGCATAAAAGAAAAGTTTTTAAGATTCTATTTTGTCAGATAGTAATCTCAAACTTGTTAATTTTATCATAACATTTAGTAATTTTATTAAAACTAACAAATTTATGGTCTAAAACGCATTAAATACAAAGTCCCCCCAACTTTTGAGTATAGTGTATTTGAGAGGTCCCTGTTAGAGGTGAGCAAATTTCAATTCGATTTGGAAAACTCGATACAATTTTCAAATATTGAATTAAATATTTCGAGTTATTTGAGTTAATCAAGTTATTTGGATAAACTCGAATAAAAATTTAAGTTTTTCAGTTTAACTCGAATATGAATTACACAATTTGAGTTATCCGAAAATCCAAATAAGAACAGGCAAAACTACGTCATTTTGATAAATATTTACCTTTTCTAAATTAGTTAAAAGTTAAAAGGCAAAACTACGTTGTTTTGATAAATATTTACTCATTAAGCTAAAAGGCAAAACCATTGTATTGTTTATGTAGTTAAATAATTTTATATTTCATTTACTAGTTAAATAATCGATTCATGTAAACGCAATATTGAGTATAAATAATAGAATTTGTTAACTCGACTCGACTTGACTCGGACTCGATTCGATCCGATTCGAAAAAAATTCAAATTGAGTTTGGTTGCTAAAATAGGATTCGTCAACTCGACTAACTCAAAATTTTTTTACTCGATTTAACTCGACTCGACTCACCCCTACTCCCTGTATTATAAAAACGGATTAATTTTGTAACACCCTTTACTCGTATTCGATATTAGAATAGAGTACAAGGCATTACCGGAGTTTACAAATTTTTTTTACTCAATATAGCCCTTTCATAAATATTTAGCCTTCCTGCAATTTTAAACCGAGACCAATCCACATCAACCAATCCAATTCAACATATTTTTATAATAGATTCCTGCATTTTTATAAGATAACATCAACACATACCAAACCAAGGTTTGCTAGCCATACCAATGGTGGACCTTACATTCATTTCATATTAACATTTATTTTATTAGCTTATACATGCCATTCATTTTCAAACTAAAGTTTCTTTAAATACCGAAATATTGGGGTTGATAGTGTGATGATTCTCCCACCGATCCGATCTCCGAGCTCTTAACACTACAAAACAGGGAAAAAGGAAATAGGGTAAGCACTTTGTGCTTAGTAAGCCCATGTAACAAGAATTATACTTACCTAATATTTACAATACAAGCGATAAACATTCATATACCCATTCAATGCATTATTACCCTAACATTTACAAACTCAACATTCAAGTCAGTCCAATAATTTCCATATATCAATAATATATATTATGATTGATGAGCTCATCAATATCACGATTTCCATTTCCTTGTTATTTTTCCATATTTATCCGTTGAATTACTCGAATTTCGATGGATTTTCGAAGTACACTTTTAGTGTACAATCCAGTCCATCAATTCATGTTCATGTGCGATATTTCCATTTCGAGAGCACACTCCTGAACCTCATCCTTACAGACGGATTACGGTCCGGGCTAAATCCTCAGAATATAAACTCATAGAGTATTGTTTGGATTACCAGTCCAAAGCTAAATCCTCGCAACGACAATTACTCTAATGAGCTTGGATCTGAATTACCAGTCCAAGCTAAATTCAGACTCTAATTCGGATTACCCGTCCGGGCTAAATCCACTTTCCACATATTCTTTGGGAGGGCTATATCAGGATAGGATCACCCGTCCGGGCTATATCCTTTTTATCGTCAATTCCTTTTCAGAGATCCATCGAATTTTCCTTTCATTCAACTGGGATTTCTTTCTTTTTATCAAATATATCAATGTTTCATCAATCTTCTTACAATGAACATTCAAATTATATTCACATCAATAACATACATTTCAAGCATTTAAGAAGATAATTCAAGTTACATGAACTTACCTCGATACTTGTTCGTACACAAAATCTACTGATCCGGGACTTTTTCTTTTCCTCGATCTAGCTTCGTATTTGAGTTTTCCAAATCTAAATAAATAAATTCAATCATCAATTCAATACATTTCATGTTCACATGTAGCATTTTCTATAATTCTATTATTATTCCTAGTTCATTCAAAACTGTCTACTTGAGTCATAGTCGCTAAATTATTTTTATCTTGAGCTACAGAACTTAAAATTTAGATCCATTAATTTTACCTGAAACTAGACTCACATATCTTCTTCCCATAAAATTTTTAGAATTTTGGTTTATCCCATAAGTACAGTTTATTCTTTAAATTTACCCCTGTTCTGCTGTTTGACAGTTCTGACCCTTCTTCACTAAAAATTAATTATCTCTTCATACAGGATTCAGATGATATTCCCGTTTATTTCTATTGAAAATAGACTCATTAAGAATTCTAAACATATAAATTTAAGCCCTAATTATTTTTATCCAATTTTGATGATTTTCTAAATTTAAAACAGGGAACCCAAATTCATTCTGAACCAGTCTTACAAAATCTAAATATCTCAAAATACAGAACTTCTTTTCTTTCCTTATTTCTTTCATATGAAAATAGACTCAATAAGATCTAATTTCATATCTCGTTCAACTTCTAATTCCACTTCTACGATTTTTGGTGAATTTTCAAACTTACTCTACTGCTGCTGTTCCAAAACTGTTTTCTTATAGCTTGTTTTACAATTAAGTCCTTTATCCAATTCTAACTTCAAATTCTTTCAATTAAACCACTAATTCATCATTTTATTCATCATATGCTATATTCAAAACTCTAAAACTTCAAAAACTTCAACTTAAATTCATCAAAACTTTGTTCTAAAACTTATAAAGCATCAAAATTAAAAGAAAAAGACTAAATTAACTTACCAAATTAAACTCCAAGCTTCAAACTTTCTATTTTTCCTTTTCTTCTTTCTTTTCTCTGTTTCGTCTTTACTCTCTGTTTCTTTTCTGTTTCTAACTCATTTTCCTTTAGTTGGTTTATATATATATAATAATATAATAATATAATATATAATATAATAATATAATAATATACTTTAAAAAAATCTCAGATTTTCATACTTAAAACCGCCTCAACTTTACAAAATGGTATAATTGCCATTTTGGTCCTTCATAATTTCTTTTAATCTATAATTTAACTTTTAATTTCATTTCAATCTAGTCCATTTCATTTAATTTCCTACCCAACGATAAAATTTTCTAACGAAAATTTAATACCACATTACTAACATTTTATAAATATTTATAAAAATATTTCCTATCATATAAATATTCATGCAAATATATTGAAATAAATTTCTATTTAAATCGGATTTATGGTTTAAACCATTATTCGATAACCTTGAATTTAGGCCATTACAAATTTAGTCCCTCTATTATTAAATGGATCGATTTAGTCTCTATAATATTAAAAGAATCGAATAAGCTTAAATTGTAATATAGTTAATGTTTATTGTATAAAAATGCCTTGAATTTTTTTTTTTCAATTATGGTTCAATTCCAAACAAAATATTTCATTTATAGAATCAAAGGCAAAGGCAAGTGGCGGTAAAAAGGTGGTAATTTGTTTAATTGTTTTTTTACATAATTTATTTTATAAATATAATTAATGTGAATTATATTGTCCAAATGTAACTTGTTATATTTGATTGACATATTTTAATCAAGTCCAAAAGAAAATTTTTGAGAATTTTTAACAGCAGTTTATTAAAATTAAACCAGAGATGAATCTAGAGGAGCAAGCAAACAGGGCTTGGCCCCTATAATAAAAGTTAATATATAATAAAATTATACATTGACTCTTCAAAAAATGAAAAGATTTTTATTTAGTCCCCTCAAAAAATTAATACAAGACGAAATTACACATCCACCTCACAATTTTTTTTATTTAATGGTAAATATAATAATTTGATCCAGAAATATAAAATCTTTCACCAATTATTATGATTTTAAATGTCAATAAATATCCATAAATGTAAAAAGTGAAGCTCTTCTTCTTATCGAACTAATGGTCGATGGTATCGGTATTGTTGTCAGTATAGAAAGACGTGAGTTCAAGTGCGTTGAAGCGTATTACCCTCCTATTTAAGAGTTGACGAGAAGTTATGGATAATTCTAGACATTGTATCACAAAAAGCAGATATAATAAAAAATAAATATATATATATATATATATATAAACAAAACTAAAATTTGAAAACTATCTAACCAAAATTTTGGAAGATATTAAATTCAAACAGCTTTATTGATGATAACATCATAATTAGTATTTAATGAAATCATAAATATAAAATTAGACACCTCACTAACTTGATTCGGATTAAATTAGACAAAAGACCAATATTCGAAAATTTTTTGGGAGTCAAAATTAAAATATAATTTTTACGATAATAAAATATAATTTTATCATTTTAATAGCCTCTATATTTATAATTTTTAAATGATTAAATCAATTTTTATTATTTTAAGAGGTAAAATGCAATTTTATATTTACTACTTTAAAATTTCAAAAATTTCAAAAGGTCTACATGAAAATTTTACCAATGTCCCGCCCCTGATTTCACCCTTGAGTTTTTAAGATTCTATTTTGTCAGATAGTAATCTCAAACTTGTTAATTTTATCATAACATTTAGTAATTTTATTAAAACTAACAAACTAACTAAAACGCATTAAATGCAAAGCCCCCCAACTTTTGAGTATATTTATTGTAGATAGTGAGTTTATTATAGGTTAATATATTTGAGAGGTCCCTGTATTATAAAAATAGATTAATTTAGTCCCTTTATTATTAAATGGATCGATTTAGTCTCTATAATATTAAAAGAATCAAATAAGCTTAAATTGTAATATAGTTAATATTTATTGTATAAAAATGCCTTGAATTTTTTTCTTCAATTTTGAATAAAATGTTTCATTTTTAAAATTAGGGGCCAGTGGCAATGGACCCAGCCTCCCTAAAATGAAAAATTTCACCTTTAGTCATTTTATAATTTTAAAACTTTT
The DNA here is from genome assembly GCA_025506655.1 of Gossypium rotundifolium. NCBI lineage: Eukaryota > Viridiplantae > Streptophyta > Magnoliopsida > Malvales > Malvaceae > Gossypium > Gossypium rotundifolium. The sequence goes on along the minus strand of CP106723.1, from coordinate 139,131,950 downwards.
AAATTAGTATATGGTAAAATTATACTTTAGCCCCCAAGAGTGAGAAAAAATTGATTTAATTCTTTAAAAACTATAAAGATATAGGTTATTAAAATGGTGAAATTTCACTTTTGCTATCATAAAAAATATATAACTTTATTCTAGCCCCCTCAAAATTTTTTTTGGCTCCGCCCCTGTATAGAACCACGAAAAGTTTTTAAAAAAATATTAACTCTGTTAAACAATAAATATTAATTCTATTTCAACTCGGTCTTATTTAGTTCTTTTTAATAGTATAAGGACTAAATTGATCTATTTAATAATAGCGAGAATAATTTGATTAAATCCCTATAATAGAGAGACCTCTCATGTACATTTACCTTTTATTATATCTTACTAATGGACGTCGAGTCGAATGGTAAGAAGCTTGATATCATTAATCAAAATCTCAAGCTCGAGCCATATAGATGGAAAAACCAATACTAAGAGAATTTATCCTATTTAAAAATTTGACTTAATTCGATTTTAAATTTAATCGAATCCAATGTAAAATTACTAAAAACCCAGCCCATTTATAGAAGTTGGACCATACTAAGCAAGAGTGAAGCACTGTACCAGAAATTAAGATGAGATTTTGACTCGATCAAACATTAATTTTCAAGCCCGAGACATAATAAAAATATTCAAAGTTGATTAAGCTTAGCTTATTCATCAAATTTTATTCTTAAACTAGAAGTTCATTCATAATTTAAGTTTTTTCGACTTTTTATCGAAATAATATTAAAAAATTAAATAATTACAAAAATGGTATAGTAGTTAAATTATTTACAAAAATGGGATGTTTTCTACAATAATATTGGGTGCCGTCAACTTGTCAAGCGGCATCATCCTAAATTTAACCCAATCATATGCTAACCATTCTCGGGGTAGGAAAAATATTTTTTTAGTGGTGTCGCTTGACACATTGGCGACACCAATATAATTTTTTAAAATACATATATTTTTTTATTTTATACATAATAAAAAAAATACACGTTACAAAAAATAAATTATAGTGTTACCTAACACATTGACAACACCGTTTGATTTTTATAAAAATAATGTAAGTCTACCAAATAAAAAAGTTGCAAAAAAAAATAAAGGTCAAACACTTTTTTTTTCTCTTGGGCTTGGTGTTACAACATATGTTATGTTTTAAAAAGTCAAACTGTCAACATATCAGATGACACCGCCAATATGTCATGTGGTATCACTTAAAATTTTATTTTTTCTCTCCCGAGAATGACCAGCATATGATTGGGTTGAATTTAAGATGGTGCTACCTAACAGGTTGACGACACTCGATGTTACTGTAGAAAACACTTTATTTTCATAAATAATTTAGATTATATATCATTTTTGTAATTAATTAAAATTTTTATATTATTTCAAAAAAAAAAACCCAAGTTCTTCTTATATAATAAAGGCTAAAACGTAATTTTAAAATACAAAATATATGAAAATGAAAACTCGATTATTGCAACAAAATATATATTAATATTACGATATTGAAATTTTATTGAAGTTTTTGATTTTTTATATTTTTATGTAAAATCTAAAAAAATCTTGAATAAATTTTAAAAATAATTTACAATTACAAACTTTAATTTTGTCATTTCAACTAAAGTATTTGTTGGTAATATAACTTGTTATATTTGGCTGACATCTTTTAATCGAACTCCAAAAGAAATTTTTTGAGAATTTTTAACAGCATCAGAGATGAATTTAGGAGAAAGGATTGTATAAAACAGTGACGCCATGTCATCTGTATCCCTTTCCAATAGTTTTATGCCACATCAGTATTTTCATCCTAGATTTCAGGATTTTAATTTGGATTTAATTTTTTCAGGATGAAAATACTAATGTGGCATAAAACTATTGGAAAGGATCTGATGATATACATGCTATCGTTTCATACAATCCTTCCCCTGAATCTAGAGGGAACAAGCAAGACTCGACCCCTACAATAGAAATTAATATACGATAAAATTATACATCGACTCTTCAAAAAATGAAAAAAAAATTATTTAATGTCTTCAAAAAATGATAAAACAGTAGATTAATACAAGATGAAATTACACATCCACCTTACAAAAATTTTTATTTAATAATAAATAAAATAAATTGATCTAGAAATATAAAATCTTTCACCAATCATTATTCTTCTTTTTTTTAATAATTTATATTCAATATGTACATGCATCTACGTTGAGTCGAATGGTGAGAAGCTTGATACCATTAAGCAAAATCTCTAGTTCGAGTTATACAGATGGAGAAAACAATGTTACGAGAATTCATCTCAATTAGAAAATTGAGTTAATTCGATTCTAAATTTAATCGGATTCAATGTTATAACTAAATATTAGAAGATTTGATTAATATAGACCCTAATTGGACGTCCTTGAATTCATTAACTTTTTTTCCGATAGTATTACTCAAAACGCAACCCGTTCATAGAAGCACCATACCAAAAATTAAGATGAGATCTTGTCTCGATATTGAACTTGATCAAAAATTAATTTTCAAGCTTGAGACGTAATGAAAATACTCAAAGGTGATTAAGCTCATTTGTAACACCCCTAACCCGTCTCCGTTGCCGAATTAGGGTTACAGGCGTTACTAAACTTCATACAAAATATTACACCATATAAAATCACTTGTTAATGTATATGTATATTTCATCAATTATCAGTTCATTTATTATTGCAATACAAATAGCATTATTTCGTCAAATAGGAACTCATTACAATCATATAGCAAAGTATTATTTACTGGACCATTTCTATACAACTACCAAACATACATATAGTACTTATCCTTTTGTTCCATTTACAATATCATCGATACAATTAAACGTATATATATATCATCAATACATATATGTTTTACTTTGGTATACGGCATGCCTCATTTCACACACCATTATTATAATAACCCAAGAAACTAATTCATAAACATCATTATTTTGCCATATTCGGCACGGCACCTTATACACCTAAACATTCAACCATCTCATGCATTCGCTTTAACCATTCTATGTATTCTTTATTGTATTCAAGGCCGAACATGTATCAACGGTAGCATGCACATATACACCATATAACTCCTACCAACAGTTCATAGTCACTTAGCCTTACTAATAATCATATGCCGAATTCATCAATCACCCTTCAAAAACATCTAGACTCTTAGATTATCTCATATTAACAAACATTGAACACCATTCTTCACATCATACCATTCTATAATAAGTTTTATCCATGACCATCATGTAAGTTCAATTCAACCAAAAATTTAGCCAATTACGTATGGCTCTTATATACATATCAACCAAAAGATAGACTCAAAACTATATCTAGCCTATACATGCCATGGACTTAGAGTTTCATTACAAAAATACCCAAAATGTATATTTGATAGTGTGCTTGACTTGACAAGGATCCTCGAATTCGAGCTTCGACTTGAATATCTATAAAACAACATAGAAAATACACCAAATAAGCTTAAATAGCTTAGTAAGTTATAAGCAACAAAGCAATATGCACAATTACACATTAAACCTTTATTCTTTAACCTTCAATCTAACTATAAAAAAATTTGTAATATCAATTCACCTTCCAACTTGACATTCATCCATTTCAAGCTCATTAAATCACAAAATAAAAGAAATAAGTACTCATATGCTTCATATTCATATTGAAATACCTCGCTTAACTTTATACCACATTAACAACTATTATCCAATATGAACATACCTGACCCCATTCAATTTACCTTTGCAAAATGTTCTATCCTTGAAAAACATTGAAAATCCGCACACACAATTGCCATTCATCCGATCTCGCACACACACGATTGCTCGTGAATAAATCCGCACACAAAGTGCCATTCAACCGATCTCGCATTTACGATTGCTTTCAATGAATAAATCCACACACGGTGCCATTCAACCGATCTCGCACACACAAAGGTTTCTCGGTGAATAAATCCGACACAAAGTGCCATTCGCCGATCTCGCATTTACACACAAGGTTTCGGTGAATAAATCCGCACACACAGTGCCATTAGCTCATTTTCCTTTCAGACTAAATACACACATAATTTCATTGCCAACCATATAAACGCACATATAATTAAAGATTTAAAAACAACTCCTTTCTTCTATCATATGACATTACATTCGGCAATACTATTATACATACTAACATGTGCATGTATTCACATAATCATTTTCAATCATTACTCACATTTCATTTCTTTTTCATGAGTATTTATTCATCAGTACATATACATATTTTTACAATCTCACTTTCGAATATAACAACAATTTCCATGCTATATTCGGCTTTGTACAATTTATTCTATTAATTCACTTCATTATATACAATTTAACATATAATGAAATTTGTATCACCCAATTGCTTATAGACTTACCTCGGTAGTCGATGAATTTGAGCGTCCCGGCTATTCGGTTAATTTAGCCTTTTCTTTGTCCAACCCCTTTTCCTTTGAACCTTGATCTAAACAAGTTCAATTAAGCTCTTTTAAGATCATTTCCATTCAATTTGATCCGTAAACACGTAATTTAGCTCATTTATAAATTTACCCCTAACTTTTATCACATAAGCAATTTAGTCTCTAATGCCAAAACTCATCAAATATCCAAAATTTAATTATCCTCCTTTAAAGCCGAATGTTCTACTAGTCCATGTAACCCTTTACAAATCAATTTTAGCAACTCAATCCCTCAATTTCAAAGATTTTTGAATTCAAGCTATCATACTCCTATTTTAATTTCTCATGTAAAATTTTTATACTATAACATGTAGATTCCAAACATATAGTTCTATTCATCCATTAAGCACCCTAAAATGAAAAAAAAAACAAAAACAAAAACATTTAACCATGGCGAACCTAACTCAAGCTTCTACCCTACAATTCCCACATGGTTTTTGATAGCATTTAGAAAGACTAACACAAAGATGTATATTTTATACAAGAATAAAACTCAAAACTAACCTCAAGTGAACATGCAATGGCCAAAAATGGCGTTTGAGTTTTTCCCCTTTTCTTTTCTTTAATTTCGGTGGATGAATGAGAGAAAGAAGATGATACTCTTTTTTTTTTTTTCTCTTATTCTTTATTTCTTTAATCTAATCATATTATAAAATGTTAAAAAAAAAACCACTAACTAAAAATTTTAATATATAATATATATATATGCAATCATAGCACCATCCACTAGCATGAACATTTGTCAAATTGACATGCAAGTCCCTTCATAAAGCATCAATTCAATTTAATCCCCTCCTTTAAAATAAGCTACCTTTACTCATACACAATCTAATCCCTTGACTAAACTTTAGCATCCAAACAAACGAATTAACCCACCATATTTTAGAACATGCTCACACATATAACATAGATATCAAATTAATAAATAACTAAATAAATAAAAAAATATTTTTCTAATCCGGATTCGTGGTCCCGAAACCACCGTTCCGATTAAGGTCGTAATTGGGCTGTTACATCATTGATCGAATTTTATACTTGAACTCGATTGTATTCAAGTTCGAGTTCATTCATACTTTAAGTTTTTCAGTCTTTTTCATCAAAATAATATAAAAAAATTAATTAATTACGAAAATGGTATAAGACCCAATCGTATACCAATTATTTTCGAAGGATGAAAAATAATTTTTAAGTGGTGTCACTCAACACATTTGCAGCATCAGTATGAATTTTTTTAAAATACATGTATTTTCAATTTTATACATAATAAAAAAACACACGTTACAAAAAAAATCGTGGTGCCATCTGATATATTAGCAATATTAGTTTGATTTTTATAAAAATAATAAAAATCTACCAGGTAAAAAAAAATTGAAAAAAAGGTCAAACCCTCTTTTTCTCTCTATTGGATTTGGGGTTACATCAGATAATGTTATTTTTAAAAAAATATATATTGGTGCCGTTAATGTATTTGGTGACACTGCACAAAAGATTATTATTTTTCTTCCGGAGAATGATCGACATATGATTGAATTGAATTTTGGGTGGTGCCACTTGATAGGTTGACCACACTCGATGTTACTACAGAAAACACCTGTCTTCATAAATAATTTAGATCCTATATTATTTTCGTAATTAATTTTTTATATTATTTCGATTAAAAAAACCCAAGATTTTCCTATATATTAAAGGCTAAAAACGTAATTTCAAAATAAAAAATATTAAAATAAAAAGCTCGATTAGATTCGCTAATCTCTCCAACAAAATATTATGATATTGAAATTCTGGTTCGAACTACTTTAACTCGAGCTTAACTCGTGAATTATTATATCAATTTTTTTTGAATACTTTACTATTATTCGAGTTCTTTATTTAATAATCACATTAATTTTCGGCTAAATTCGAAATGAAATTAAATTTATAGGGTAAATAAGAACAAACTCTCTCTGCATACTATTTCTCAATCCATAATTCTAACTGAGAACTTTACCCATAAATAAACACCTACTTTACCTCATTCAATAATTATATGTAAAGCTAAGCAATTCATATTGTTAAACCAGAAAGTTCCAAATCTGCCGATCAAGTTTACAGACTCCTGTGGCAAAACTTTTATATATATATATACATAATAACATGGTGGCTCTAAAGTAAAGGTGTGCATGGGCCGGGGCGGATTTGGGTCGGGTTTAATTAAAAATTTAAATTTGTTTATTGGGTTTGGGCCGGGCCTAAAATTTTACCTAAGCCCGACCCATATAGAAATACTAAAATCTGGGCCCGGCTATTTCAATTATATTAACTTTTTATATTATTTTATATAATTTTTAAATATATATAATATATCAAAATATTAACAAAATCAAAATAAATATTTTTCAACAAATTAAAAATAAATTTTAAAAATATGTAGACTTAAATAACACTAAAATAGATGCAACTTAACAAGCAAATACCTCTAAAATAATAATAAAATTAACAAATGTCTTTAAAATAATAACAAAATTAACAATAAAATAAATTTTATATAATATCTAAACAATAACAACAAAATAATAAAAACATAATAGTAAAATAGTAGCAAAAAAAAGAAAAATAATAAAAAAATAATATTTAAAAAATAATTTTTTTTTGCTTTTAATGAATTCGGGCTGGGCCGAGTCAAAAATGCCTTGCCCGAGCCCGGCCCATTTTTTAAACGAGCCTTATTTTTTTGTTTAAGTCTATTTTTGGACCTATATTTTTACCCAAACTCTCCCACATTTCAGGCGGATCTTCGGGCCGGGTCGGGCCGCCTAACCCATGCACACCTTTACTCTAAAGGCAATCGAAGTAACCAGAAGATCCCAGGTTCATCTTTCTTCTCATAATCAATCATGAGCTCCAGATTCCATTAAAAATCTCAAGAAAACGATATCTTCCACCATATCTTTCACTACAAATTTTTAGCATTCAAATGCTTTAATGGGTTTCCTTGATTCTGTCTTGGAATTCTTCGACTGTGATTGGCCAAGCCATAAAAAGCTCAAAAAGAAGCCACTCCAGGTTTGCAATGGCGATTCAACTTCAACTTTCTACTTTTTTTTTTTAATTTTGTTTTTTTTGTTAAAATATTCGTTTTTCTGCAGACAGTGGAGATAAAAGTGAAGATGGACTGCGAAGGATGCGAAAGGAAGGTGAAGAAATCAGTGCAAGGCATGAAAGGGGTGACGCAAGTGGAGGTGAACCCTAAACAAAGCAAGCTCACGGTGGTGGGTTACGTGGATCCCGATAAGGTATTAGAACGGGTCAGGCATCGGACGGGGAAGAAGGTGGAGTTTTGGCCTTACGTGCCTTACGATGTGGTGCCGCACCCTTACGTACCGGGGGCCTATGATAAGAAAGCGCCGCCTGGGTATGTGCGGAATGTGGTCGGAGATCCTCAGGCCGGTGAGTTGGCCAGGGCTTCCTCCTTTGAAGTGAAGTACACCACCGCGTTTAGCGATGAGAACCCAAATGCCTGTGTCATCATGTGAAAAATTATAAACCTCACCATTGTATATGGTTGTGCTTTTTTTTAATCTTATTTTTTGGACGAGTTTTTATTTATTTATTTAATCTTTGTAAATTATTATTAGTGTGCTTTTGTTAGAAAAATGTAGGATCCCACTTTGCATTTTGTATATTATATTAGAAAAGGAAAATATATTTTTGGCATATTTTATTATTATCGATACCATGTTGGAATTGTGGCGATTTGTGATGGTTTATATAATGTATGAAGAGTCCGGACGGTTAGGTTTGGTCCAAAGTTTGTCCAAATATGAGCGTAAAAATATAAGTTCAAAAAATAGACTTAGACAAAAAAATAAAGTCGGTTTAAAATATTTTATTGGGCTGGATCGATGATCTGAATTTATTAAATGAAAAGAAAATTATTTTTTAATAATATTTTCTTATTATTTTCTCTTTATTTTATTATTATTTTATTATTATGTTTCTATTATTTTGTTGTTATTGTTTAGATATTATATAAAACTTATTTTATTGTTAATTTTGTTATTATTTTAAAAATATTTGTTAATTTTGTTATTATTTTAGAGGCATTTGTTTGTTAAGTTGTATCTATTTTAGTGTTATTTAAGTTTACATATTTTTAAAATTTATTTTCAATTTGTTGAAAAGTATTTATTTTGATTTATTTAGTATTTTTAAAGTATTATATATATTTAAAATTATATAAAATATTATAAAAATTAATACTGGTCGGATCGGCCTAGATTTTATCATTTTTATATGGGTCAGACTTGAGTAAAATTTTAGGCCCATTTTGGGCCCATTAAACTCTGCCTCAATTCGACCCATGCACACCTCTAGTCTTGAATGATAATTTCATATGGTGGAGCAAGTCAGGATGGGACAAACAATTACAATAACCGTTTCATACCCACTATCAAGAAGAAAAAATCTACCCCACATCACCCCGCATCTATTTTTTCAAAAGAAAAAATTCACTCGAATTTAGAGCAGATCAATTCAAAATCTATCAAGCGGTTCAAGTTTTGTCATCCCTAATTTCAAATGAATCTTATAAAGGGTGTTGCCAATATTTCTCATTCCTCACCACATTACAAGTCATTTTCTTATTAGTTTTGCATTCCTTGATGCTTAGTCAACCTATTGAGTTTTTTACTTGTAAGTATAAGTTGTCATGTTAAGACAATGGATAAATGTAATGTACGGATGACAGATATTTATCCTTGTCACGAGTGTAGTCCCACAGTACGTGCTTGTCATGTTATAGGTTTACAAGGTAAAGGTCTCGCAAAGTCTTGGCCTCACAACTTCTTTACTAGCTTCTACCTTGCAAGCCTATAACATGGATTAGTAACATCTGAAAATTGAGAAATAAATTTATGTCAAATTAAAGTATAAAGACTAAATACCAAATTTGAGCATAGTAAATAACCATACCATATTTGGACCTTTAATTTTGTTATATTAACAAGTTGTTACAATACAACATATGAAAAATTTGGACCCATAAGATCTAAAACACTCGGCATAACTAATTGTATACAAGAGAACAAACCAGTTAGTACGACAAACAGTTGTCAACTGCATTGTTAGAAGGTGTTCTGTTGCTCAACCAACAAAGTGATCACTAGTTAGACCAATGCACCAACAATATCAATCAAACACATAGACAAACGACAACAAAAATCGAACATTCTGAAATATCATAGATATCATTAGTACACTTTCTTCTCTTTAAACTCCTCACTCATTGTATTTAAGCTCAATTTCCTTGCTTTTATCTTTTACCATATGCGTGGAATTAATTATTGTACGGAAACACAAATTTTTACATATTATTATTTACTTACCATGAAAGAATTTGGCTGAATTAAGTTTAGTTCAGTAAACACAACTAAAACATAATATAAAATAATATAGATAAATAATAGGAAATTTTAATATATATAAATATAAATTATTTTAAAAATTTATAATATGAAAATAATATAAATATATGATATATTTTATCTAAGTTGGTGCAAAGAGGAACAAGAAATCTTACCCAAATAACGGTTCAATTGCGGTAGCAAAGAATAGTTTCTCTCTTGTTTCCAAACAACCTCCTAAAACGCTTTACCCAAAAACGCCGTCGTTTCACTAATTTCCCTAAAGAAGGGGTCAAATTCCCTATAAATACCCCTCTTGGCCATGTCCTTCACGTTTTGGATCCAAAAAGCCTCTCCTTCTCTCTCGATTAGATCTAGAAAAGAGCGTCTTCTCTCTTCAAACCCTAATCTGAGAATCGCCCCTCTTTTAATTAGCTTTTTTCTTTTTCAAATATTTTTCGGGTTTTGGCGGGATAAATTCGGGGTTTTCATTAATATCGCCCAAAGATTTTAGAGTTACAAATTATTAATTTTTTTTTCCGTTTCTTGATCCGATCCCGATCTTATTCGAGCTAAGGTTTCGTTTTTCCGTTTGTTGTTGTTGTTGTTGGTGAATCAACAGATGTCTCGGTGTTTTCCGTATCCTCCACCGGGGTACGTAAAGAACGGAATCCGCGATGAGGCACTAATTGAATCGATTAAGGTTTGTTGAGCAAAATCCCTCAATCGGGTTCAATGTATTGTTGGGTTTTTTTACCCCTTTTTGCTCGACTACTACTGCTGTGTAATTCGCTTCCTTCGGTAGCTTTGCTTTTTGATTGTATAGCAAAAGGACCAGAAAGTTTGTATCAGAGAGTTCTAATTCCTGATTAAGATGTTTACTTTTATGTTATGGATATGAAAGCTGTAAAAAGATTGTATAAATGATCGAGAGAAATTTCTTATGTAACCGTTCCCTTAGCGCCCTGGCCGTGTGTTGGCTTTCTGGGTTTCTTGTAAAATAAATGGAGATCTTTTAGTGTGTTAAGGTTTAACTATTGAGAAAATGAACCCAAATTATTCAAGAACCGAAGTGATGCTGATTGTTTATTATTAGTTCAGTATCAATAAAGGAACTCTGTGAATGTGTAATGAAGTATATTTATATTTGGGTTTGCAATTGTATGGAAGTTCTATTGAAGCTTAAATTTGAAACTGTGAAGATATAAGCTAGAATTTAGTGAAATTGTGTTTTGCCCATGGTGGAATGTTGCTTGAAAATGAAACCTAGCTTGTACTAAAGCTGCATGTAAATTTGAACTGGAGAGTGGAACAAGAAATCATGCAAGTTATATAATGGGAATCATTTAACAGATTATGAAGCTTATGTCTTCAATGGTTTTTTTTTCATTAGTAATAGTGAAAGAGTCCCTCTTTCACTTAGATTTGTTCTTGCTGCACATTGGTTCTAGGCCTGCTTGTGTTCTTTCACTACAGTTTAGCTTCTTTCTTTGTATTAGCTAGAATCTAGTGAAATTGCATTTTGCCCATGGTGAAATGTTGCTTGAACATGAAACCTGACTTGTACCAAAGCTGCATGTAAATTTTCTCTGGAGAATGGAAAAAAGAATCATTCAAGTGATATAATGGGAAATATCATTTAATGGATCGTGAAGCTTACATCTTCTGACTTTCTTTTTAATTTGTAACATTGAAAGAGGGACACTTTAACTTCAATTTGTTCTTGCTGCACATTGGTTCTAGGTCTGCTTGTGTTCTTTCACTAGTGGTTACCTTCTTTGTATTGGCTTCCCCTCTGTGCTCATAAACTAACACTTGCTCTTGTAATTTGAAAATGAAACCTAGCTTGTACTAAAGCTGCATGTTAATTTGCACTGGAGAATGGAACAAAGAATCATGCAAGTTATATAATGGAATCATTTTATATACTGTGAAGCTTACATCTTTGATGAGTGTATTTTTTAGTAACAGTGACGGAGGGACAACCTCACTTGTATTTGTTCTCGTTGCACATTGGTTCTCTGCCTGCTTGTGTTCTTTTGCTACTGTTTAGCTTCTTTGTATTGGCTTCCCCTTTGTGTTCATAAACTGACACTTTCTCTTGTAATTTGAAGATTAAGAGAGAAGAAGAGAAGGCCAAGAAGGAAAGGAAGAAAGAAAAGAAGGAGAAGAAAGAGAAAAAACGGGAGAAGAAAGAAAGAGATAAGTCTCGGGACAGTGGTGAAGCTGAAAGTAAAAAGCATGGTCATAAGAAAAGGCATAAAGACGAGAGGAGCAAAGAAGATCAAAAAGGAGGAGACCGTCAAAAGAAAAGAGAGAACGAAGTGGAATGTTTTGAGAAGAGTACGCTTACTGAAGAACATGGTCAGGCGGTTGGACCACAGAACTCTTCCGATAGCACCCTTAACAGCAGTAAAAGACAGAAGCTGAGCTCACCTCCCGACAGTGGGCAAAATCCTGGTGAGTGTGTTTGTATCTCTTCCTTTCCTGGGGGAGGCTGTTTACTTGTTGGGTTTGTTTGCTTCACATGGGCACTGATGTTGTGTATTCAAATTGTTATTATTAATGTGAAGGAAGCATTATCCGGATCCGATTGCCTTCCCAAAGGCATAAAGATCCTGAAGTGCTACCCAGCAAGGAACAGCCTTGCTCTACCTCAGGAAACACTGATGAGGCCTTTGTTCACCGGGTGCATGAGCATGCTCCTAGACCAGGCAAAGAACTGGAAGAACAACCTTGTTCGACTTCCGATATTAAATGCCCAGAGCTAACTTTCAAGCTCGGCAAAGAAAAAGCTTGCTCCTCTTCTCGCACATCAGAAACTCTTGCTCATAATGCCAAGGCGCCAACGCTGTCAAACTTGTGTACCACTTGCCCTCCGAAATTAGCTTTACAATTCAAAAACCTTGTGGAGGATTGGGTTATGCCTACACTGCAAAGCGAGTTAACCAGTTATGGCGATGATGGCTGGCTGTTTCCGGAGAAGCAAAACCTCAACACTGAGGTTAAAACCCACAAAGATGGAAATCTTAACTCTAACCAAATGAGCTCGGCAACTTGGCCACGTGCTTGCTTCTTGCCCGAGGCCGATATATACGCATTACCATTCACGGTACCGTTCTGAACTATATTTTGCATAGGAGAAAAAGGCATGCAAAGTGTGAGAAACTAGAAAAAAAAAAAAAGTGGTTAATTTTAGTTCATGGTGCTGAAAGTGTGAAGGGTTTGTTGCCAGCATTTCAGCTCCTTAATTTCGTTTTAATTTTGGGAATTAGGACCCCAATTTGAGGAGAGGATAAATTTTGTGCGGCGACCCCTTGGAAAAAAGGAAAAAAAGGATGGCTACTGAGGGCTTTTTCTTTTTAAACCATTATTGGTGAAAAAAGAGAAAGAGGTGGTTGATGTATTACAAAATTCAATTCTTTCTAGTAATATGGGTATCGCTCTTTGTTCATATGATCATGTTGAACTTAATTTCCTATTTTCTTGTAATTCATTGGGGCTGTTGTGCTTATGGTGAATATGATGCAAGTGACATTGAATAGTTGGTTCTGGTAGGGATAAATATCAGTATGATTCCATTTTTATTATTATGACTAAATTAGTGTTATTTTATCCAATCAATATTTATTTTAAATTATAATAAAATTTCATGTATTAAATTCTGTATTAAAACAAAGAGTAAAAATTTTAAATATCGATTTAATAAAAATAAATCTAATTGCCAAGTTAAATTAATCCTAACAAAAGAAATTAGGTTTATATGAAAATGGCTTACACGAAAAGGACGATTAAAAAGAGGCATCAAAATAATCATACAACACACTGGTACTGATGAATGCTTATAAATAGGCATAAACAGATCATATATACGCAGATGAACGACAAAAAACTAGGGACAGAAAAACAAAAAACACGAACATAAGTCGATACAAAACGATAAAATTAAAGACTGTCCGAGCAGTTTGCTAACTAACATCGATCTATTTCATTTCGAACGATTAGAGATGACAAAGGAGTTGCAATAACATAATATACTACTGAACCATAAGATGCTTCGCGATGATCCTTGGTTGTGTCGGTTTGGGAAATCAAAATCCGGGGTACTTCTAAAAAAGGGAAAGAACGGGGTTCTACATTTTCTGTTTCTACTCACATTATCGAGCATGGTTTCTTCTTCTTTTTCTTCTGTTTAGGAGGTTGAAGAACGATTTTAATGGCTGAATCGAAAACCGACTTCACGTTCTGTAGTAAAATCGATAAATACCGTTAGTATAAAGCGTATTCCGTTATATGTACAGTTTATGAAAACAATAGATACCTGCTGTGACTTTGCACTGCATTCGATATAAGCGGGCGCATCAATCTGCTTCCTCAGTTCCTCTCCCTTGCGGATTCCGGAAGAAAAAAAGGGTTAGTTTTAACAGAATATTTCTGGAAAAGTACGGTGAAAATACCATGGAGAATTTTGTCCTAGGGGTTGAATTGCATTTTGCCCCTTTTACTCAAAAAATGAAAAAATTAGTCCTTGTCCATTAGATTAAAGAACAAACTGACCTAATTCCATTCATTTTTACACTGTGAACTGTCTAGTTATTCTATCAGTAATACCAGTTTTAAACAGTAGAAATTAATGAAATTTTTACAGAAAGAACCAGTTTGTTCTTTAATCTAACATATATTGACTAATTTGTCCCTTTTTTGAGTAATAGAGGCCAAATGCAATCTGACTCCTACTACAGGGGCCTCTGTGTTATTTTTACTGGAAAAAAATGGATTAATACGAAGATTGTTACCTGAGCTGCAGAAATCGGCACAGCTCCAGGATGATTATTAAGGTACTGCTTGTCGTCCCGAAGATCTAGTTTGTTCGGAAACAAAAAGAAAAAAAGAATCAACACTACAACGCACGTATAAACATGAAGGATAAATTAATCCCTATACCTTAGATTAAAAAACAAGCTAGTCCTTTCTATTAAAAATTTCTATCTATTTTTATTATTAAATACATACCACGTGTACCTCATGCTGACGTATAAGGACTAGTTTTTAACAATAGAAATGAATGGAATTTTTAACAAAATCACCGGTTTGCTCTTTGATTGAACCTAAAGGGACTAATTTGCTCTCTTTTTTGGTAGGGGGACAAAAATGCAATCAAACTTTTAATATAAGAGGCTTTGCCCCTTCCTGTTGCATGAATGTCTAAGACTTTCAGAAGGGAGCTAAAGTGCACTTAATGTTTTCACCTACCAAGCTTAGTTCCAACAAGAACAATCGGTACGCCGGGGGCGTAATGGTTTAACTCCGGAATCCACTGCAAAGAAAACCAAGAAGACAATACTCAGGGAACAATAAATTGAAAGTCAGTATCCAAAAGCACTCCTCTTTGTTTGAAATTTTATATATCTGCACTGCCTTGTAACCTGACCTTTTTGGAAACATTTTCGTAACTCGCCTTGCTAATGAGGGAAAACGCCAATATGAACACATCAGCCCCACGATAACTCAACGGTCTTAATCGGTTATAATCCTCTTGTCCTGTTGTCCGGAATTACAAACCGAGAATCACCGAATAGGACTGAAAATCTCCACAATGGTTCTAATAACGAAAAAGTGCAAAGTACCTGCAGTATCCCACAATCCGAGATTAACAGTACTCCCGTTGACAACAACATTCGCACTGAAATTGTCGAAAACGGTTGGCACATAATCCTGTTTTACACCGTAACGAAGAAATGTAAGAAAAAGGGTAAACATATCCTTGGTATATTACAGAAAAATCTTATAACAGATTATGAATCAAAAGTATAAAAAAGAGAGAACATTCATATTGTTTACTATCAAAGATCCAAATTCAGTACACTGTAAAGCCGAAAAAGTTTAACAAGGTTTTCTCAAACCGAATTCACTAATAAAATCAGCTCAACAAACATATCTTTTGGCCTAAGACCCCTCTTTCCGGTAGCTACATTGGACTTGACCTAAACCCGGAGTTTAGCCAAATTAGACCCTTAAAGGGCAAGCTCTCCTAATGGTATTTTGTCCACTCGAATATCCTCATTTAGTCCAAAAATCAGACAACAAAACATTACCTTTCAAGACCCGCCTATCCGTTAGCTACATTGGACTTAACTAAACCCGAAGTTTAGCCAAATTAGACCCTTATGAAAGCAAGCTCTCCTAGTGGTATTTTCAATCAAGACTCCCCCTATCTGGTAACTATATTGAACTTAAATAAACCCGGAGTTTAGCCGAATTAGACCCTTAAGAAAGCAAGCTCTCCTACCGGTATTTTCTCCACTCAAAAATCAAAATCTGACAACAAAACATCACCTTTCAAGACCCCCTATCCGGTAGCTACATTGGATTTGACTAAACCCGAAGTTTAGCCAAATTAGATCCTTAAGAAAACAAGCTCTCCTAGGGTTATTTTCTCTGCTCGAAAATCGAAATCCTTTTCACACGATCGAACAGGTCTTGGGAACTCAACAAACATTTCTTTTGGTCCAAGACTCCCCTATCCGGTAGCTACTTTGGACTTGACTAAACCCGGAGTTTAGCCAAATCAAACCCTTAAGAAAACAAGCTCTCCGAGCGTTATTTTCTCCTCAAAATCGATTTTTTTTTCACTCGATCCATCAAGTATTGAGAGCTCAACAAACGTTTACAACACAAGACTTGCATACACACACACAAGAACTTCAATCATAGAATCCTCATTCAATCCAAAATAAAACAACAAGTAGAAAACTCCTACCCAATTCATAGAAACTAGTTCATACTAAAAACCCAAACTATAATTTTTCTTAAAATAACATATTAACAATTAAAAAGAACTAAACATTAAATTACCAAAAAAAAAAAAAAAAAAATACCGTGGGGAAACTGTTGCTGGTGTAGGAAATCAGCAAACAAGTTTTACCAACAGCACCATCACCAACAGTCACGCATTTTATAAACCTTGCAGCGCTGCCACTCATTTTCTTCTTCTTCTTCTTCTTTTTTTTTTTAATCTTTTTTTTAATTTTTAATGAAAAGATTAGCCTCAGATCTTAACACCTGAGGACCAAATTTCGAAATCCCTAATAAAATTATTCCTTTTTTTCTTCAATTAAGAACCGGCATTGCATATTTTTTTCACCAATTAACAGTAAAGGAAAGGAAAAAAAAAAATGTTGAAGGAAACCCTAAAGGTGAAAAATTAGAGAGAAAGGGGCAAAATTTTCGTTTTTGATTTTGATTATTTAGGACCGGGAAAAACATTCCGTTTGAATCGTTCATGGAGATAACCAATCTTCTCCAACTAATTTCAATTTCCCCCCGAATTTTTTTGGGTTAAATTGCAGAAGAAGTCCTCAAATTATGGTTAATTTTATTTCAAAATGTTCTAATTAAAGGTTTTTCTTTTTTATATAAAAAAAAATCTTAAATCTCTTTGGCCTTTTAGAAAAATTGTAATTTTAAACCCTCAAAAATTTTTTTTTTCAACTTGTAAACAAAATTTTCCACTTGTCCCTAAACATAAACTAGATATGGATTTGCTTGTCACGATTCTAGATTTAATCGGAGCTCAATGTGATTACTGAATGCCGAAGGTGGCATAAAAGAAAACATTGTATTTCATTGAGAGAAACCTTGTAAAAAAGGAGCCGAGCTTAGATCTCTCAAAAGCAAGTATAGCCCTTTTTCTGTAAAAAAGAGAACGAAGGCGGACTTATCGGAAGCAAAGACGGAGGAGGAAAAGAATAAACATGAGAAGTCGCCGGCGAGTGTAACACGAGCAATGACAAAAACTTCAAAGCATTCCACACTTTTCCTAAAAGAAAACAAGGTATACAATTCTACCTTCCTAATTGAATGCCATCTCAAAGCCCTGACACTACACCAGTGCCTCTTTAAAAATGTCATTCAGAAGAGTTTGCATAAGCTATATACAAAAACAGGTTCATAATAGCATCGTTTTCGCCTCGATTTTTAGGGGAGAATTCTCTTGACATCGTGCTGTTGTTCGATACTCTTGGCTTGGTTGTATACGGATTCAAATGCTTGCATGCATACGCTCGAAAACCCTACCATTGCTTGAAACACATGCGGAAACCCCATTTGAAGGTTGTTCAAAGTCATTGCTCGTGTTACGCTCACCGACTTCTCGTGCTTACTCTTCTCTTCCTCCGCTTTGGCTCTCGATAAGTCCACTTTTGTTTTCTTTTCTGCAATGGGGTCTTTGTTTGTTTCTGGTACAGAAAAAGGGCTGTACTTACTTTCGAGTGATCTAAGTTCAGCTGCCTTCCTCTCAAAGTCTTTAAAAGCGGAATCTGCCTTCTTCTTTTGCTTATACTCCTCGGCTTGTTGAACTACGATGGCATGGATTACTGTCAAGAAGCTCTTGATTCCTTCAGATGCTACTTTATCCGGAATCCTATCGACAGCAAGATGCCACTCTTCGCAAAAAGAGTAAATTTTCGATTCTTGACTGTTTCTTAAAAGCGGGTTTTGCTGAACTGGAAAAGGCTAAGCCGAAGCCAACCAGCAAGGGACTGAATGTAGTCTCGTTGAGCTTTGACTAGGTTGCAGAAAGACAAATGCCATTGCTGGACTTCAAGTTCGAGCTGGAGAGTTGATTGCCGGTGAATCTCGGATGTCGGCTCGTTAGAAGGGATGAAATTAAGGTACTTGAGTTGTTGAACTATGTGTGTGTGAACTTGGTGGATCTCATACATGCTTCTCCACATGCACATCAATCTGCATAACAAGCAAATTTTCAACCGCAACGTTAAACCAGCAATAGCCAAATTCTTAGTTTTGAAAATTTGCAGTAAAAATACCTCTCCAGTCCCTCTCAATTTCAATATTGAGCAAATTGGTCCTTCTCAAAAAAATCAAAGCAATTAAGGACAAGTAGTCTCGAGTTAACGTTTTTTCTTATCAATTGTACATAATTTCGATTAATATAATAACAAATTTAGCTCTCAAAGTTTAGACATTTTGTCAATGTGGTCCTGATTTAACAAATTTAGCCAGCAGCATTTATATAAATGTGTAAATGTCGAGACTAAATTTGTTGAACTTCTTAAAATCAAGAACAAATTGAAAAAACACGTAAACGTTAAAGGCTAAATTTGTTGTTATACTAATCAAAATTATGTACAATTAATGAACATTAACATTATAACTAATTGTCCTTAGTTGCTCACTTTCAAATTGACAAGGACTAAATAGCTCTGATTTTTTTTAAAAAAAAGGACCAATTTGCTCAATTTCAAAATTGAGAGGGACCGGAAGATTTTTTTACCACAAACTGTGCACACTTAGGACCATAGGATTCCCTTCAAAGAACCTAAAAAATAAAGGAATCAACAAAAGATTAACGTTTAACTCTACATTAGAGACCCCACTAGCCTATATAAGGATAAATGGTGCATTATCCCCTCAACCTCAAAACATAAGCAAAAGACAATAAGCAGCAGTAAAAGCAGTCAAAAGTAAATTCCATGTTAAGGCCATTTTAGCAAGCACTAGGCTTTGACTTTTTAGGCTCCTTTTTTTATCTCTACTGCCATTGATGGTAACCATCCAAAATTTTGCACTGAATCCTGAATCTGCATTGCAAATGCCTTAACAGTATGATTCAAACTGAAACAGCATAGCATGCCTATGGGTCCCAAATGTGCCACAAGCTTATGTCCTCAACTAGCAAAAAAAAAAAAAAAAAAAATGCAATGCAACACAGTCACATGGGAAGGAAGGAAGACTGTAAAAGTATTACGGAAGTCCTTGTACTAGAAATCAAATTAGTCCCTATCAAAGAACAAGCTAGTTCTTTTTTTTAATAATAGAAATGGATTAAATTTTTAACAGTCTTTGAGTTACAGGGACAAAACACAATTTGACTCCTGTGCAGGGGCTTCCAAATGTGTCTTTCACCTATACCCCCATGCAATGCAAAAGGAAGACAGTAAAAGTACCATGAATTTTAACAATAGAAATGGATGAATTTTTTACAGAAAAAAGCAGTTTGCTCTATGAACCAATTTGCTCATAGTTTAGTAAAGGAGGTAAATGCAATTTGACTTCTAGTACAGGGACCAACATGATAATTTAACCAAAGAAAGACTACGTGACTAACCCTTTTACAAGCTCAAGTAATTGAGGGTAAAGCTCAGATTCCCTGAGTTTAATGATTTCAGCTGATGTAGTTTCAATAGCTTGTGAAGCAACCATCATTTGGGATTCTAATTTTTCAACTTCTTTCTTTGTTTTCTCAGTTTTCATATACTCAGCTCTCTTCACTTCAAGTTTCCTCATATGTGCCACCTTCTTCTCATGTTCTATCTTTACAGCCTCAGCATTCTAAAACCAAAGAAAAGGCCAATAAATTTGAAGAGGGCGTAATTGAAAAAAACCTAAAACTTGCATGCACTTTAAAAAATTGAGTACCTTGACTTCCTGGTATAGTTTCTTCTCCCAAGCATATAATCTCTCTATGGTGGAACAATGGCTGGTACTTCCTGTATGTCCAACAATGGTGTTTTCCACTAGTTTGGGGTTCCAATTCCATGTCCATGTTGTTGGGGTTAAGTTACAGGCATAGTTATTATACCCTTTGCCTATAAGGGACCAAATTGTTAAAAGTATAAAACAGTGAGGCAATGAAGCAAAGATCTGTATATTTCTATACCTGAAAGATTGGGATTTGAAGCTTCTAACAGTAATGAAAGATGGCTACCAGCATCAGCAGCTTTAAGGAAATATTCATCAACTTCTTTAACAATCTCCACTAGTTCTTTACTGTTCCTACAAACAACCATGGCTAGCTCACTACCACTCGAAGGCGGCGCTACCGCGTTTGCAGCTCCAGTAACGGCGGTGACAGCCGTTTCGGATGTAGAAGTAGCAGCTTCCCACTCTTCTTCAGTGACTGAACGAGAAGCAGTAGTGGCTGCTTGTGCGAATGGATCCCAAAAATCCCAGCTACTAGATGGTGGTGGTGGTGGTGGAGGAGGAAGAGCAGGGGAAGCAGTGGTGGTTGTACCCGATGTCCAAGTGTCTGAACCAGGACTCATCGGCGGCTGCTGTGGCGGCGGAGGCGGTGGTGGTGCCGGCACCTGAGGTGGACGGTGTAAAGTGGTTTCATTGCTTGAAAATTGAACCAGAGCTGAACCAGTACCTCGTAAAGAACGAAGATACATCGAATGTGAAGCTGATAATGCTTGTCTAGCTATAACGAATTGTTTTATATATCTCTTCCTTGCTTTACAACGGGAAACAGATTCTTCTCTATCAATCCTTGAATACCAACACCCCATTTTTTTTCTTCTTTCCTTCAAAATCTAAAATTTTCCAGGAAAATTTAAACCAAACAGCTAAAAAAGGAAACTGCTTTACAAAAAGAGAAAAGAAAAATGGGGTTTCAATGTTGTTTCTTTTTTACTTTGTCAAAAGCTTTGTTGCTTTCATTAATGGCGGAGGATTCTTTCATCTTCAAAGAAACAATCTTTCACATAAAAAATTTGCAGTTTTTTTTTTACTAAGACAAAAAAAACCAGCATTGAACAAAGAGCCATGAAAATGCAATTTGTATTGCAGTTTAATGACGAAATTACCCTCTTGAAATGTACTTTTAATTGTTTTTCTTGTTGAATTGCTGTAACATACCACCTTGAACATGCAGCAGAGAGCACAAAGCTGCAAACAACTCTGATAATTATTATTTATTTAGTATAATTGGCTTGCTGATGATGTATGGGCGTGGATGCTAGATTTGGAAACTTATGAGGGTGTTTATGTCATTTTATTACTTTCAACGGCCACTGAGTAGCTTGATTTGGACATGGGAAAACTTAAAAAAGGATTCAAATCATATATAAACTAGTACAGGGCGAAGTATAAAATTTTTAAAATAATTTTTATATTTTTTTAAAAATTAAATTAAATTTTTATTATTTTTAAAGAGATTAAAATGTAATTTTATTTTTATTAATTTAAATTTTAAAAATTTTAAAAGATTTAAATAAATTTTTTTCATTTTAAGGTAGTCGGGGCCCTATCAGCCCTCTAGTTGCGCCTTTGAATTGGTATGATTTTTCAGCCACGCTTTTTTGGATTAAATAGTTAAAATTTAATTTTCACTTTTTTATTTTTTAAAAAATAATTTCTTTATTTTTGAATTTAAAATTTAAGTTTAATTATTAATTCTATTAAAATTCTTTTGATAAAGTTATTTGTACGATATTCTAAATTAAAAAATTAATCACGCGATAATCACGTCACAAAATATGGCCTTTGTAATGAACTAGAATTTAACAAAAAAATTAACAGTGTTAGTTGTTCTTTAAATTTACGTCTACGTTTTAATTAAAACAAAATATTTAGATTAATTAATGAAATTATAGACATTGAGGTACCAAATTATATAAAAAATTCAATTATAAAGATCAAATCTCAAATTTTAACATAGTATAGGGACCAAAATTGGAATCAGACTATTTTATATAATTAGAAAGTAGAGGAACCAAAGTTAAAATTAACCATTATTGTTTAAGAATCTACACTACTGCATATAAAAGGATGTAGTAGTATAGATAAAAGTAGAGGGACCGAAATTGAATATTGACCATTATTGTTAAGAATATATATATATAAAAAGCAAGCTAGGTGTCAAAGAAGGAATGCGGCCTTGCTTTAATATATAATAGTATAGATAGTGGTAGTAAAATTTAGATTAAAATATTGTCCAAGTACATGTACTTTTAATATATTGGGAATTTAGTCCTTCTAATTTTTAAAATTTCAAATTCAGGTCTAATTGTCGACAACATTAAAATTTATTGTCAAATTTAACAGTGTGATGTTTTGAAATAGAAAAAAAATACTCATTTGATAACCAATTTAACATGAGAAATCTAAAAGATCAAACTTTAATGACTTGTTAAAACATTTAATCCATTTACTTTTATTTCAAGGAATTTAGATTTTGATCAACAAATCATTAAAATTTGATCTCTCATTTCGAGATTGAATCTTGTGATTGAAGAAATTCGTGTTGGAATAACTTGCTCTTAAAACGGGCTTAACGACTTGATGAAGCAGAATAATTTTTAGAGTGGGCGGATAAAATTTTAATTTTTATAGTTTATATATTTATAATTTATAAAGGATTAAATTAAATTTTTATAATTTTAGGGGAGACGAAGTATAATTTTACATTTATTAATTTAAAATTTTTAAAAAATTCTAAGAACTTTTTAAATAATTTTACATTTTAGGGGGGCCGAGGCCCATGCCAGCCCCCCCTTGGCTATGCCACTACCTGACTTGATTCCATTTACATTTTAGATAAACAACGGTTAAAGTCCTAAACTATTAATAAGTTTATGCTTTGTGTCACTTAATTTTGAAAAGTTACAAGATGGTTAATGAATTATTTGAAAGTTTCTATTTAAGTCACTAAGTTGTTAAATTTTTTTTCGAAGTCTAACTGGCAAACTCCAAGCGACTATTCGTTGATAGGTACGGTGGATTAGTATTTATAAAAAAAATTTGTAAAATAAAAAGGGAATAAAAGTTTTCAATTGGTGTAAGTGGTGCAAACATAAAAGATCACGCACCAATAATTTTAACAACCCGAGAACTTAAATGAAAACTTTTAAATAGTTCAGTAGTATTTTGTAACATTTTGAAGTTAAGTAACTAAAACGTAAACTTACTAATAATTTGATGACTATAAATATAATTTCTCCTTATATTTTCAGGGTAAACTATATTTGTAGTCACTCGATTATCTTTTTAGTCACTCAACTAATTTTTAATATTTTATTTTTACCTTAGTCAATTAATAATTAAAAAGATAAGATGAAATAATTAAATAATTATTTTATATTTTTCATAATTAAATAATAAAAATAAAACCACATTTTTAATACCATCAAACCCAAACATGCACATATTTACATAACCAAAGCAGATTTTCAAA